>VXBZ01004235.1:1278295-1512216 GCA_013399135.1 Heliornis fulica
CCCTTTCCCCTGTGCCATCCTGGGGAAGAGAAAATCATGAATGAAGTGAAGCCTGCAAAGAGGGTTGTGTGTGGTGGTGTTTTAAGAGCTGTTTGTACTTCTCATTATCTGACTCTAGTTTCTGTGTGTGTGTTTAGTGTAATAAATTTGATAGTTTTCTTTCCTTTCTTCTGTGTTGCGTCTGTTTTGCCCGTGACTCTAGTTACAGAATGATCTCTCCCTGTCCTTATCTCAACTCCTGAGCCTCTCAATGTATATTTTCTCCCCTGTCCAGCTAAGAGTGATAAAGTGACTTTGGTGGGAGTCTGGCCACTAGCCAGGGTCAAACTACCACACATGTGTAGATATACCCATTAATATATGTTTATAATGGCACTTGGCATTTTATAGTTTTATAGCACGGGCTGTAGTGCTGTGCAAACATTAATTAAACGAATCCTATCAATAAATAAGTAAACAAGTACTTGCTAGACTGTGCCACGCAAGGCAACTGAAACAAGAATATTACAGCTGTAATTGCCTGAGATTCCCCTACTGTTAGGAGTCACTGGGGCTACCCTGCATCTCAGAAGAACAGATGCAGTGTTGGCCAGGGCTAAGCTACAGGGATACGGCTGAAACTTATGTCTTGTGACTTTTAGTCCTGGCAGCAGATTGCTACCATTTGGGAAAGCCAAAATTAAATTGTCCTGGATAGAATGATCTTGGTGAGAAGGTTATTTGAAGTTTCAGAACTCTCACAGAGTATCATCTTGAAAGATGCTTTGAAAACACAGAACTTTGCAAGAGTGTCAGGATACCCAGAGGAGCCTCATTGTTCCAAGCAGGAGACGAGCTCAAACTGCAAATGTTTTGTTGGCTTTTAGTCATAAAGTGTATAACTGGCAAAACCACTTTTAGGGCACCATCCTTACCCCCTCTCCCCCCTTGTTCTTAAAGCATTGTGTGTCACCGGGTAAATGAGCTATAGTTAGTTAAATGGGTCAAGTATTCACCGGCTTTCTGGCTCTGATGCCATTTACATTTTTCAGTTGAGGAGCAATCCCTTGAAGTCATTACTAACATGGGCTAACTAGGAAGATTAAATCTAGGGGCAAGTACCCATAAAATGGATCAAGAGTCTGACTTCTGTTTGTCTTTTTTCTGTTTTGTTTTTTTTTTTCTTTTTAACAGGATGAGTAAATATAATTCTCCTTTAATTATGGCAATTATTTTTTTTTGCTGTTGATAATTTCTATTTTAGGAAAAATTGATTCAACTTCTGATGGAATTATATTTATTATTCTAAATGATGGGTATGTTTTTCTGTTGTGTGTGTGGTTCTTATGGAGCCATGTAGCGTAATGATTGGAGGGGGCTGTTGTATTTTCCTAGGGGCCTGTTGTTGCTGCTAAAAATGACACCACCACTCTTAGATGCTCATAGTGACTTTCCTGGGTGCTGAGCTCCAGGATTCCTCCTGGTGCCCTGGGCTTGGCTTAGGTGCTCTTCTTGCAGGATCCTTATAGTCTTTGTATGAGGATATAGTGATGATTGCTAAACCTTCAGTTGAGGCTGTCAGCCAAATAGTAACCGTCACCTACTGCAGGTAATGACAGTGTAGATTAATCCATATGGTCCAATGTGAGTGGCAGTGTATAACCCAGAACATTTTCCTCCATATCTTGAAAGTATCCTGCTTTCAGCAGTGCACATGGTAGAATCAATAATGGGCTTTATGGGTATTGAGGAGTAACAGATGCAATTTCTCAAGTACACAGATCCATTCACATAAACTAGAATAACTTCTAAAAGCCTCAAATAGCTTCTCCAAATTACTGATAAAGATATCAGCAAATCCATAATCTTGTTGCTGATGACTTGTATGACTGTTAACATGCTTGCAGGATGAAGCTGTAGAGTGACAAACTTACCAGCAATATAAATACAGTAAAACATTAACCCTCTGTGATTCATTTCATTGCAAATAAAATTCCAAATATTGCAAACCAACAGAGCAGCGTTTTGTAAGTGCTCAGAAGCACTGTGTGGTAAGAGCAAAACCCATGAGAAAATAAGAACTAGGAATTTAACATCAGAATTGATCTACCTGAACAGAGACAGCTGTCCTTCTCTGATGGTCTGGAGCCAAAGAGGTACTTCTGGGGCTCAGCTCTGCCCGTTTTAACATGGTCACCCTCAACAGGTCAGATGAATCATGCTCTGAAAGGCCCTCTTTTTTTCTAGTTTCTTTTTTCTTTCTATGAGATGTATGGGGGCCTCAGATGATTTCCACATGGATGGACCAGACACGTAAGCATAACAGCCAGCCACAACTGGTTCCACTTCCCTGTATTTCCTATAGAGCTCATGTCCAGCTATTGAGAAGACTATGGAACCTTATGGTTGCTGCATGCAAGAGGAACGAGACAAAAGGCTTTGTATTTATCCTTTTGGAAAAAATAAAATCCAAAGGCATGTACACAAAAGTTTCTGGATATCACATTTGGCTTCTTCTAGAAAAAAAGACTTTTCACCTTTCAGAAACCATTGGAAACTTTTTCTGCTGGCTTCAGAAAGACTTAATAGAACTTTTTAAGAAGGTTGACATGTTCTTACATGTGCAAGAACAGGTAGCCTTGTTACTGTGCACGTTAGGATATTTCTGTTGAGTGCTGGTTCTCTGAAGTAGGCAGTCCCAAGCCTTTCTCGTTGCCACCACCTGTTGCAGACTCCCTTACACAGAGGTGGAATATGTGTATGAAACAGCTAAAACCATATGTCTAAGGCTTTTCTGAGTATTGTTGGACTGTGTGTTAATCAGTTGATCTCTGGAGGATTGTCTTCTGATGGTGTTTCAGTATGAGATTCACATTTTGATATAGGTGTGGCTAATGCCTCCAGCAGCCCCGTTTGCCAAGAGGAGCATACTGGGCTCTGATGGGGGCAGCTAAACAAGACACAGGAGTGATGAGTCGCTGGCCGGGAAGTCCGTCTCATAATTCTGGGACCTGGACCTGACTGCAAGTCTTCAGGGCTGTTTGGAGCTTGTGTGGAGCCTTCAGGGTAATTATAGCACACTAATGAGAAAGTGTGAAATCCTTGCCTAGGGTCACAGGGACTCAGGAGACTGGATTTCACATTGGGTAAGCTCTGGCACGGCTCTAGTTTTCTGTGTTATTTCATGTTTCTCCACCACCATTTGAACTAATCCTTTCTTGTTCGTGCTTTGTTCTGTGTTATTTCAATGCCTGGGGCTGCCTGTGTTTTTAGCTGGCTCTACTCTTATGTGGCCCTTGTAGCTATAGCAAGTAAGTGCCTTTAACTTCAGACTTGGCTCCCATCTGTGTATTTAAAAGTAAAACGATTTCTAATGCTAATTGGGGTGAGGGAAAATGAGAGAAAGAGAGCTTAAAAATTCATATTGAATATTTATAAGCATCCTCAGTGCATTTGGTGAGACTGGGATGAAAAGGTTTCTAAAAGGTTTCTAATTTCTGCTGGGAGGCACTTTGTTGTGCTTCAGCTATAGCAGCAACCGAAGGAGTGAAGCCTGTGGGGCTGTGAAGGCTCAAAGTACATTTACTGGTGCCAGGTTTAGGCTGTGTATTCCATTGGTGTAATTACTGAACAGTAATGAGATGAAGGAGCTCACCTGTGACATCAATGGCTCCTTTTAAAGTCAGGAGCAGTGGTTGGGTTTTATGGTGGGAGGATGCTGTGTTCTGTACAAAAAAAACCCCAAGAAACCCAAAACAAGAAACCAAACAAAAAAAAAAATCCTTTTAATTTTATTTATTTATTTTTAATTTGGGAGATGTGTTGGGTTTTTTGTAATCTTAGAGCAGGCATATGTTTTCTGTAGCACTAGTGTTTCTTTGAATCCTTGTATACCTGGCCACATATACCAGAGGAGTATTTGTCAGTCTGGCTGGGTGAGAGCTTTCTGTGAAACTCTTTCACTGATGGATCTATTTATGCAGATTTTGGTGACACTAAAGAAGCTGACCCTAAGATAACTTGGTGTAAACCACTTTTTGATTGTATTTTTGAAAGATTTTGCTCAGAAGAAAGCTGTTATGGACTGTTGTCTCCCTAACAATGGGTTCAAATAGGTCGGTTTTAGAATATCACAGTATCAGGGCAAAATTGTTGGAAATGGGGCACAGAAGCTAGCTGTGTACCAGAGAGATGCAGTATTATGTGATACAGCATGAAAGGCTGCATGGAGAGACTGGGCAGAGATTGGTCCCATTAAAACAGTAGGGGGCCCTCCGAGCTGTTCATCAGCTTTCTGTGGGCACCTTAATTTGCTTGTGAGATGTATGAATAGAACAGATATAGCCCTAAAGCAAGTCAGTAAAATTTAATGTGAAAGATAAGTCTGGGAATCAAAGTTTCTCTATTTTTTGGTGTTGTATTTATTACCTATTCAAGCTAGAGACAGGCTGTGAATGCTGGACCTCTCACTGAGAACCAGGTAAAATGCTGATGCCACTGGCAGCTTTATTCAACAGATTTTTTTTTTTTGTAGATTTTTAATTGGTTGGGTGTTTTTAGTATTTATTTCAGTTTTGTACTATCTTTAGTACAGATGAGCTCTTCTGGTCAGATGAGGCTTATGCTTTTACAGTTGGTGTCAGGGTAAGCCAAGCCCAAGGTGGCCCCAGCGCTGCTGCTTTTCCTTAGATCCCTATCAGCTGTAAAGTGGTGCAGGGCTTTCCTTTGTTTTCAGATAAGCAAAAGTACATCTGATGCCACCACATATATTCTTGTATATTTTTTGACAAGGTGGAAAAAGAAGTGAAAAATATCAGTGCAGTTTGATTTTTATTATTTTTTTCTCTCTGTCAGGTGGGTAAAATGAGATGGGAGCCAGCAGCTCTGAGATCGCCATGTGTGCTGCCCTGTCCTGAATCAGGTGCTGCTGTGGAACAGGCTGCCTCATACCTGACTTTTCCTTCTCATAGCATATCAACAGTTCACGGCTCAGCAGCAGATTTTTTTTTTTCTTTTTCCTGCCTTGCTCCACCTTTGAATATGAAGGGATGAGCATCCAGAAGCAATGTCTGGCAGGGTAGAAATGTAGCTGCCAATGTACAGCCCTTCCCTTTTCCCACAGATGCCATCTAGGGCAGCACAGAGTGAATTTCCTGCTCATTTTTCTCACTGGGGAATGATTGTCATATGTAAGGAAGAGAGTGTAGAAAGGCTAGGAACCACAAATTTCAATAATAATTATACCTGGACTTCTGTGGTGGAGTAATAGTCTTGAGAACAGCCAAGATACCTCACAGCCAGACATATTGGTGCTAAAACTGTGCATGTTGTGGGGCATTTCCTGCTTCCTTTTAAACCTAACAGCACATCCTAAACATTTTGTGCCCTAGATAAGCCTCTTCCATTTAGAGAGGGCTGGGTTGGGTTTTTTCTTCCATTTAAAGAGGGTTTTTTCCCCTCTATTTAGTTGAAAACAGAATTTTTAAAAGCTATTTTCTGGTTTATGACCTTTTGAGGGAGGAGGTTAAACAGGATTGCATCTTTGCTTTAGGTAGTAGTATTAGTAACCGTGGGGAGGCTGCAAAGCTGAAAAAAGGAGGAGACAGGTGGATACAAGAGGTTTTGCTCTAATTGCTGTGTGGTATTTGTGACTGGTTTTGCTTCTATTTAAAAATACTGCAAGTAACAATGTGCCTGTAATTCCTGAGATTCTCAGAGTTCTACTTTGTACTGAACCATATTTATACATCAAGACAATAGTAGACCCTTTTTTAACTCTAAATACTCCTCCTCACTGGAATGGTGAGGTGCTTTCCAGTAATTAGTTGTCTTACACAATTCCTCATTTTTCTCTGAGGGCAGGTAGCTTCGCTTCTGTCTCACAGAAGGATCTTGAGTGCACTATTCCTCCTGCAGAGCCTGCTGCTGCCGAAATGAGAACTTTACTCAAATACAATTCCAGCTCTACAACGAGATTACTATGGAGTAGCTACTGCTAGGGATGCTTTGGAGGCTTTTTTATGTACAGGAGCCCTTCTGCTTTCATTTCCCTTCATTACGTGCGCTGCTCATTTGGCTGTTTGCTATTTTGCTGTAGCTCCATACCCGAGCAGACCTCCTGGAGAAGTTAGTAGCAGGCATGTAAACCCTGCTGGGAGCCTGCATCCCGCTGCTTGGTCGCTGCAGAGGAGTTCCTGGCTCAGTAGCAGGAGTTCATCAAGACTGGAGTGCTTCAGTGGTTGCTTGTGGTATTTGTAGATCTGAGCTACACCCTTAGCAAAGCGTGCAGCGTTTTAGGCCCTTTGCTGGCATCTGACTTCTCCTGCATGCACATTCATTCATTCTAAGGATTTACTGAGGAGTTTGTCTTCTTCCTGCAAATGGCTCAGTTTCTGCTATGAATTATTCACAATCTGTGGTGGTTGATCACGTCATGCTTCAGGTATTGCTTCGCTTAGGTGCCCTGCTCTACCCTCTCAATTTAATTGAACGAATGTGAAAACCACACAAACTGTGAAATATCTGGGATATCTGTGGAAAGAGCAGAATATCCTGAGTCAAACTTATTCGTGATTTTGCCCGTAAATCTGGTCATTGTTGTACTGACAGTAATTGCTATTGCTTATAGTCAGACTCAAATACACTGGCTTTAAAAGTTTACTGTAGAATTATTGCTTCATTCTAAGTGGCACTGGAAGCTAACCCTGCACAGTGGATGAACAGGGAATAGGTGTCATGTGTTTCTAGATATTTTTAAAATTGCTGAGAATCTTCCTTAATGGAAGGACATGAAGATCAATATTTGACTGGAATTGATTTGAACGGTTGATGCTGAGACAAAAAGAAGGAAAATTGCCTGATTGCAGTGAGAGAATTAGAGGGGTAATTGGACCTTAGCTTGCAATGGATGGTAGCACAGTGAGATGGATTTCAAGCTGTAATTGATCTGGCTATTTAGATTTTTTCTTTCCTTACATATTTTTGATGTGATGTATCTGACATGGGGGAAGGGCTGTTCCCTGGACAGTAAGGTCTATGCCACACTGTGTTATGAAAATACCTTATTATCCAGTTGGTAAAGATAAGAGGGTTAGACATTTAAAATATAAAACTGCTTTTTAAAAAATGCCCTAAACTCAGATAGAATTTGATCCTTAGAACCTGTGGCTTCAAGGATTGATGTGAAGCGAAGATTTGCGTGGCCATGGCCACAAGCTTTCACAGCCTCATTTCCCCTCCTGCCTTATCCGTGTTGTGTTCTGCACTTGTGTGAGGGCCTGATGCAAAATACTCTGATTATTTGCCAAGGAAAGCTTTCCAGTCAGCCCTGCAAATTGGCTCCAAGGGACCATCATGATTTTGATGGAATCTCGTTAACCTTTTGTAAAAAACACTAAAAAGAGGTGTTTGTATCAGAAGAGAATGTTCAGATTTTTTTTTTAGAGTTACTTTGCATTTATACGTATTACGTATCACACACAATGGAATTTTAAAAGTGAAAATGAAACATTCTGATTTCATTAACATTATATATTCCAATTCACACAAAAAAGGGACTTTCTAGAAAAATGTGACCATGTTTTAGACTTTTAGAATTTAGTCTTAACCTTCCATTTTCACACCACTCGATATGCAGGCCAAAATCTATTTGCAGAAACTGCACCAGTTATAGTGGTAGATTTAATGAAGCAGGAGATAATTTTATAGAAGGAAAACTATATCTGTAAGCTGTGTATACCTGTTTACAGGAACAGACTCTGTTTTATTGACAGCAAGATCCTGCTGCCCTTATTCAACCCAGGTTTTCACAATTAATATTCTATCTAGATGTCAGTCTCAGTTTCTCAGTGCAGAACTTTGAACTCCTGCTAAGAGGCTTATGTTATCACGAAGTAGAGATAATAAAAGGGAGAGGAACAGGCTGTCATGGCTGTTCGAGAGTATCTCTTTTAAGTAGTTATTTTATATGCAGGGTAGCCTAACCTTTGAAGATGGTGAAGTGTTCGCAATGTTAACATACAGTTTCCCAGTAACAGCCCTCTTTTTTTTTTTCCCCTAACTTTTACAAATAGAAACTTAGTTAAAAATTGGTAGCACTTGCTTAGATTGAAGCACTTAACTGGAATCTCCCTGTTCAGTTGGAATGAGGAAAAAGCTTTATTATTTGAGATGCAAACAGAGCTTTCTAATTAATTGACTGCTGGAAGTGAGATGCTGTTCTCCTTTTGCCTCCTCTGAGTTCAGTGTTTGCCAGCCTTCCAGGCGCAGTCTGCCAGCCCTGTGGAGAGAGATGTGTTTAGTAATGGACACGCGCCTGCCTTCCCTGGCACCTGCCTTAGGTGGGGCTGGAAAGCCATCGGGAGGTGGTAAAGCTGTATCAAGACTGTTCCCACCCAGACACTGTGAGCTGTCTGTTTTCTTAATACTCTTCTTATGTTCCCTTTCCTGGCATTCAGAAGAAATCACAAATACCATATTTTTCTGAGGGAAAATCGCTCTGCTGTCTGCCTTCCTGCTCATGACATCAGCTCAAGTGTGTTGTAATGGCTCAGAAAAGCATTTGTGCTGAAGAATGGTTTGTGGTGGTTTCAAATAAATTGCAGTTCATTTTCTTCTTTTATGCAGGCTTTTTCAGGAAATGGGAAATAATCCTGATGTGATTTGGGAAGTCCTGCAGAAATATTGGCACTATTGACCATAAACATAAGGTGAAAATAAGTACCAAGTGCATACAGATGAAGTTATGCATTCAGGCCAGTAAAGCTGTAGACAGTGACTTTAGTGCAGCTTGGGGCACACTTGTCAAAAGTAACTTAGAAGTGATGTTATTGAGAGTGATGTGGGACCTTTGGTGTAACACTTAAGTCTGGCTGCAGATTCCTGTTGCTTACAAATAAAAGTTTTCCATGTCATCCTTTTTAGTAGCCAATAGATCCATGATGTGTTTTTATCTTTTTTTTTTTTTTTCCCTCAGCTCCCTTTTTTAGATAGTGGATACTTCTTTTATCACAATGGCATTGCCAAGGCCAGGAGAAGACGCAGTCTTCAACACAAGCTTCACCTGGAAAAGGATTCCAGGGTAAGTGTTTCATCATTATGTGTGCCTCTCATGTTTCCTTTGCGACACAGACAGGGTTTTTTGAGATCAGTGATGGTCAAATCTCTGGTTATTGCTACATTTTTTCCCCCATGCTTGCTAAGTTTGGCAACAGCTGTACACACACGCCTCCCAAACAGCCTTAGCTTTTATTTTTATTTCTATACTACAAATGCTCTTACTATCTCCGAGATGTATGCTCCCTGTGGAAGACTCAGTGATGCCACAGTCTCCAGGACATCTCTGTGCACATCATGCTGTGGGGAGGGGCCATCCAGGGTACATCCCACAGTCATTGTCCTCCACACGTCTTGCTAGACTATGGGTCATCCAGTCCAAAGGGGTGTTTTATCTGAAGTCATGCTGGGACTTTTCCCTGGGGAATAGTGTACACACCAGTCGTGAAGAGAATGTATGCTGTCAAACCTCAGCATTACTTTTAGAGGCTCTTGCAGTCTGTAAACAGTGTGCTTGGTTTTCAGCAGCATAAACCCTGTGACAGAAGGGAAAGGCCCCTTTTGCAGAAGGGTACGAGCTAGCTAGCAATTTATTTTTCTTTTATTTTTTTTCCCAGAGTTTTTACACCAGTATAATACTGGTCTGGAGTGGGTCCATGTAGCACAAAAAGTGTTACTTATTGTCCAGAGAAAGTAGATGAACCTCAGGAATGATATCATGACAGCAAATAGATTATTCTTTAATCCTTCATTAGGATTTAAACTCTTTGCACTGTGAGCAGAGAAGAGGGGGAAACAATTTTATTCCAGACAGGATTTTATTACCAGATATTACATGGTACTGGAACACCTATGAAAATGAAAAACTGAATAGGAAGAAAAGAAAAATAGGTTAAGTAAGATTGTAATTGGTGTTGTGACACTACAGCAAGCAAGGTCTGATGAATTCCCAGCTTAATTTTCCTACTTATGCAGAAAATTCAAGTGGCTCTCGGCCCTGGTCCAACTGGGATGCACGTGGCTGGTGGCTTCTCATCCTGGGAGCTGTGTGAGTGAACTGCACGGGTTCCAGATGCAGCCTGCCCACACCACTTCATTCTGGGAGCTGAGTGCAGGCAGGTTCCTTGGGGCTGCTGCTGGTCTCCAGTGCTGTTAGGTACCTCTTCCTGGCCTTCTCTAAAACTGGTACCAGGTACAGACAAGGGGCTATGAGGAAGAAATCCATCAGCCTGCACTGGATAGAAAATCTCAGGCTTCCCCTGTTTTGTTTATCAAGCAGAGATCAGAAAGTAAATTGTTGAGAAACTATCTACAATTAGTGGATTTTAAGCAGATGTCCTGAGAGGGGTGTCTTTCAATTCCCTGTACCAACCAGTCTTCTTAAAAGCCCTTTCAGAAAAAGGGTGCAACTGAGTTCATTGCAAACTAGTGACCGAGTATGGTCTTTCTTGTGCAGGTGACCCTGTACTGGAAATAAATATTTCTGTAAGCCTCTGAAAATTTTATTAATGTCTATGATACTTGTATAAATGTACCAGTTCTTATTGCAGCCTCATATTATATGTCTGAGCACTCCTGTACTAATTCCAGATTGGCTTTTGTATTGACTACCTGTAGACTAAGTGTCTGTGGTGCTGTTAAGATAGATTCATTTAAGCTGTTCTTCTTGTTCAGAGATGTTTTCTTTTGCAGTCATCTGATATTTGGCCATGTCCAGACTGCTAGTTGGGTTCTGTCACGTGCAATGAAATCTGATTTTTCTTGTTTTTCTCCACTTGTTTTGGGTGCTGCATACCAGCATCTCCAGCTCTCCTTGGCTTCCTGCTTTGATCTTGGGGAATAAAGCCCTGTGTTTAAATAGCCAAGCATATCTCTCATGGTAGGAAAAGGATAAAAGGATGACCCTGGGTGTATCCTGGCCTGGTGGGTTGGAAACATTATTTCATTTCCACATGCAACATGAGGATTTCTCCCTCCTCCTTATTCTGTCCTGTTGGACAGTCCTTGAGCTCTTATGATACCATATAGGTCAGTTGCTTTTTGTGCTGCAGCTAGAGAGCAATTAAAATCATTACTCTTGTTTCACAGAGTTTGGAGAAGTCATTAAAATTCCTGTCATATTTGTGTGTAAGTGGAAACATGAGTTGTGTTGACAGTACTTAATTTCAAACTCCAAAAATAATTTCTAAATTTAATGGCAGCTTTCTAGACCATTTACATTCAATTTTACTTAGCAACAAATGTCAGCACTGTCATGGTTAATATGTTAACGCGTGAAACCAAGAATAAAATGTTCCTGTTGCCAGGCTGGCCAGGAAGCAAACTTCCACCATGGGGCCTTACAAATCTCCCAGGAACTGTTCTGGTAAGCACTGTAGTTGCTTAGCCCTACCCAAATGTTGTGAGAACGTGGGCTGCAGTTATTCAGTATACTTTTCACTTTCAAAGAGATTACAATTCCTAGCTAATTTTAATTATTAGTTGAAAACCAGCACAGATGTTCACTCAATTAATTAATGTTCCTTAATCAAGTAAGTCCCTTGAGGAACCATGTCAGTTTTTCAAGAGTCCGGGGAGAGAGATGGCAGAGCACTATGCAAACAGGTTACTGCATCATTTTTATGCTCCTCGTGTCTTTTAAAATGCTCAAAAATGCTTTGTTACATAAAATTTGCAGTATGGTTTTGCCAAAATAATTTGGATATATGCAGCTAAACACACACAGTGGTTGTGTGCTGAACATCATCGCTGTCAAGGGAGTGGGAATGGAGAATTATTAGTATGTCTTCCTAGATATCCAGCAAGAATTGAATCTGGGTTCTGAGGAGCGGCCTCAGAAACGATGGGTTTGATGTTGTTTATACAACAGTGTTGCTGGAGCCTGAAGCAGTACTGGCAGCGGGCGAAGGCCTGGGTAGTAGTCATGCAGTCTGTTGTGCTACTGAACCGCTCAAGGAGAAGGTACAAGCACACGAAGCACTGTGGCTCTTGCTGTCAGTATGGCGCTCTCAGGGATCCCCGCTGTCAGGATGGCAAATGCCACAGTGAATCGAAATGGAGAAACTTCGAATGGAGACTGTTGAGTTACTTAAATTATGTTCTCTGAGGTACACAGAACCTTCCTGAGAGGCCTGCTCAGAAACAACTCTTTTTGTGTCAGTTGGAAATTTCCATGATTTCCAGGTGCACTTGCATTTTCTTGCTTTTCCATATGTACCTTTGGTGCCAAGTAGAATTTTATTTTCTTTTTTTTAGGTGGAGGAAAAAGGCCCTTTAACATTTTTACGTGTTAAACCTGGAATTTTTAATGAGATAGGACACCCAGCATTCTGCATGCAAAATGGCATTTTTGTCTGCCTTTATCTGTTAATTGCTTCAGCTGAAATGTCTCATGCCAGAAGGTCAGCCATTAGATTTGGTTTAACTTGGGAAGCTTCACTTAAGTAGCTGCTGTACTTTGCCCTGGAGCTGCAGGCAGAGAGTCAGTCCTTGCTATGACCCATGGGTGCAGGGTGATCGTATGGGGGTGACATAAAGCCAATGAGGACTCTGAGTAGGATGGGACCAGGCATCAGTGTGAAGGTGAAGAGAGAATAAGCGAGACAGGCTGGAACAAGAGTCTAGAGTAAGAAAAAAAGTTGAGTGATTTGGGCCTGGAGCCATCCCAGGAGCTGAGGAGGATATGGAGAAGCACAGGGGTAGATTGGAGAAACTAGGAACAAGATGTCAACATTGGCAACAAAGAACTCTGACACCTGAGTGCAGGACACAGTACAGACTTGGAGGTAAGTGACCTTTTCCAAGGGAGACTTTCATGTGAGCAGTGAGAAACACAGCTTCTGGAAGAGCAAACTTCGCTATCAATTATAAGGAATAGTGGTATGTTTCATCAGTGTGATTGTTATGGAAAAATCAATCAGAAATACAAAGATACTGGTTTTGCTTTGTTTGTTAGGTTTCCCATCTCAGCTGAGACAGGATGGGACATGGAGACCTTTCCTGCTCCACCATTGCTAAAAGAAAAACGGGGGACTTGCTTCATTCTGATTTTCAAAACTGACTCAGATCCTGCCTTTCTGTGGAGAGGCTCGGCTGTATTGTAAATGTTTTGAAAAATGGCCACATAAGTAAAAGGAAATAAAAAATGCACGGTCATTATGTTACCTTTCAGAGCAATACTTTTGTATTTTTGCTGTTGTTGGGTATTTTCTGTTAGTAAATAGGCTTCTCCTGAAGGAGCAAGAGTTGAAACACAGTTTGTTCTCTTGAAGATTATTTTGCTTTCTTTCAAGTTTTAGATAAAACCATTTTCCTCCCACACAGTCTCTCCTGTCAGACAGCTGCCAAGATTAATCCCACTCAAGAAAGAGGCTTTAATATACAGAGAAAAGCCGAGTCCCATTACCGATATCTATATGCGAGTGCATCTGTGTTGGTGTTGGAGGAATAAATATATGTGTATGGAGGGGGGAAGGTGAAATGAAAATCTTCCACTGAGAGTGAGTTTGGCACTTAGATGATGACTTTTTTGGAAATAAACATCCCAGTGATGGCAATTGTTATGTTGCAGGAGAGGATTAGAAAGGGGGACTTAGCTGTTACCTCCGCTGGTACAAGAGTCTGGAGGGGGCAGATGCGTAGTTTTTTCAAGCTGCACAGGGATAACAGTACTCCCAAACTGCTTCTGTCAAGGGACAAGGGAAGAAAAGGGGGCTATAAATACAGAGGATCTAGGCTTTTAATGAAATAAATAAAAATCTTCCATATCCTTCTTCACCTCAGATCCCTCTCATCCCACCTTAACATGACTTGTAGTCAGACCAAGCAATCTGTGAAGGTAGAAATGCCCCATGATGCCAGGCAGGGGATTGCCAACTGCTGCCAGAATTGAGTATTTAATCCATGGTCACCTTTGACAGGGGGAAGGGCCAGCAGCTTGGAACAAGGACCACTGCTTGTTAAGGGGCAGTGTAATGTGAGCCAACTTTTGGTGCCCTTTTGGCAGCATTAAAGACAGGCTTGAGATAGGTGAAAGGGGTAGCCTTTTGCCTCACCACTCCCTTAGATGACAGCACAGATCTTCCTCTTTGCAAAATGAGAATCCTCCTGTTGAGGAGAACCCCGTTCTCCTCAGTTCTCCGTCAAGTGTGGAGTGTGGTGACCTAGAGATACAAGGGGTGGGAGCCATTATAGCTTTCCTTGCAGATTGGTCAGATCTCTGTAACTGCTGTGGGGGTATAACTTGTTTCGTCAACCTTCTGGAGACAGGCAGTTCTGCATCTTGACTTTAGTGATTCCAGGGATTCTAACCTGTTCCAATATCTTGCTACACTCATGGTAAAAGAATTTATTGTATCTAATGTAAACCTACCCTCTTTTAGTTTAAACCCATTACCCCTTGTCCTGTTGCAACAGGCCATCTTTCCTAGAAGCCCCCCTTTAAGTACTGAAAAGCTGCAAGAATGTCTCTCTGGAGCCTTCTCTTCTCCATACTGAATAACCTTGACTCCCTTAGTCTGCCTTTATAGAAAAGACTCTTTGATCATCTTTGTGGACCTTCTCTGGACTTGCTCCACAGCTCCATGCCCTTACTGTACTGTCCCCAGAGCTGGACACAGTACTTTAGGTGGAGTCTCACCAGAGAAGAGAGGCAGAATCTTCTTCCTTGACCTGCTGGTTGTGTTTCTTTTAATGCAGTCCAGGATACAGATGGCTTTTTGGACATTGCTGGGTTGTGTCCAGCTTTTCATTTACATACCCCCAAGTCTTCTCAGCAGGGCTGCTTGCAGTTCCTTCATCCGCAGTCTCTATTGATACCGAGGGTTGCCATAACCCTTGCCAGGAGCTATGGATGTGTGTGGTAGGTAGAGAGACAGGAGCAAATCACAGGTCAAAAAGCCTTTCCTGTTTTCATTTCTTTTATGTAAATTCATGATGCAGGTGGTGGAGGTGACAGACTGCCCAGTGAAGTCTGTTTAGCATTTTGCCTCAATATATGGTATCATGGGACTAGCATGCTGGTAGGATTATGCCCAGGAAAACTTGGGAGCTGCCATCAATTTTATGAGACTATGGGGCAGCATTACATGAGCGTTGGTGTTATCCTTTTGGAAGGAAATGGAACATTAAGTAATAAAAACTCTGCTCAAGTACCTGTAATAAATATTGAACAGCCAAGGAAACCTCATTAGAGGAAATGTCTTCTTTCCAATGCTGCAAAAAACCCCAGCTACCCTCAAATCTACACACTGTTGGTTGAAGCTACACTGCTAGCTTGTTCACCAAAGAACTGAAGATGTTTCTGTTGTAAATCATCCTGATAAAATGAAGCATATTGTGCAGAAAACAGGCAGTGTCTTCTGTGAATGGATCCCTGGTGTATCTGTTGGTGGTGTAAGACATACTACAACAGATAGTGTATCAGAAGAAGTTTTTTTTAAGGGACCGTTCTGGCTCGCAGATTCTGGCCCATTTCTTCTATTAATGACTTCTTTATCAAATATCATTATGAACAGTATTTGGTTTGCCTACCCATATAGCTCATGGACCTTTGCTAAGAATTTGTAATTCATAATGAAACCTGTTGGCAAGTATTGTAAGGAAAAAAAAAACAATTTACTTTCTTGATGAAGCTTTAGTCAGTTGTATGTATTAGATGATCTGATGCATGTCTTATTACTGAGAGAATTCAACACTTACATGAAGTATTTTGCTGTCATGATATTTAGACCCTCTTCAGGTATCAATAGATGGCTGTTTAAATGTACAGGTTCATGAGTGGGGTTATCTGAGAAAATAAAAAGGAAGAAGCAACAAAGATTACAGTAGTGTTAGAAAGAAAAGTCAGATATGGTTAGAGTCAGTTCATGGAAAGGTAGAATTCAGCCTGAACTTCAGATGTGGAAAGAGAAAGGTTCATGCAGCTGGTAGGACAAGAATAAGTAATTGTAGGAGATGCTACATGTGTTGCATGGTCTTCATTGTTGCAAACAAGAAATCGATGGGGCTGCAGAGGAGGTTTAGGTGCCTGGTAAGTGAAGAAGAAAGTTTTCCCATCACTAAGAAATTATTTAGCCACGCTTGCACTGCTGACAGAAGGGGTACTGCTGTGCCTCCAGAGTGCAGAGGACAAACTAATCTTTAAACTGTGCCTCTGTGTTTGTGATAATGTCAAAAGAACAAAGAACAAAGTTAGAAATTCGGTGAAGTAGCAAGTTTGGTTCATGACTACTGTGCACACAGTATGGCTGTCGAAAGCCCCGCGCAGCTAGGTTTTGCATAGTTGACCAACAGTGACTCCAGATGTAAAGCACTTGACTACTCTTTAATTGAGATGTCATGATTATTGCATGGGAGTTAGTTCCTATCATAAGAAGAAACCTCTGATATTAAAAATAATGAGGCCTAGAGTCACTCAGATACTTAAGCTGCCATTTAAGTTGACGCAGTAGTCCCCTTCTCTGCAGAGTATGTAAAGCATCTGCAGAAGAATTTCACAGTATCTAAGTCTGAATTCCTGATATTAAGTGTGGTGTGCTGGCTCATATTTGGACCGTGTTTATATATATAGAGAGAGTATTTGTGATGTGCAATATAGCTCTAATGAGCTATACACTGCACTATTGACTATGAATATTAAATAATTCAGAAAATTCGCCGCTGGAGCAAATGCAGGTACATCCAGCACAATGTAAAACCTAAGATGAATTGATCTATTATATTTCTATTTGTAACTAGAAAGACGGCTTCAGGGAGGATAAAACCCACTCCATCAACATCAGCGTTAAAGAATGCTGGGAATCTTGTATGTATAATGTGGAAAAGCACCATTAGCTGCACATCATAATGTAACAGATTATCAAAATGACATTGGACTCAAACATACACGTCTCTTATGGAAATAGTGTGTAACTGCAAACAAAGTCTCAGTTAAAACTATTTCTGTTGGAAAAAAAATATAAATGGAAGTACTGCAAGATAAGAGATTGATAAGTGAAGAAAAATCTGTACAGATTCACAGAGAATTTTCTGGAAATAAAAGTACCAAGGCACTGCAATCCTGGTGCCATGGGGGGCTGTAGTTTTAAGACGAGGTTAGACACCGATCATAACTGATTCGGGGTGGCTGATTCCTCCCTGAGGCCCTGGGATGTTGCCGTCGAGCTCTTGAAGTTGCTTCCAGTCACGTATTACATCATTTTCATATTGCTGAAAGTGATACATGGTTTGAGGCAGTAACAGGAGCTTTATTCCTCAAAAATACTCATAACCACGTGGAAAGTTCAGCAATGTTACAGAAACCCGTTGAGACAGCTGATGATATCTAGCCTCCCCAGGGCGGCCTGTAAATTGCTGAACGGGCATTAGTTAAGTTTCTGCTTTATTGTTGGTGTCTGTTCTCCTGACTGCAGCATTGCTCCCCAGTCTCCCTCTGCTTTTTCCTGTCTCCCACTTGCTTCCTGCCTTCATGAATAGAGTCTCTGTTTTGTGGAGCAGGCCTTGCCCTTGTTATTTGTCTGGGCAATCTTCAGCCTTGAATCTTCAGTGGGGCCTGTTTAATATTATAATTCAATCTGTGGCAGTGGTGAGAATATATGGTTTAGGGGTTTTTGTTGGTAGAGTGTTGAGAAGAATGGACAGCCTGAGCCAGTGACTTTAGAATAACCTGGAACCTAGTGTGCTGCACAGGTGTCCTTTGGTTTGGGACAGGGCTGGCTTGGTTTTGAATAAGAAATGTGCTGTGCTAACAGTTGCAGAAGGTCATGAATATCTCAGCATTCACCTGACCCATGGTTCTAGTGTTGGTGATAATCCTGCTTTTCTCCCTTGGGAACCTCGAGCCAGCTGCAGCCTGTGTTGGAAAGAGGAAGGGAAAGCAGCCAGGTTTTCCTTCTGTGGGCTGCCATTGTACCAGTACCTCCCAGCCCCACGTCACAACCCTTTTCCTTCCTCTTGCCAGGGCAGTTGGGGTTGGCTCGGAAGAGTCAGGTGTGTCCTGGCAGCACTGTGCTTGATGCTGCTAAAATATGTGGGGGTTCAAAGGGTCCACCATTTAGAGCTACAGCAGAATCCAGACTGCTGTGTGTAAGCCCATCTTTAGGGTTAACTTCACTTCCAGTTTGGAAAGTGTGTGTTCAGCTATACTTCCCTGTTTTCAATACAAGTAAATTGTATGCTAGAAAAAACAGTAATCCTCAGGAACAATGCAAGACATTTTGGAGTCTCTTTTCTTCTGGGAAATCTCTAAGCCTATCAGAAACTTTAGAGACTGAACAACTGCCTTTGAGTTCAAGCCTTTTGAAAGATTGGAAATACATTGGTTGACATATACTTTTAGAATACAGAATTAGTTAAAATATCATACCTGATAATATATGATGTCCGTGTATGACTGTGGTGGTGTGGCAGATGTAGAATGAAACAAACCAGATTTAGAACAGTTTATTACTATTCTTTCTAGACTTCAGAAAATCAGCAGTTAAAACAGTGCCTGGGTTTCTTGTGTGTACAGTTAGATGACCAGAACCACTTACTGTATGTGACACTGGCAATAAATAAAAGACAGAGCAGCTAAGGCTGTACAGAGAAATCAATAACAACACAAGACTGGGATAGTTTGTGGTGTCATTTTCTGGGGTATCTAAGTGTGCTGTGCCATGGCTTGTGTCACAGTGCTGTGATTTTATAAACCCCCACCAACCTGCTACTAATCAAGCTAAAAAGTTTGCTGTAATGGCTATATGTTACTATATCACACAATAGATGCGTTATGTAGTGCATCCACTCGTGCCATTTAACACACTTTACGGTTGTTTAAAATTTGATGGGCTTTTTCTTTGTGAGCAGCATTTCTGTCTATGGGTTTATAGCAATCTGTTCCAAAACACTGTTGCTACAAGTGTTCTGTATTTCCAGATCTTCAAAGGTTGTATGCAATACCTTAAGTATAGTACTTTATTATATTATTTTTCTTTGCCACCAACTCAGCATCCCAGAAGCCAGCAAGGAGTTATAAATACATCTGTGAAATTATTCTTGTATGCATGATGCATTCCATGAATACAAAAAAATGGGTTTACAAAGGTCGGAGAAAGTTGATTGCAGTATTTGGAGCTGCAGTGGAAATGAATTGAAGGTTTAGATTTAAATTGTTTCTGAATAGTTTTCTGCAGTAATTATTTGATGCTGTTTTGGAACACAGCTTTTCATCAAAATAGGTACCCCTAACAGCTGAGAATAGCTCGTAGTAATTAAAATACTAATATGTATGTTGAATAGTCTGTTTTGGCCTTGTAAACTCCTACCGGGGAGGAAACAGGACTAGGTAGACTAAAACATTGTGGATGGACTAAGAAGCACTGTAATATCTCTACAGTACATATTTTTCCTATTTATTTGTATATTATCAGCTCCATGCTATGAACTCTGGTCAATACTACAGCTTCACTTGTAGGAAGTGAGAGCTGAATGGCCACGTTTCTGTGGAGAAGCTGCTTTATATTTTCCATTGCTAGCCATTTACTGAGTGCTGAATAGAAATATGCTCTTATTACGTGTACAGACTTAACATTGCATAGATGTAAATAGTCAGTCTCCATTCATTTTGTCTTTATTGATTCCAAGCATTACTCTTCCATTTGGAGCAATACACAGTAAGGGATCAGAGAGTCTTGCAAATATGAAGTCTTAAGAGAAGAACCAGAGTTGGCAGATCTAATTATTATTTTTATACTGCTGGTCTCATGGCAGTATCGCTAAGCTGATTACTGCTGGGCTGTAGCTTATGTAACACTGCAGTGCTATGCTGAACACTAATAGCTGGTTCTCTTCTTCCTCGCCACCTCTGCATGCTCTCTCTTATTCCTTTTCTTTGGAGGAAGCCCAGATGCACTGGTGGACTCCTCATCAAGAACCTGAAAAACAAAATAAGGCACTGGGGTGAGGGGATAGCCTGTGTTTTGTTTTGGAGTCTGAGTCTGAGTGATTGACTGCGTTTGTTCCCATTTAACTTGGCTTTGATCATCTGGCGAATAAGATAAGCTCAATCCTGAGCCTATCTTCTGCTATAGGCCACTGATTTCCTGGGTGCTCAGCCAGCCTTTCTCCTGCAGTGCTACTGGATCATTTCTGTCCAAGGTGTGCTTCCTCCACTGTTATGCCTGGAGCTGTTTTCTTTCTGGCTGGCAGCTGTTGTCTCAGCCCCCCTGCTCCTTGGAGAAGCCATTTACTTGGCAGTTTCTGCAGAGTGTCCTAAAAATGTGAGATACCTTTTATAAGCCTTACAGGTACCCTTACAACTGCTGGTTTTCACAACTCTGAACAAGTTGAATTCTTGTAATAGCCTGCCTTTCATGTTTTATGGATCTGATGCCGTGGGGCAACAAGCAATCTCTGACAGAGTGTGGACAGAAATGCTGGTTCTGTTAGGCCAAGAGACACCGACATAATTGAACAGAGCTTGCTTTATTTATTTTTTCCTCAACTGTGATGCTCTCCTGGGGAAACGTTCATTGGAATCCATTTTATTTGTGTTGGAACA
Source organism: Heliornis fulica (assembly GCA_013399135.1). NCBI lineage: Eukaryota > Metazoa > Chordata > Aves > Gruiformes > Heliornithidae > Heliornis > Heliornis fulica. Next base: position 1,298,868 of record VXBZ01004235.1, read on the forward strand.
TGAGGTTTTCTTGGAATAAGTCCCTTGATTGCTATAGGAAGAGGATTTCTGTTTGGACTATTTAGTTTCTGAAAAGAGGAAGAGAAACCTTCATGTCATGCTTTTGTTTCCATGTCTCGAGATATAACTATATTCATGTCTCATAAATTTCAAGGGTCCTTTCCAGAGTTGTGTAGTGCATGTTATAAGGAGAGCTTATGCAACCTCTTCAATCTGAAAATCAACTAATTGTATTTTAATTTAAAAAAAAAATTAAGACTTCAGCTCATTTTTTAAATGATAGTACTATCATGAAGTAACAGAAACAATATCTGTATTTTCATATTTGAAATATGGAATCAGAACAAAGATGTTTTATTGCACCAAATGATTTTATTGACCAAAAAAAGAGTTGTTGAAGCATTTCTGGTCCAAACCTCTGTAAGATTTTGTTTCATAATTTTTTTGAGTGTTTTTTGGAGTTTCATTACTTATTCCCAAACTAACATCCTACTTCCAGACATCCACAGTTCTGAGTCCAGTTTCCACAATGTGAAAAGTCTATTTCATGCAGGGAAAAACACCTAGTGAGAGACAACCTCTGAGGCAAGGATCTGCTTATGGGCTGGGACCACAGCCTTGTGCCCATAGAAATGGGTAACTCACTGCTCACTTCACTGGTGCTCTTAATTGAGTTTAAGTGGCTAAGGACAAACTTAAAGGCACCAGTGCTGCTGTGATCACTGCACAAACCTTTTGATCTCTGCTGCCAGTTAACTGCAGCAAACCTCCACTGGGTCTTTGGTCCATGACTGTTTTGAAAAATGGAAGCAGAGGGTCCTGGCACAAGCTACCAGTTTCTATCGCTACTAACTCACTTAATAACGATGGTTTGCTGAGTATCTGCCTTGAAAGGCTTTTGGATGTTAGTCTAGCCGTTGTTATCCAAAACTGCCTGAAGAAGAAAGCGTATTGCAGACAATTCTGGGGAGCTCAATTCACCCTGCCTTTTCTAAACACATCTAAGGTGGCTGACATTTCCCTTGGCAAGAGCATTCTCATCAGTTTCTCAAACCCTGTTCTGAGGAGGTAATGGGAGCTGAGTGATACAGTCCTTCAAAGGAGGAAGCTTTTTCATTTTCAAGTCATAGCCTGTACTTTACTGAAAACAAACAAAAAATCACCCACTAGTTAGCTTGAGACATACAGAGATGAAGCATGAATAATCTGTGTATTTATTTTTACTTCCAGGAAGCTAGTTGGAGAAAAACCTGGAAAATATTTTTTCTGCATCTTTTCTGCAGTGAGCAACTTGCCTTAATGAAAAAATGTTTTTTATATTTGATTTCAGAGTTGCCATATGCTGTCTCAGTGGAGTTTAATTATGAAATGTTTTCACTTTCATGCATTAGTGAAGTATGGAAGAAAGTTTGAATGTAGGAAAGAAATGCAAACTCCAGGTTGAGACTGGAAGGTATGAGTAAGGACATTGCTTTTAGGAGGATGAGTCAAACTGACATTTACTGGTGTCCTGCCATTCTCTGTGGAATACTGAACATTTATTTGCGTAGAGAAAGGATGTATTTTCGTAAAGACAGCTGTTTATTTGAGAATGTTTGTCAAAGACATTTACCCATTGTGGTGTTTCTTATTAGCACTGTACTTGAGAAGTGTGTGCAAGGTGAATTACCTACCTGTCTTGCAAACAGTGAATAATTCAGTGTAAACCAGAAAGTCAAATAAATCTTCCCAAATATTTTCTATCTGCTACAGAATAGCGGACAGCGAGGAAGGGGATGCTTTGTTGATTTAATACCTGAAGATGTCCCACCAAATTGATCAGCTGTCCATCTTTATTAATTTGTGCTCTTTTACAGTATGTAATGAAATAATTTTAACTACAGGTTTCAAAGCATGCTTCACATATGGATTAGACCCATTTCACAAATGCTGGAAATAAATAGAGGGGGACATTAAATTTTCCAAAGGTCATATAGTGAAGCAGAGGAAAAAGGAGTAAATTCCAGATGCCCAACTTACTGTTCTAAAGGGGAAAAAAAAAAAGCCCAGAGGTTGGATTACAGCCATTTGTGATCTTTACAGCACCTGGGCAATAAGAAAACTGAGATGAGAACGGTGGGGAAAAATAAAAAAACAAGAGATTAGCGCAGATCCTCTGAAGCCCAAAAGACTTAGACAAAGGACAGTAACCTTAAACTGTAATTACTGTTGTCATTTAGTGTTTCCACATGCATGATCTGGAGGCTCAGGGGAAATTACAGTGCTAGAGGCTATCTAAGCGTAAAATAATAACAGAATTGTAAAGAGGCGTTTGTCCCTGGGTGTAATGCAGTACTAGTGGTCCTGTCCTTGCTTCCTATGGTTCATTCCAGATATTCCCAGGATGGCACTTCCTCGTCCTGGGCAGCAGGAGCAGCAGATGGAGAACCACGTTTACCTCTGTGGCATTAATAGAGACTTGAGTGAGAGGTATTTGTGCTCAGGAGACTGTAACCTAAAACATTTTTTAATTTACTGTTTAATTCTTTGCTGTCCAATAAGCATCTAATTGTTTTGCATAAACTATCCATAAGCTATTTGACTGAATGTGTTGCATTTTATGCATTTAAGATGCACAAGCACGGCCTTTCCCAGAACATGAAATCCGACACGCTGCTGCCGTTGCATTTTCAGATGGAAAGATGCAGACAGTCAGAGCACCATGTGTCTTTGTGCTGCCTTAGACCTACTTTAGACCTCCTTGAAACTATGCTGCTGACCCCAAATGTGTGTTGATGGCTGGGTAGGGTATGGTGTGTCAGAGATGTACAGGGATTTCTTAGCAATTAAGGTTGTGTTGCATCTTTTTTATTAAACTATTGGCTTGCAAAATCAGAGTTAGGAAGCTGATGTTTAGTACCTTTCAGTTCAGTGCTGGGAGCAACAGCAGAGGTGCAGGAAAAGGCATCTTAGCTCAGATCCCAACAGCAGCACTGCCTCCAGGCTGAGGTGCTGAATTCTATGAGCACGTTACCCTCAGCTGGAGATGTGGAATGAAATGATAAATAGTTTTTGTGCCCTTTGTGAGGTGATTTGAAACCTCTTTTAATATGTTTTGCCTGATTGAAACAGCAGCTACCCACCTTGGCTAGAGGAACTAGTGATTTTGATGAATGACATGATGAATGATTTCCTTGAGACTGATGTGGATTTTTTTGTCAAGCCATGAGTTAAACTGAGAGCAGACATATGAGGGGAGAATAGGAGAGAACTCTTCTCAGATCTGCCTTTTATTTTTTGTTGTGAAGCTTGACAATGGGAAAGGGCCTTTTTCTTTTCATCTATGTTTTCCATAAGGACCTCAAGTAACTTTTCATAAGACAACACAGTAGCTTTACAGTACTCCGTTTTCATAACAGATCTCAAGGAGAAACAAACAAAATAACCATCTGTTTCCTTTATCACTGACCAAACCATGACCTCAGTTTCATGCTTGTGTAAGGAACGTACAAGAAACTTGTGTTTTCTTCCTCCCTAAATGTTGCCTCCTTTGTGAGTTATGATAAAGGGTAAGACAAATTCCCCTGGATGGATTTCATTCTCTCTAGGCACCTGTGGAAGAGGAGGATCCCTAGCTTAAATGGGAGAGAGAAGCATGTGAAAGAGAAGCACGTGACCCAGGTGGAGATCACACTGGGATTTTTTCTGTAATTCTGTGTAATTAGGGACAGGCATTTTTGCTGAACCTCCACAAGGTCCAAGATGAAAATGCTGGAGAGGAGCCACTTGTGAGCCAGCACTTAAGAGGTGGCTCCAGCAGTGCAACTACCCTAGAAGGTCTCCAGGCCATGCCCATGTGTCATTGCTTCTGTCAGAGCCTGAGCTCTGCGTGCTGCTCTGACTTCATAGCATTCATCTCCTTTGGGCATCCCTACTTACTCGTTCTCCATCAGTATCTCAGCATCTTTCCCTCACCAGTGGGTTGTGTATTCTGATTTGATTAGTTCCTTGGAAACAGACATTCTTTCCTAAAACAAAGATTAATAATTTGTGTTTGCGAGTTCAGCCCAGCAAGTTTGAACTTGAGTTCAACTGGAGGGAGGCTTTTAACAGTTTTTCTCCTCACAGGGATGGTGTTAAACACAAGTGAAAGACATTTCTCCAATTTGCAGCAGTGAAAATCCAAAGTAATTTCACTGAAAGGAATGGAGTGAGTCTGAGTTTACCCTTGGGCAAAGGAAGTGGAATCTGTGTCTTTGCACTTCTGGAGAATTGAATCTCAGCCAAGAGGTTAATAGCAAATGTGCACTGCTGATCCTCAATGGTGGTTTCACCTGATGTTTTTCTCAGCGGTGTTCCTGAGTTCATGTATTCCTCTGTCCTCACCATTTGTTCCTCTCACACCATTCCCAGTTTACTTGTGGTGATAGTTGATGTTGGGATAGGGAATGAGATTGCATTTTTTACAAAAAAAAAAAAATTCAAGGAAGAGCTTTTCCCTGATTTCTTTTGCAGTCCTGTCTGGGGTGACATGTGGTGAGGTGAAACAACAGGGAATAACTTAAACTGGGTTGGCCCTTCCTGAAAGGGAAGTGAGGAATGATGATGGGCCCTGCCTGGTAGAGAGGATGGTAATTTTTAGTCCTTTTCTGGTTTTTTTTTCCCCTACATTTTGTTCAGGTTTTCCCATTTTGTGGGACACTGTTGTTACCTTCAGTTTCATAAAATGACATTTTGAGCCAAGTCTTTGGTAGTTTCATCCCTTACACAATTCTGCTGTATCTTTGGTAAAGCATCACTGTTTGCCATTTCCTTTTGTGGTGCTTGTTCATAGGTACAACTCACCTTGCTCTTAAAGGAAATGCCCAGAATAAAGGGCATCATCACTGACATCATTGCATTGTCAGTGGCTTGCCAAGTCCATCATTCTATCACTTGGCACTAGAAGTTCTACGCTTCTTCAGACTGCAGTGTCCCAGGACATGCAGACTTTATATCCCACTCCAGGCAGCTGTTCAAACAGCTGTAAAGTAAGTCCTTCTGCTGGAGTGGCTTATTTCCCTCTACCTCCCTTGCATTCCTCTGAAGTCCTGGTAGTCTCAAGCCATTGCTTCAGTGTTTGCTGTGACACGGGTGAGTGCTGGGAGTCTGGAGCTGCAAGGAGCCCCTCAGTGTGCATGCAGCAGGCACTGTTAGTGTTAATCAGAGATTCATCTCTTTTCATACCAAAGAAATGTAATTTCATCAGGGAGCTTTTCTGTTACATTTTTATTCTGTGGAAACTGTAACATGAATTGGGTCTCAAAGTTTGGACACAAAGAGCGATTTCCATAGAATTTGCATGCATCATTTTTGATTGCCTCCTGTATGCAGCCTGAGCAAATAATTTTCTTCCATGATTTGCTAAACATTTGTCTCAATGGAAATAAACCAAGAAGAACTAGAAGTATATAATGAGCATAGCAGTTTACAGGAGCGCATGGAACTCTTCAGTGATAAGCAAAAGCGTATTTAGGATTTATTCTTTCTTGGTCCCTTGGGGTACAGCCTCCTTTCAATGAGTGGGGATAGAGAGGTTCCTATTAATATGGATGCAGTTTATGTACTTGCACTGGGAGGAAAATATACTCCAAAGTCTAATTATTTTATGCTAATAACTGAACTGAAAAGATACTCCCTCATTTCTGGCCAAAAAAGCGCAGCAATAGTTCAAATAATTTGCAGCAGGATGATCATTTTTTTACTTCGTTTAAACCAGCCTCTGCTCTGACCCAGTGGGGGCAAGGGAAAATTCTGGCACCAAAATCCCTGCTATTGCACATACAACTCCAGTTAATAATGAGTTTTGTAGTCTTCAGGGGGCAGTTTTCATTGCTTTAGGCAGCGGATAAATAGAGGGGCCTGTGACAAATCTGAACCAATTGGATGCCCTGGTCCCTTGAAATCAAGGCAGAAACCTCTTTGTTTCTAAAATTTTTGAAAGCAATTTTAACTGTGCAGATGTGCTTTGGAGAGAGGCTTGAATGGCAGCCAATGGGACAGGCTGCTGGAGAACATGGACAGGGATGTGAAAAGCCTCTCTGCTAAGGGAGTTGAGTGCTACACTTCTGTGCCCCGTCCTGCTGTGTCTCCATGACGAGCTATGGGGGTTTCATCTGGGATAAACTCTGACCACATAAATACTTGTCTTGGTTTCACAGGTTTTCCCTTCCCTCTTAATTCGCTGTGCCCTGTTACACTGAGGTAGGTTCGGTCCCTCTTCCCCACTTTTTTGACCCCAACATTGCTGTGTTAGGTCTCCTTCAGACAGTCTCACACTAGCTGTGGTCCCTTTCCCAAATTACTTGTGTCCTGGTGACTTTCTTGTCAAGAGAAGAACTGTGGGCTTTGCCTGGGGGAATGTGGGCTTAGTAATGGGGCTCAAATGGGGCGTTGGGCAGTTGTGGAGTTCAGGGGCAGAAGGGTGACTTTCTGACACTCGCTGGTAGCTGGATTCTGAGGTGAGGTGGGAAAAATGCCCTTGGCATATCTCTGCCTTGGCTGTGCTCTCTGACACAGTGCCGGGCAAGCTCTACAGGAATTGCAGTTTTTTGGAAGCTTAAGAGAAGGGCTTTCTGACGTAGAGCATGTCTTGAGAAGGATCAAGGTCAGCCTTTTGAAAGTATCAAATTAAAGCCCGATTTGAGTAAGAGCCAGAATAATAAGATATTGACTGTCTTTTTTCCTTTTTGCGAACCAGTCTCTTATTTCTTGGCTTTTCCTACCTTTCCTCTAGATACAGAAATTGTTCTCTAGAAAGGGCTCTGTTTTGATGCTTCCTCTGTGGCAGATGGCCTGTCCCTGGCAGCTATATGCTGCTCACCCAGTGCTGTGCAGCAGCAATACATAACCCTCTGCTGATTTTATTAACGGGCTTTGTGACGGGAGATCCATAAACCTCTGAATCTAGGAGCTGAAGAAGTGCAATCGCAACCTTTACCGTGTACAGCCTGATCAATACACATCATCAGTCGCTTCCTACTGAGCTGGGAAAGGCATGCATGGCAGCCAGCTCCCTTGTCTTTCCTGTCCAGTGTATTTATGGTAATAGAATCAAGAAGTAGCTGTGCTATAAACAACTGCTCGGCTATTGGGTGCATAAGCAGGGATGTGAATGTGAGCAGCAGCATAATTGCGGTTTTCCCTCTGTCATAAGATTGGCTTCTGTTTTGTATCTGGCTTCCAGTTATGAAATTTCCTGAGAGAAGACATTGTGCAGCCCATGTAATTCCCATCAGGCAGCACTTTAGGAAGATCAGTGGTTTACAATTCTATATCTCATCTCCACCAAGATAGCAACAGAGCTCTGAAGGCGTTAAAAATGGACAAGAAAGGCTCACTAATGCATCACTACCACTCATGTGAACCTTGAAGTTCAGATATTACAGGTTTGAAATACTAGAATAAGCTCAGACTTTTTGGCAGTTGTTGCTGTATCACTCCAGGCTGGCAGCTTTGTAGAAGTAGGCTGTGTTTTATTAAGGCTAAACAAGCCTTCTGCAGATGTCATTGCCACCTGGCTGGGTAGGTGTTGACAGCAGTGGGCAGTAATTGGTGCTAGCAACCTGACCACATAGTGTGGTGAGGACCTGAGCTGGTCGGAGACTGCAGGAGCTGTCAGAAGAAAAGTAAGTGTCTGTTTGTGATGGCCTTTGTGCAGAGATGCTCCCTTCTGTGTTAAATGAAACAGATGCCTGTTCAGGAAGGTAATCTCCCCAAATTCCTACTGCATTATTTGCTCACAGAGCAGGAGAGCCAGGGAAAGGAAAAACTGTTTCGAGCAATGGCAGTGCAGAACCGGTTACAAAAGAGAGGACTGTATGCTGCAGGGCCCTCACAGGGCTGCGGCCGGGAAGGGAACTCAGAAGGCACTTGTGTCCTTTCTGAACCCACGTTTGCGTGAGCCTGGATTCTGCGTGGTGCAGACACCTCTTCTTTGCTATCCTCCTGTGAATCTAGGTTTTGAAGATCGACATCTAGTTTTAAGTAACCTTTTATTCAGATTTTCTTAAATCAGCTTCATTTTCAACTTGGTTCACACACTGTATGCAGGACAGTGGCACTGACACTGCTCTGCCTTCCCTCCCTCCCAGTGCCATGGCACCATTTTTATTCTGCAAAGCTGCTCTCCAGATGAGATTCCAGCAATGATTTTGTTTGAAAATTGTTTCGCTGCCACTGGATCCAGTATGTCCTGTCTGCTCAGAGGGGCCATAAATGGCAGAGGAAGCTGAAGTGTTACTCTAAGCCCCACTGCCTGAGAGGAACCCCAAACAGCTCCCACCACACCTGCTGTGGCTGAATGCTGTTATGGGGTTCAAGGGGCAGCTATATGTTTGAGTTTTTGACTTGGAAGGTGTTTATACACGTGGAAAGCAAAATAGATTGCATCAAGGACCGGGCACTATCTAGCTCTTCAGTGAGTGTGACATTATGATATATTTATTGTTAATGTGGGAAGGGGAGAATCTGTGCAAGTAACTGTGAGAGAAAACATGTATTCTTTCTCCGAGCAGCAGTTTCAAGGTAAATGATGATCTAGTAGATGAAATTTGTGTGGGAAAGAAGCTGTGGAATGAAGTAGAAGTATGAGTTACAGCACAGCATGGTAGCCAGGATTGCTTTGGAGACCAAAGGTTTTGTTTTTAGTATATCCTGCAGACTTACTTTAAGGTCTAATTCTCTGCTGCCTCAGTTTCCCTAAATGATGATGCAGACCTACACAGGGATATTGCAAGTCACTTCCAATCTGTCCAGTGAAGTACACTTAAACTTAATGTCTGTAAAGCAAGTCAGCATCTTTGAAAGGAAATGCATGAAGTTAGAGGCAAGCTGCTACAAATGATGCTTTATGCCTGGAAGTGTGTTTAGGCATAAGCACAGATATTCAAATGTTTTCAAGAAGTCTCTTCTGCATCAGGGTGAGTCAAGGATACACTTCAGCAAAAGCAATAATGTTACCTGTCAGTTGAGTCTTCCCATACAAACCAAACTGAACAGGTTGTTCTCCAAGTGATATTTTCTCCCAGCCCCCACTTATCTGGAGAGTTGCTTCATGAAATAAATTAGCTTAAAATCAACAGAGTTAGAGGAATCTTTAGCCTATGAGCACTCACATTCTCTTGGAATGATATCAGATATTCATCACTCTTGTGGAAGCAGCAACCATAGTACCAGAATCTTTAAAAAGGAGCTTATATAAAGGTGGTCTTGGCAGTACTTCTCTCCTTGTAGGACCATTGAGCTATTGTGGAGCAGGAGGAAAGTCCTTTCCTGGAAGACTGCCCAGTAATTTAAGAAATGATCCAAAATTATAAAAGAGCAAATGATGTCAAAGAGAGAATTATTAAATTAGAAGATTCAGCATCTTGTGAGCACCTCTCTTTGCACTGCACAGATATAGCCAAAAGCTTGTCTCAATGCCAAAAGGTTTGCAATCTTAAAGGTGATCTGGGCCTGGTTCCCATTTAAACTAAAACACTTTTACACCACAGAGAGGCTGTAAATATAGCTTAGACCTTCTTTGGTTATAGCCTCAAAACTCGATGGTAATAAATGAACACGCCATGAGGGATGTTTACTTTTGAAGAAGAAAAAGGTGATGTTGCAATTTGGTTTTTGGTGTTTTTTTGCCAAGCATCATGTTTTAAGAAAGGTCTGTCTGCAGTACTTGGCAAAGGGATGTAAGAGAAGGGAACACTGACTTAGAACAACTAATTTTGCAGCAGAGAAGGGAGGATCTGCAGTCAGTAGTGTCCTACATGCATGGGACCCAGTTTTCTGTTACCAGACTTGCTGTTGTTTACCCCAGGACCACATGATTATTCAGATTGATTTGGAGAGACTGATCATTTCCATGGCCTCGTGTAACTGGTGAGACAAGAAAGTGCAAAAGTTACCCACAAGCTGCTGGTGAAGTGTCCCTGTGGTTTGCAATCTCTCCAGATCCACTGGAGAGGCTAAAGCATGCAGTTATAGCCTGTCTCCAGAGAGTTTACTTCTTACAGAGGTCTTTGATTTTGTAACTGGAGTGACAGTCATGCTGTCTTGCAATAAGACATTGTTTGAAATAGAAATTACATTGACTTTTCTGTCGTTATATACCATAAAGTGTAATGTCATCTTCTCGTGAAGAATAAGAAGCAGTTTTTCATTCCTTTGGAAACTTTCAGAATTGCTCTTGCTCTCTTGTTGGCTTGTCTAAGCAGTGGAAAAAAAAAAAATAGGAAGAGAGTTCCTAGACTAGCCAGCACCTGGGGTAGTGTGTATCCTGGTACGGCCATCACACCTGACTGAGGAGACAGCAGAGGCGAGAAGCAGCTTGCTTGTTCTTGAGGCAGTGCACTGCATCTGAAGATCCCCAGGGCTTTGTCTCAGTCTTTCCCATTAATAAGCTCTATCCTTGAGGGAAAAAAAACCTTATCAAAGAGAGCATGATCCTATGAAAATTTGGTTTAATTGAAGATTGGTGTTTCCTATGGCAGACCATCCCTGCTCAGCGTTCATTTTACACTGCAGCCTAAACAACTCGCAGTTCAAAGTAGAAGCTGGAGGAGCGCTATTGATTGCTTAGCTGAGCAGCTTGAATATGATCTGCAGCCTCCTCTTACCCATTGATTCCTTGTCTCTTTACTCACTACTTCCTGAATGTCACTGAACTGTGAGAGGCCTGCTAAATGGACAAAAATATTGATTTCTTTTCCCCCTCTTTGATTTTTGAAAGCTCCTTATTTACCAAGCACTGAACTAATATCAGGAAAACAAAAGGTCACAGAATATGGCAAAAGCAAGTCATTTCTTGCATATCTTTTTTTTTAAATGAACTTGGTTGAAACACAAGTTCTTTAAATTGTGTTTCCATCAAGAAAGGTTAATTGTCTGAGTAGAAGCTTTGAGTTCAGGCTGTTCACATTCATAATTTACTATGGATGCTGAACTTCTGGGCAGTTTTCTAAATGGCCAGTCCTCTGGTGTTACAATTTTCAGTGATTTTTGCAGAGAAATTAGTGAGCAGCCCCACCTATGCTGGGGATTTTCTGTGCAAGGCAATCAGCAACAGTCTTTCATCAGAGCTTTATTGATGAGGTATTTTATCTCTGTTTCATTCTGCTGGGCTGGTGATACTTTGTAGGCCTGTGTCCACAGAGATAGAGGAAAAAATTCAAAACCCCCAAGCAGGAGTCAAATAAAATGAGGGGACATCCCAGTAGGGATGATGGAGGACCACAGAAGCATCCAGAGGGCTTGGTATCTGCTGACGGTCTATATAAACATAGAAGTGATTGTGCACTCTGTATAGGGTTTAGTAGCAGAGGTGTCTAGTTTATGGATCAAGACCCCCAAAAAGCAGATATAGATGCATAATGTCCCATTCTCATTACTTTTTAGAGAGAGTTAGGTGTGCAAATCACCATGGCTCGCTTGAACCTTCCTGCCTCTTTCTCTGCCACAGTGTGTCTTTGTACATCAGAAACTAATGGTAGTATCAGGAGACGAGTTGAAGGTGGTTTATTTGAAAATGCCTTTGTGCATCTGGACACGCTGTTCCAAACCACCTTCATGAGAGAGTCATCTTCAGCACAATTCATAAGGCCTAAGTCAAACCTCCAGCTTGATTTCTTCTAATACACAGGGTAGGGGGTTTTCAACTTCTTTCTTCACATTGAGAAGCAGACCTGTGTTAACCCTGGAGATTTAGAGGAAAAAACACCACTGCTTCATTGGTTGATCACCTCACTGATATCTGATATTTTGGGTTTTTCAATTTGATGTTGGGTATTTTTGGTTGTTTGGTTTGTTTTTTTTCCAAAAAGCCATGCCTACTAGATGTCATCAGTTGGATGCCTTTTTCCTCCGGAGTTTGGCTCGAACTCTTCTGAAGTTCTTGATTCTGGAGGTTGGGGTTGTGTGTACTGTTCCACTTTTGTGCACTCACTGGTATAATTTAGTAAATCTGTCATTTATGCTCAATATAACAGAGTCATTTAACTGCAGGAGCTCACCAGTACAATTAACCCTGTTCCGTCAAAACGAGTAGCTGATTATCTTGGCTGTTAGAGTGCTGCGGTTTCCGGCCCTCCCAGAGCAGTATTGCAGTCAATTGATTATTTTGTTAATTTGTTCTGCATCAGTATCCTGCTGGTTTATTATCATCCAAGTCACTTGATGCACCATGCATAAGTACAAGTATATTAAAAATCAATACTTGAATCTTTTTTCCTTGCAGTGTTCTTACCATCCTTGGGCTACCTTATTTGATGCATGACCTTCATTCTGGTTACAACATAGCTACTAACTTGTAGATGATTTAGTCACATGCTAACAAATTAGATGCTCAGATTTTGCTCTCTGCTTAATCCTGTATCCTAACAAAGAAGGAAAAAATGAATTAAGAATGAAATAAACAAAAGGCTGTTATTGCTGATGAATAAGCCTAATTTTGAGGCAGTAAAATTCATGCTATTTTAGTAGGATTGTTCCTTCACGGGCTTCACAGACTCAAATCATTTAGAGATGCTATTATCAGAATATCTTACAAACATTATTTTTCTTGCTTCAGTTAAGGGAACAAGTATTTAAAAGGTGGCTTGAGGTTGTGTTGTTCATTGGATTGAGGGCTTGATTCCAGGTCTGAACTTGAAACAAGTACGTGATTATGGCTGTAACTAGATCAGGATATATTCCAATGATTTTCCACCACTGCACATGCAGAGATGTTCTCTCTTGTTTGTGTATTTGATACACATTACTTGTGACATGAGACTTAGAGCACTATGTTGATGATGTCACTGGTAGGCCTGCTCTGCTTTAAGAAGCTGAACGAGATGCGGTCTGTCTCCTGAATATCTAGAATAGATACGAAAGCACAAGTTCTCAGTTCTGGAAAAATGACTATCTTTCTCATTACATTCTTTCTCATTCTACCCAGTTGGCAAGAAGACTGGGATTCTCCTGAGGCTGCCATCTGCAGCCCTACGTGTGCAGTTGGCCACTCAAATCACTGGATTTGCATCAGCCTTTCCCAAGTTTGTTCTGTTAGGGATTATTTTCTGGAATATAAAAAGTGTTACCTGATCTTGAGATCCCTGTTTTCTGGGCATGTTCTCATCAGGAGAAAGACAAGTTCTTACCTCATGCTGGCTAGGAGCCTTTCACATGGCAGCTGAATGTGAAGCAGTTTGTAACTTATGTAAGTGAGAAGCTACCATGACCTTACCCAAACCTTTCAACTCATTTCATGACAGAAATGCCTAATCTTTTCTGGGTGTGAATATATGAGTTACCATCACTTGTGGATGTGAGGGAAAACCCCTTGCTTCTAAAGTGAAAAAGCATCCTTGGAGTTTCTGGGACTTAGATCTGTGGATGGTAACGTCCTGTATTACTTTTCTCCACACGAGATAGTCAGAAAACAGCCTGTAAAGGGGTTTCAGTTCTGAGAAGGTTATACTTCTGCAAGAGATCTATTTCCTTGTCCCAGGAGATGATAATATAATGTAATATTATATATGTGTGTGTATATATACATATATTTTAGTGAAGATGCAACAAATCAGACAGATGAGATTATCCTGAAGAGGGAAACCAGCCTAGGCTATTTCCGATAATTGCTGCCCCGCTTCCTCCAGGTTGTCTTAAAGAGAAGCCAGGGCTCCACAGCATTGCTTTTTAATTAGCAGAAATCCTTTTGTGCTAAATCCTAATTCAGTTCCTTAATGCAGCAAGTCCTGCAGAGCCAGCAAGCGTGCGTGGGAGCACAAACGCATGAAATCTTTTTCCCTGGCATCCCTCTAAGTGAGGGTTGGCTTCTGTTCACAATTAGTTTCTGTAGTGACAGCTCAGGGTTTGCGGTTGCAAGCAGAGAAGCAGGGGTGGGAAGGGAGGAAGGCATAATGACAGGTGATTGCTCTGTGGTCTCCATGGCATCACTGAGCCTTATCTTAGAGGTATCAATCAGTGTGCTTACACCTTTCTTTACTCTGTACAGGTACCTGGCGCCACTAACTACACCTGGTATGGGTCCTGCTTAGTCACTGTCCCCTTTCCAGCTTATTTTGTACTAGTTTTTTGCTTTGCTTTCAGTCTGCTTCACTTTTAATGAACCTGCACAAGTAATGGAAACACACATGTAAAGGAAAGCACCTACCTGTTCGATATCGTATTGTTTGGTACATTTAGTTAAGGAGTTAGAATTCATACAAGTAGGTTTTTAGAAACATTTGATACTGCCTTTTCAGGGCATGCTGCCCCATCCTGCTCAGTGTGAATTGGTATTAGGATTTCAGGGGTATAATGAAGCAATATAGCTGTGAGGAAAATAGCTTTTTTTCTATCAGTTGGATCCCAGTTTCATCTCAGCCTTAGGCATCTCACTGCGCACTCTGTTTTGAGGCTCCTGCTTTAATTAACGGAGACAGAAGGACACCTTCAGGAATGAGTCAGTTGACCTAAGATCTGATTTAGCCTTCTCCTCTGCTGATTTTGACTGACACTATATGGGTTACTACAACACAGCGGTGTAACTCCTGTGTACGTGGTCCTAATCAGAAATGCCAAAGCCACAGAGGTAGAGGTGGTTCTTTGAGTTACTAGATTTATTTAATAAACATGCATTTTTATTCATGAAAATATCTAAGGAAATGTTATGGGGGTTTGCTGCCTTCTTGCTGCACCTCAAGGTGAACTCAGTTAATGCTTTTAAGCATTTGTCTTTGAGAGGACTAGATTATTTTTTTTAATTAATTTTTTTTTAATTTTGAATTAAATTCTGGGAGTCATGCCAACTTGATTCCAGGTGTTAGGCTAAAGAGTGCAAAAAGAGTATGCCAGTTCTTGACAGCACTTCTGCAAGGTCTAGGAGTGTGTTAACACATATTATAACAACAATTACAACTGTTCAGTGATCTCCCTGAGGAGTGTTCTTTTAGATGGATATGGATAAGATTATTATGATCTGTCATTGGAAGTTCCTGCTTCTAAAGATGTTTGTGTGTCTCACTTTTCTTGTTTTCTACAGTGCTTAGTTAAATGCTAATGTGAATTTGCTGTTTATAATGGAAAAAAAACCTATGGTTACTTGTGTTTCAAAACTAGTAGGTTTATATCTTACATTTTAGCCAGTTTGCTCAGTTGACTGGTGTTTTTGCCATTTAGTTTTTCTTACCTATATACTTATTACTTATTTATTGCAAGGATAATCCCTGAAAGTAGCTCACTCTACAGGATGGTTTTTTTGAGAACTTCAGAAGTATGATGAAAACACACAACCCCAGGTATTTTTCTCCTAGCAAATCCTTTGGAAGGAATGGCTATCTAATACTCTGAAAATGCCCTGCAGAGAAATCTGAATGAAATAAAAGTGTGGTTGAGACCTGCATCTTCATGTTACTGAAGAGCTGTAGCTTGGAACAGTTAAATTAGTTAAATAATTAGTTCTTTGATATTGGTGACTGTGAAAAAGCAAAGTGTGACAAAATGAAATGTGATGCTAATGCAGCTTGACTAGAGGTTCACTCTTACCCAAACTGTGAGGTATCATTTCTGGGTGTCTCTGCCCTGTGTGGTGGTCTTTCAGCTCTCAACATCCTTGTAAATTTTCACTGAAATCAACTGCAGGTTTAGAATTTGCAAATGAATGACATGGATACAAATAATGTGACTTCATAACCTTCATCTGTCTGGAAAACAAGGCTAAAAAGCCTTTGCATCTGTTGTTTAGAATGTAAAAATTAACTCTTGCAGGTAAAGAAAGCTGTGCAACAGGAAGGTTTCAGCAGAAGGAAGCGTGGATATAGAGACATCAATGACATTGACATCAACATGAATGATCCTTTATTTACGAAGCAATGGTACCTGGTAAGTTTTGACAGAAAATCACAGTAATGCTTACTAAGGAATTATCATTCAATCCATTTTGTGCTGTTGCAATGTTTTGCAAGAGTTCCTTCCAAATACATCACAAGCACTGGGGAATAGATCCAATGGATCCAATGGATCCCTGCTTCTATCCTGTAGTTTTTAACTGTACCTCTTTTATGCTGGGAAGACCCAGCACATTTCAAGAGCTTAGATCCTTAGAACTTCTTCTTCAGCTTCAAAGAGAACTATATTGTGTCCTGTGGGCGTTCCTGGTGTGTTGATGTGACCCCTAAAACTGCATATGAATCATGTCTTTGAGCTGTTGCCACGTAAAATATGCTTGCAGAATTATAATGAAAAGTTCTAGTGCGCTAGCTAGTTATAGTTTATCTTTTCTTAAGGAAATTCGAATATTAATTTGCTTCTGTCAAAAAGCAGAACAGGTGAAAACTGATGGATTTTGGCTTAAGCTAATGTCAAAAGAAATTATTCTGCTAAATTGTTTCATTTTTAATGTGTCATATTTTATATGGAGAAGTATTTAGCCGTAAAAGAAGATTTAACTTTTCACGTGAAAGTAGCCAAAATTATATTTTTCTATTTTTAAAAGCTGATAAAGTAATTTTGGTCAGTTTTAATGTTACAGCCTATGTATGATGAAATACTAGTAAATGCAGTGCTGCCTTGTTAACATAAAAGTCTCTTTCCTTTTAATCCACTTACGTTTTATGAATCCATCCAATATGGCTGGTTTTTTTTCTGAGGCAGGTTTTGAGATTAATGAGGGCACATTAGGGTGAGTGGAGCTTCATTTGTGATGAGAAGATAAAGTGTGGATTAATTCACTTCTTTCTGGTACTTCAGTCAAAATGCTGCGATGATGAAAAAATAACAACATTTTCATGAAGCTATATATTTTTTTAGATTATTTAAAGTGCACTAAAATGTGTTTTGAAATGAGATGTCTCACAGAAAATTAAAAGAAAAAAAAATTCTGGACTAGTAAAAGCCATATTATTTTTTCCACAGAACTTGACAAATTTGAGAATGAGGTTGGTGAAGATGAGTAATTCCTGAAGATACAGGGGATTGTCTGTACTACAGAACTGCAGTATCACACACACACACACATGATTGGAAAGGACACTTGAAGTTTGTCTAGTGAACTTTCCTGCTTAAAGAAGGGCTAACTTAGTTACCAAAGTAGTTGCTTCTAGTACTAAACCAGGTGGTTGTGAATTTCAGTAGAGCCCTGCTTTCAAGAAGCAAGCTCGTAAAAAATTCTTTTATAAATGCCATTGGTCTAAATCTTTTCTGGATTGAGCCAGTGTCCTGAAATGCTTAGTCCTTTCTTGTGTCCAAAAGATTCAGTGTTTGACCAAACCTAATAAGCACAAAGAAGTGAATTTACACAGGGTTGATTTGGTTTCATTTTAAACATGGCTTTATTGCAGTAAATATGGTACTGTACAGATGTGCAGTCCAAAGCAAATTGGATATATTTTCCATACCAAAAATACACACACGGACATAAAGCAAAAATCAGTGGCTGTGGAAATGTCTGACAAGTAAGAAAAGCTATTCTTCTTTTTCACTGATGTATTAGATTAACACTGGTCAAGCAGATGGGACTCCTGGACTTGACCTTAATGTAGCTGAAGCATGGGAGCTGGGATACACCGGGAAGGGAGTAACCATAGGAATTATGGATGATGGTAAGTGAATGCTATTTTAGTATTTTAAAGTAGCTTTTTCCATGTAATACAAGTTAAAAAAAGATTTAAAAGTACTAATGGATTGCTTATAGTGGTATAACTACCAGCCTGCATAAAGATTTTTCACATCTTCAGAGAAAGTATGTTGTGAAGTCTTCACTAGGGATACTGAAGCATGAATATCCAAGCATTAAAAGGAGTTTGCAATTATCACTCAGATATCTTCCAGGGCACATTATAATGGCCATTAAGATGAAGGAAAGACTCCCCTTGACTTCTGTAGGCACTGACTGGGGGATGTAATTGCTGTGCAAAAAGTACTTTAAAAAATGTTTTCAGGGTTGCATTATTCTCAAAGTCATACTTGACAGCTGAAATAATGAAACACTTTCATGCTGAATGTCAATAAAGACCTACGTATTAAATATATTACTAATTTGAGGGTAAGTTCAGAGAAGATGAAGATAAAGGTACACTTGAAGTTATAGTTGTTCTACACTTTGGTTTCTTTCTGGAGTACAGGAATTCTGTGCAGTCTCTCTCAACTCTTTTTTTCATACCAACACTTTTCCTTGGGCTAAATTTTGAATGTTTTCCTTTTATGGCAACAGAATAATATTAAAAATAGGCAAAATGTCTGGATCCACATATGTTTTCTCTGGTCAACACAGATCTGTGCTCTCTTATTTCTGTTCCTCATCTGCTTGCCAAGACAAGGTTTTTGTGAAAGCAACAAAGTAGCCATCTGTATGTTGGTGTCATGAGAAATCACAATTTCACGGATCCTATGGAGGCAGGATTTTCAGAACAGCTAAGCATGACTATGAAGGGGATGATGACATGCTGTTTGAGCTTCATGTCAGATAAAGCTGTTGACCTGTCAGATACACCTTTTAGAAAAGGGGGCAATTTTCCTTAATGTTCACTTCCAGTAACTCTGGAAGAGAGCATCTGAATAACATGGTCCTTCGTATAGACTTTCAAAGTTTGTCTACTGTTAGCATCAGAAAGTCTCTCCACAGGTTGGGTCTGTCACTTCACTTTGTGCAAATCTAGTGCTAAGGACCTTGCATAATGGAAGGTAATAATTTCATCAGAGTAGCCATGATAATACACCCTTCTCCTTGCAAGTAGAAGTCAGCATGTTAAAGTGCGGTGGTTGGAGACAGGGCAGATCAAAACGTAACGTGATTTTTGTGACTACTTCTTAGTATATTTTTACTGGGTACATAATAAATCAGTTTATCCCATCTGAATGTAGATCTGCTGCTTCTTTTACACCATCCACTGGGATTTGCACATTTGCCATATGAGCATTACAATGAGTATATTCCACACGACTGCCCTGTTCACTCTTTAGCGCACTATGAAGGTGTGGAGCCTGTGCTTAGATATTTGCTCACATGTGCTTATCCAACATTAAAAGCTCTTTCAGACACACAATCCAAAATTTTTGCCTTACTGGCCTCCCCAGATCTCACTGGGTATTTTTCTGTCTACATAGTTTACAGTTTTCAGTAGTTAAAAATACTCCTTTTTATATCCTGTACAAATCCAATGCTTAATAATCTTGTTAGTTTTGGCGTGCTTTGAAATGATAGGACTTAGATAAAGATGAATTGTGATATAAAATAATCTAAGAAGTAAATATGATGTAGTGTACAAATTGGACAATGAATTTTGTGCTCACCTTTTTGATTGGCACCCTGGTTATGATTGAAAACTGCATCAGAAAGGGTATGTCAGTTTAAAAGCCCACATTTAAAATCTGGAACCTCACTTCAAACAGTTCTATTATTCACCATGATAATTTTCTGTGGTTGTGAGGAATCTTGGTTTGTTCTGTGATCATTAGAGAATCTTTCTGAAACTCAACCTTTGGTTTCTCTTCTGTCATTATCTTATTGCAGGAATTGATTATCTGCATCCTGATCTTGCATCAAATTACGTAAGTACATGCTGACCTTTTCTGTAAAATGTGGATTTTCTTATTGTTACAGTCCCTCTGCTACAAAACTTTAAATAATGAGTGGAACAACAGTACAGCTGAACTGCTGATTTTACAGATGATACATTTCACATAGAAAGAAGTAGTCTAAAAATGGGACTGCCTGTGCAAGGAATGGAAAGGTGACAAGGCTCTATGTGGAGGAATGACAGTGCTGCCTCACATTAAATAAACTGCAGCTTGCAATATTGGATTTAGGACAGAAATGAGTAACCTGGGAATTGGCTCTAAATCCTGCTATTAAGATGCAGAATGCACCTGTCACTTGGAGGGCCACAGAGCTGTGGGCTGTGGCAAGGCATGTATTAGCCTTTGAAACCTCCAGGAACAGCTTAATTCCTTTATAACAGGTGATTTGATTCAGTGCTTCAAAGCATGTGCAGAGCAGATTGTGTATTCTCATCACACAGAGCATCAATTGATTGTTCCTCATACCTACCTCAGGCTTAAGATCTATGGACTAGAGGATTTTTTTTATCTTTCTTAATTCTTCCAGGCTGCCCCCAACCCCCCACTGACACTAGCTCTCCTGTCTCCAGGCACCTACAAGGGCTCCCAGCACCCACGGGCTGTAGGTTGCCTTTGTAGGCTGCAGTGGGCATCAGGAAGCTGTGACTCCTTGCTGGGGGGGTTGCAGTGCCTCTCCTTTACATTTTGCTGTTCTTCAGCAGTCAGAGGCTTCCTGAGTGAAGCCAAGGAGCAGTGTGGTTTAGTTTGCAACTGCAATTAAATGAAAACAACAAAGACAACTGGAAATTTTAGTAAAAATGTGAGCTGTTCAGATCAAACAGCTCCGACACGAGAAAAGAGCAAGTCAGTTATTTTTGCATTCTTGGTAGCAGATAAATAGATTTAGAAGGTGTTTACCTGGGGCAAGGAATTTGGGAAATAGCTGATGATGGAGGTGTAGTGCAGCACAGCCAGTTTCACTCCTTAGGAACTGGCTTAATAACTTGATAGGAGCTAAATAAACCCTGTGCCCTAACTTTAAAATTCTCACCCAAGAGGAGTAACTCAGTAAGACTTTTCTGTAAATTGCTACAAATAAAGAGGTTTGTAAAGGATACCCCTTTTTTTAACAGCATTTGTGCTCTGTGTATATGTTTTAGTATGTGACCTGTGGGCAGCATGGGCTTTTTACTGACTTTTCAGCAGCTGGTATGAACAAAAGTGTGTAGGAAATTTGAATATTGTGGTTCTAAAAGCCATGTTTCAAACAAGCAAATATTCTCTACCCATATTAGGTGACACTGTCAAACAGGAACAGTTGTGTTGTTAACAATGGGTCTAGGGTTGTGCCCAGAAGCAAAAAATAGATTTCTTACTCATACAGTCCTTTATTTTTTAATTCTAAAAATACTTTGTTTGGACAAATATTTGTCAGGCTTAGCAGAAATGTATTTGGTTTAGAGTGGCAATAGTGAGCATTCCAGAAATTAATGGAAAATGACATCGAGAATGACAATGCACAGACATGATGAAATCAGAAAACAGTAGATCCAGAGAGAAAAATGAGCTCTCAGAAAAAGAAATATTGGAGTGAAAATTGGAAAAGAAAAGTTGTCTGGGAATGAGGACAACAGACCTTTAACGGCAATCTTGTGGGGATACTGCTCTTGAGAATCTGAAATAAGTCTGTGCAGGAATATCTCTGTCCCAGCAAAGAGCAGCTCAGTACTGCAGCAGTGGTCAGGCTGCCGAGGGACAGAAGATTGTCTGGCCAGTGCAAAATGCAGAGGGAGATCTGGCTTGTGCAGGGCAGATCAATAGCCAGATACGAGGGAGGAAAGACTGAGGAGCAAGCGGTTGGTAAGGCAAGTAATTGTTAAAGGAGCAACAGAAAGCACATCTGAAAATCACAGTCTTACAGGACATACCACACCAATGCTCTTAATACATACAAAAATACGAGATATCAGTGAAGTCTGCGGTTCTAGGCTAGCCCAGCACTGAGCAGAAAAAGGAAGAAAAAAAAGCTTGAATTTGTGTAAATCAGCTTTTTTGCCAAAGGTTTGTTCTTAATTCTGTACAGAATATACCAGAGGACAAAGCCTGGAAATGTGCTGATAAATTACCATGTTACACGCAAGGTAACCAGTAAAAGGATAAACTGGGTAACCAGTAAAAGGTGCTGGCACCTTCTCCAGCAGAGCTGCTGCAGTTGCCGTGTCTGAGAGGTGGCTGGCTGACTGGCAAGGTATGACTCCTGCTCCCACTGCTAAAATCTGCCATCTCCTCCCTCGCCTGAGGACAGACCAGCGATTGCACGGCTTGGTTCACCTGCACTTTGCCTCTCCCCCTCTCGCTGCAAGGCTGCTCAGGACTCCTCGAGTCCTGGGGGATCCTGCTCTGACAGCATCTGCTGCGTCTGAAAGACCACAGGGGCCTTTTTTCCCTGTAGGTAGTAATTTGGGCGTGAACTAAAGACAAGGACTTAAAGTCAGCTGAAGGAAAGATCAGTGTAGACATAAGAAGGCAATGAAACAAGCCTCTTAAGGAATGAGTTGTTAACTCACTCTCGGGCTGGCATAGCAGTTGCAGTCACCTTTGTGCAATTCCTGTACTGTATGTTTAGTATTTCGTGACATTTGTGCTTGGGGGCAGCTTTCTTTTAAGTTATGTTGTTTATTTTTAGGAAATTAAAAGCCTACAGCTGATATTTCTCAAGTGTGTTAAATGCCTGCATACGCTGACAATGTCTGTATGTCTTGCTTGGAAAATTGGGAGCAATTAGAAAGTCTCTCAAAGGTGGTGGGTTTGGCACTTGGGTGTTTTCAAGTATAAAAAAACCCCAACTTGGCATTGGTTACTCAGTTAATTTTGGCTTTTATGTTTTTGACTTGCTGGTTTCCTTGCTCGAATAGCTTAATGGGGGTTAGCACTTAGATAATTGGAGGGTCAGGGAAAGAGAGATTTCTAAAGAGAAAAACAATTTGTATTTTCTCCTAAAAGTCGCTGAACTATGACTTATCATATCAAGTGCACTTTCTATTCATATTTTTCTTTGCTATTTCTGAGCTGTACTTCTTGAACCATCCATTTCTTTCTTTAATGCACTTTGTATATATGGAGAGGAGTGTGCCTACCCACAGTCTGGATGGACTGCTCTCCCAGCACCCCTCCCAGCTTACTGCAGTATAGCTACTTGCTTTTCTGGGATCAGGGTGTTACGGCAAAGGTGGAATTTTCCATTCTGCACCGTGAATTCAGAGAGACTCATTGTCAAACAATCGATATTTTCTTCTAAGCCTTGGAAACCCTGCAGAGGTTCAGCCTTGAGGAAATTATTTTTTTCCCACAAAGAGAACCCTTCATTATGAACTGATAATTAAAAAGCTGAAGCCTGATGTACTCCATGGTTTTCTTTCAACTCAGACTGTACATACAAAGCCAGCAATTTTCAGGACTGACTTCTCCAAGATACAGCATCTGAGTGAGAAAGAAAAGTGAAGTCACAAGGGTGGCATATTAGATAGGTCTAATAAAAGATGAGAACAGCGGCAGTGGGGAATGTACATTATAAATTTCATTACGTTGTTTTAAAGAAAACCTATGAGACTAAATGGAGATTTGCTGTGCCATGAACAGAAACATCAGCTGATCTCTCTCTCATATCAGTTTGTATTGGGGTACTTTTATACTTGGTCGATGTCTGCTGGTGAAGGTCAGCGTAGCTGCATTATCCCATTTACAGCAGCAGGGAGCTGATCATCTCATGTAAGTGGGTTTGTCCCTGATTAGCTGCAGTGAGGAAAATCAGGATCCCACCAAGAGACTTGGGCCAGGAGTCAAAAATTGCTGGTTTCACTGTCTGAACTCTGTCAGAAGCTGAAAGCTTGTTTAAAAAAAAAAAAAAAAAACAAACACAAAAAACCCCCAAACCTAGGGAGGGAGAGAGAACAGACAACATTAAACAAAACCAGAGGTTGACTGTGTGAGTGGGTGACCTGTTTTAAAAGTATTCATACTTGTAAAATAAGAATCATCCAGCAATTCTTAGTAATAACAATAGATAGTAAAATAATGTATTCAGGTAAGAAAAAAGATTCTGAAGCCTGTGGATTTCCACAGATGTGAAATGTGCCCACACAAACATGCAGTCATTCTATTGGCACTTCATTGCTGTCCTTCCCCTAACTCTTCTCTGCAACGTGCCTGTATGGCACAGCATTTCCCAAGGTCCTTATCTGATGTCACTGAAGCTGGACTCAGGAAAGGATTTGCCAAGCAAAAAGGCCATGTGTGAGGAATGAGGGGAGACTTTCTGGGGCCAATTGAAGTTTTCTGTCATCTGCCATTTCTTACTGAAATGTGAACAGCGGGTGGTCTTACCTATCTTCTCTTTCCACCTTGGTGACATTGCCAAACACAAAGCAGTCTCTCTCACACAACTTTTGGTGACTTGTGGTAACTTGTCTCCAGCTAATACGATAACAGCTGCCCCCCACCTTGCTGAGAGGCAAACAGAAGTGTATTTTTGGAATAATTATCTTATCACTTAAAGCAGTGAAGCAGGGAAATATTCTACTTGCGTTAGGAGCTGCAATTTCCATTGTTTGCTAGAGGAACAAAAACATCATTGAATAATCATTACAGCTATGAGAGAAAGAAGAAATAGTACAGTCCATAAATTACACACTGCAATATGTGCAGTGAAGCTTAGCAACAGCATAAAGGATCTTCTTTCTTTTAGAAAGTCTGTGTTTCCTTCATTAGTGTGAGTTTCTGAGTATGCCTTAGCCTCCCTACATGCTTCTGAAAGGACCAGGAATTTTTTCTGGAGTCTGTGAGCCTGAACTTAATGATTTACCAGTATAAGTCATCAGTACCTGCACTAAAATCACTGGGGCCTAGTTGTAGGGGTTTGTAAGGTGACAAAGCTCCATTGACATCTATTGAACCGTGCTGCTTTGACCCTGATGATCCATCCCCCAGAAATACAGCTGACAGAATTGCCCAGGGTCAAAAGAGAGTTCACCTATAACTGGTAGTGAGAAAAATGCTGCCCTTCCAGGACAGAAATTTGCTGGAAACCCTCTGAAGACCTTGCAAAATTCCCAGTGTCTTTACACCATCATTCGTATCAGCTCTGGGAATCCACAGGGAATGTGAAGATGAACCATAGTAGCACTGGGTTCATCCTTGCCTGCAGATGGATTCAGCTGGTTTTATGAGATCGGATTCCAATGGTTTCTAAAGGGCCTGAGACAGTTACCCTGCCATTTCCTGCTGCATTTTAAAGGGTTATTAAGCACACGCACTAGACACTTAATGCCAATAAAGCTTTACTGCTAATATATCAAAGGTATTTTATGGGCAGGCTCGAATGAAGGCCACTGATGCTAGTACCTATTTTTAATTGCAATGTTGAGGTAACACATTATCAAAAAATAAGAGACAGAATAAACTGTTTCAGATGTTTTAACTCTAATTTGACTCTAGATTGGTTTCATTTGTTTTTTGGTGTTGCTTTGGGGTTGGGTTTTTGCTAATAACTTGTCTAAAATAAACACTAGTGCAGCCATTAAAAATTATCAACCAAATTCTGGGATAAATTCACAAGCGTCCTTCTGCTAACACTGAAAATCTAATCAGAGCACCGTTTGATGGATGCTGTTAAAGCAGATTGTGGCAGAAATTTCATCAAGAAATTGTTGAGACAAAATGAAACCTCTCTTTGGCCAGGATAGAAGGATGGATTGAGTCTTTAAATGCCAGGCTGACTGATGCCTTAGCAACTGAAACTGATGGCCTTCTGTTGGGTTGTTTATGCTGTTCAGATGGCTGCTGGCGGCTAGGAGGCTGGTTTTAGCATTTAAAAGATGATCACTCAGAACATGGAAGACAATGAAGTTTCACCAGCATAAATTAGAAGTTATTGAGAAGAGAATGACGTTCTCTGTTTTAGGCTTGTTCTGTTGTGTAGGATCAGCTTCTGGGCTCATCTCTCCATTTAGTGCAGTCTGTGTTTTTCCTCAGAACATATGAAAGGCTGAAAAATTAATGATGCCTTCTCTGATAATATTGGCCAGGGAAATAAGGTCCTGTGTGTTCTGGTAAGGGTGTCTTGGGTCTGTCACAGAAAACACTTCATATCTTGGGAAACATAATGGAGTCCTGCAAACAGTCCTTGCCAGCTCCCAAGTGTAACTGGTTTTGCAGGTACATATCACAGTGGTGCTCATGTACTGAGGTCTAAATAAGATGACTGCACAGTTCCTTTTCACCTTATAGATACGTAATATGAGCACCGCTAAGGAGAGGGAGAAGCCATGGTGCTATGTAGAGGAGATGTCAATGTCTTATTACTTTATGAACAGGAAAAATGTTTTGTAATCATAGATGATATCACAGTCTTCTAGCTTTCAACTCAGTTAAAAAGATGGAACAGCAAAAAGAATTGGAAGATTCTTTCTCCTCTGGATTATTTCATATGGCCAGATGGAATAGAAAGAGGCTTTTTCTGCAAAGGAGGTTGCAGCATGTGAAGGAGGTGTGATTGCCCTAAAGAGAGATGATTTGTGTCACATACGGAGCTGTGTTTGCAGCTGAAAACTGGATTTCTCACACTGAGAGATGTTAGGCTAACTGCTTTGCTAAAGCTTGTAATGAGAAATCTGGACCCTGAGTGCTTGGCAAGTTCTGGGGCTTGGTGCTCAGCACCATCTATGTCACTGAAGTTGGCACTGCTTCACTGCTCTTGGCCTCTTCATGGGGATGCACTGATTTACACTGGCTATGGGATACCCTCAAAGCACAGTTACTTTGGAATCCGAAAGTTACTAACGTACTGTAGTTGCATTTGCCTGAGATTATTTTCAGACTGTTAAACCCTGCAGAAGGTTTCCAGCTGTACCCTGTCTTAGAACCACCTGAAACAGATCATCTTCGAATTGAATGTATGCCTGATACACAGGCAATGTGAGGTGGTGCCAAAGATACTTGTTTGGCAAGTTAAAGACCACACAGTATTTGCAGCATTTATTTTTCTCTATAATCAATGTACTTAATTAATCAGCTACACACTGAGAAAGTGCAAGGTGGCTAATCGCTTTAATCATTAAGCAGTGGTATTAATTTTCACTTAAGACATCATCCGTGGAAAGTAAATTAAGATTGTTGAAATGAGAAATGCATGGAGGTGGAAGAGACCAGATAGGGATGTTTCTCCATCAGTTCTGGCTGTTGCCTTTTGAAATTGGCTTGTGCCTCTCCCCAGGGTTTCTCCAAATAAGTTTTCTGGAAGTATTTTCTTATATTATTTGGGCAAGAAGAGCAAAGGAAGGGTGTTAATCCTCACTGTTTGCCATGGAGGGACCTGGCATTGCTTTGTTTTTGGCTTTTTCTTACCTGCTTTTCTGCAGACCAATTAGCTCTTGGAACTGTGCAGAAATCTATTATACTAATGGTTTTGCGAGTAAAAATGAACGTTTCCTAAAACAACAATGTCCATGGGAAAATAAAAGTGTAATATTTTTATTTTGGGTCATCCTTATGATTAAATGTTTGAATTCTAGAACATGCTGAATTAAAGCTGCTGCAACAAAATCCCACTCTGCTGCATGGCCCACTTGGGAGAACAGGGTCCTCTGGAAGCAGTGCACACTGAGTAATTTTAAAAAACAAGTCCCACAAAATGAAATAGAGCTTCTGTTTCTCCAGAGTGAAAATACCACATATTGGGTTGAAGGCAGCAAAAACATTTTTTAATTTTTTTTCCATTTGGAAACTTTTTTTTTAAGTATTTTCTATTTTTCAAATAATAGTTATTCTGTTTAAGACACTAATCAGTGTTGAAATCCCTGAATATCCATCAGCGTTGGAATGGAACTTAATTAAAAATCTTGCTGTAGTTACATTTTGGCTACCAAGGTGTCACCAGGGAAGTGTGAATTAGATGATGCATGTGGGGAACACTAGACCCTCGCAAACCTTCATCAAATTTTGGTGGGTATTAGGGAGAGACTTTCAGGCCCAGTGATGATTCTGGCATGGAGAGTCTCAAACACAGGGTTACCCTGTGGGCGTGCAGCTGATTTTTAAAGGAGAGTTTTGGCCTTTGGATAAGTCAAACTTGCAGGAGAGGAGAGCGAAAAAGGAGTCTAATTTCTTCTGTGCAACCATAATAGCCTCAGTACAGTAGATAAAGATGCAGATGATCACCAATGCTTTAAAGGCCTCTCCTTCACTGTGCCTGGAAATTAATATGCTTCATTTGCAGTTGATTTAATTTATTCTGGCCTGGCGCTTTATCTTGACATGTTTGTTTGCTTTGTATTGTTTGATTTTAGTTGTATGCATTTATGTTCTCCATATTAATATCTTACTTCTCAGTAGCTATGTAGGAGGCTGAGATATTTTTAAATGCCTGCCCTATTTCAGATTGCTTTGATTCAAATATAATGTTCTTTATTTCTGTTACATTCCCAATAGAAGCAATAAGCATAATGAATGTCTCTTGTGAGGGAACAGAATAGCAGTGCACAATGTCTAATAGAATGTTAGTCTCGTTGAAGTCACTGGTAGTTTTTTGATTAAGTTCAGAGCAATCAGGAATTTGGCAGATCATGTAAATAACCAGTTTGTAATATTTATTCTAATGTGTATTCCTTTTTTTTAAATCATCCCAGTAGGAGGTAAAGGCTTCCTAACTTCAACTGTGCAAATAACGATACCAAGAGCTGTGGAAATAGGACTACCCAGGATTACAAACATGTTCTGCTGTAGAGCAGGAGCTTGTATTTGATGAAGCTTCTCCCGCTTCCAATGCTGCATAACTGTTGTTTGGTGAAAGTTAAATGAATGTGGTAATGCTTACTTTGATATTGGATATGGTGATGTCACATGTTCCCTGTGCTGTCCTCACTCATGAGCTTCAATATAGATTGGGGATTATTGGAAATGTTCTGCAGGCAGGTTGTGGCCTGGATTTTATTAAAGGAGGTGAGTTTCTCTTTGAATATGTACAAAGGAAAGCACAAAGGCTGTGGTCTGTTCAAGGACTTTGTCATTTCAACGCTAGAACGTGTCTTTTCAGATTACTTCTTGTGAGAAAATAAATCACCTTAATTCAGTGGCACTTAACTCAGTTGCAGAATTAGTCAACAGTGATACCATGTCTGACTGATGTAATTATGAATCTTTCAGTCAGCTAATGATGTCTAGGACATTTCTTAAGTGTACACATGCAGTAAAATACTGTGAAAGCATTAGCTGTGATCAGATATACAAATCTTTAAGAGGAGAACCTGGCATGTGCTATTTAAAAGCATAAAGGCTTGCACAGTGTGGTATGTGCAGACATGAGAATGTCTCTTCTGAAGATTCCACCTTCTCTCAAATTTCAGATTTAGCTGTCCACTGGTTTTGCTGATTTCACATGGAAACAGCACAAACTTTTTAATTAATGCAAAAGCATATAAATTGCTTCATTAAAATCCCTGGGAACCCAGCATGTCTTGACAGATATTAGTCACATTATTAATACACCCCTGAGATGCTCTCAAACTATGCTAATAAGGTCAGCATGTAACCGGAATAAAATAGTCTAGATCTCAAGACCACTCTAAAGCATGTAATTCAACCTGTGTTTGGTTTATGTGACAGAAGAAATACAGGTAATAGTTTGCAGAGTGTCTTCTCAGAAATGGTCAGCTGCTTTTGATTCACCTGAAGTGTCACTTTTATATGTGCATTGATCATCTTCCATATTATTCATGCAATTTAGGTGAAACACTACTTGAGCAACTGTTAAAGGTTGCTTCTCTTTTCAGCTGAGAAACCTTTCAGAAGAAAAATACCCATCCGTTTTTCTGTCTCATCTGGTATTGCTTTCAGTTCCTCTATATCACCAGTGTAGCTCTCCCTGTCCTCCCCTCTCCATAACCACCATGGACTATGTCTGTGTCCTGTAGGAAACTCCATCAAAGCCACTTTGATTTCCCCCAGTTTACCTGTTTTGTAAAAACCTGTTAAAGTTGTCATACTTGATACCCTGCCAAGTTTGGTTTATGAGTGTCATTATAATCACAGGACCAGTATTCTGTGCACACACAGGAACAGGAAAGTGTTTGCTCCCCAAGTGCAAGTGGCTGCTCTTTGCTGAGACCGTGCCATGCCAAACAGATGGATTTGGATGACTGCAAACTCTGGGCTATAGGTTTTCTTCCACTGATGGAAAAAAATTGTCCCCTATCCACGACATGCCACTTAAGAGACCTTTGTGCTGGGTGTGAGCTTAATCTTGCCTGTTGTGTGGTAGGAGAGCCTGTGGCAGGTTTTTGTTGTCTCTGGATCAGGCCCATTGAGAGGAGCCAGGGGTCTTAGCTCCCCTTCTAGCTCATCCCTCCAAGAGACTCAAAAGGACTGGCTGCCCTCAAAACTCCACCAACCTTTACTGCAGCTCACCACTCAGCTTATATTTAATGTACTGACAAACTTGTCAGTTTATTCTTACAGGAATTTAGCTAAGAATAATAGACCTGAACCTCATTTCTCTGCTGCCAGTTTTATACCTCTATTACTCTCTCAACTCCGGTAGGTCACACTAATACATAACCGAAATATCTGAAGCAGGAGAAAATCCCTGTATTGAAAAGGGAATGTGGGCCAGGTTTTTAATAAACTGGCATACTAAAGCTGTATGATGTGTTAGTTCACAGTATTTTTCAGTAAAAGGCATTGCACTCTTTACATTTGCTGTTATGCTAAAAAAATGCAATGGCTCATATATCCCTAGCCACACAGATGCCAGCTCCCTCCCCACTCCCCAAATTAGTCTAATTCATTCTGTGGTCTAAAAATGTAAAGCTGTAAATTTGCTACATGCCCTAAAAATCTTCAGTTCTTTATTTATTTTATTAATTTAGTTGTCTTAGCAATGTGCCTCTGTGTGAACATTCAGTACCCCTTCAGTATGTTGCAGGTACAGCTTAAAGATTCCTATGCACCCTCTTTCTGAAAATTAAGGCATGTCTGGATGAGCAGAAATAGGTTTCAGGT
Source organism: Heliornis fulica (assembly GCA_013399135.1). Taxonomy (NCBI): domain Eukaryota; kingdom Metazoa; phylum Chordata; class Aves; order Gruiformes; family Heliornithidae; genus Heliornis; species Heliornis fulica. The sequence continues at coordinate 1,329,468 of VXBZ01004235.1, forward strand.
TTTGTAGGTGAACTTTTCCCTTCAGAGATCTGTCTCTAAGTAATCAGCAACTGATGATGTGCTTCAGGTTTCCTCCACATCAACCTGAAAACTGTGGACCAGGACAAGAATGCCAGGAGGTGAATTGTGAAGCAGCCTTGCCATTATAAGCACAAGTTCATTTGGCTGCTTGCTTTTTAATAGTCTCCTGCCTGCCTCTATTTCTTAGACTTTTCCCTATGTCAAGTGACGATGCAGGGGAGAGTAAATGGCATTTCAATAAACTAGTTTTATTTATAAAACTTTGTTAGGGAAAAAAAATTCTCCACTTCTTTAAAAATCTGCCCAATCTAAATTTTCTCTGAGCCTCTGATTGCTTGCTTGGGGTTTTTGTCCTGTTTGAGTGGATAGATCTGAGCCAAGCATTAGCAAACAGCCTCTGAGAGATGGCATTTAGCTGGATACATCTGGACTCTCCTTTGGTTTACTACTCTGGAAAAACATTCACCTGTCTTGGTGCCTAAGAATTGAATTAATTATTTCATCTTTTCTTTAAAGCTTGAAAAAGTATGTGGTTAGATCTCTCTGTTTGGTACATGATGCTGCTGTGCTGCCCAGTTGCTTTATCCCCACGTGAAAGGGCTTGTTTAGCTGCAACCTTTCTTTAGGCACAACCTTTCCTGTTGAAGATGTTCACGTGCTGAAAGCACCAGCCAGCAGAGTAACTTCTGATGTTGTCTGCAGGGAAGATAGAAAATAAGTTAGTAGGGGAATAGTAAAACAAGAGTAAGGTGGTACTAATGCTAAGTGATATGTAAGTATCATCTGCTACTTGACAAAGGAAATCTGCCTGATCTAGGAAAAGAACACAATATAAGATGATATCAGTGAAGCAGTGGGGTTTTTTTTTCAGAAAATTACTTATAAAAATAATGCTACCTTAATGAAGATAAATATGTTAACATGACACCCCATGTCTTTTTCAGCTGCTTTTTGCTTGGTTTTAAATCTAAGTAGTGAAAATGTTTCAGCTTTGCAAAATAGGAAGCTGCATTAGAGGTGCAGAGACAGCAAACATGTCTTCCTAGAAATGCTATTAACTGGCTTATTAAACTTGTTACCAGAGATATTTGTACTGTTAGAAATTAAGCAGTAGCCACCTTTTGTTTGTGGTCAGTTTATCATCTTCTGGCTGTAATTCCACTAGTTTTTCTTTTGATGTCATCCCAGATGTTAGGGAAATGGAAAGAAGAGCTTTTTCAGTGGTCACTAGAAAATGGATCACCACTGCAGCATTTGCTCGTTCTGTGGGCTAGGGAGGGCCTTAATGAATGCCTGAACCTGGGCTAGGAGGAGGGGTTATGGGTACCTCAAGTGTTATTCAGGACCCCACACACTTCTCTGCTTCATCCGTTTCAGATGATGCTCTGATGTATTATTCTGAGACTGTTCTGAAAGGGAGGATGGCAGAAAAGCGTGCTGCTGTCTTATTCATTATTCACGACCTGGCTGGTGGTGTCTGCCTGAGTAGTTTTGCTTTTATGGTGTACCTGTAAGAACTGGGTAAATGGCTTATATTTGTGGAGGGAGATGATGATATTCACCAGCAGGACATTCAGTCTGTAAGGTGAGTGTTTTCGAGCATAGCCCATCACTTTGTGGATATATTCTTGGTGTTGACAAGGTCCTGAACACAGCTGTGAATTCACTGGATGGCAATATAGGACATGTAAATTAGTTCATGTAGAGGCAGTTATTTAAGAAGTTGCCAGTTATTTTTCATCCCCATTTAAAAAAAAAAAAAAAACAAACCAAAACAGAACAGAACAGCATGCTTCCCATGGCAGAGAGGAGAGGGCTTACTGTATGACTACTGACTTAGCAACAGTGCTTCTCTTTTTCATTAACAACCTTTAAGCCCCTTTAAGCACCCCTCCTAGGCTAAAAATACCATGATGCCTCCTTTTTCGCCTCCTGGTGAGCATATTCCATTTTCTTAAGCTTGTGTGTACAAAACTGAATTTCGTTTTTCCACCACATGACATTTGGTGTTATTTTAGTGCAGTCTCTCCGAGATGTTGCATGTTGTAATTTGAGCCCAGGGGTTTGCTCACTCTTTGGATCAGGAAAGAAATCAAACAAGCAAAAGGTATCTTTCTGCCTCAGATCTCTAGGGATTTGCAGTTGCCTGAAGCTGGGTAAGACCAGATGCCACCTGTGTTAAAAATGTTTCTCATCTTTTAAAAGTTACAAATCTCCGGGCTAAATTCACCAGTGGTTTAACATGATGGATAGAATCAGACTATGACCGGTGGGACACGTGTCTTTAATTGTTTGTCTTCTGGACTAGCATGTAAGCATAGGCAGATTTCTTCAGTTAGAGAGAACAAGAGAAATATATATGAATTACTCCTCAGAGGCTCGTAAAGACATACAAAAATTTATGGGCTTGCTGCATTATTCAAGGTACATAATTTTATTACAGATCTGAGCAACACATGGGACAACTGATTTATTGTTATTGCCATATTTTACATAATGGATGTTTTATGCAGAAGATTTCACTGCATGTATTTTAAAAAGTACAGAGCAGTTCTTTGGAAAATGCCAGCCTAAGCTTATTTTTAAAGGAAGCAGAATTTTATACACAGGCAAAAGTGATTTATTTGTGTCACAATATATAAGCCATTGCTTAATAAAAGATTGAAAGAATGTCATCATCTGATCCAGTACTCTTCTGTTAGTATCTTAGGTAGGGTAGAGGCTAGAAAGTAAAAATAGAGATATGCTCTCTGTAATAGCACTTTTATTATGTAACAGATATTATTTATAAGTAATTGTGTATAGATGGTGGCTGATAAACACCAAGTTCAAATCACTTTGCTGCAGTTAACTGGATTTGATTGAGCAGGAGGGATAGGATTCATCTCGTTCTAACACTGTATATCTAATGACTAGTCCAAGGCTAGACTGCAATCCATGATCACTGCCTGAGGCTGGTAGCTTGAGTTGCTCCCAGGAGGAAGAGAAACAGGCAACTACCACAGTTATTGAAAAGCAAATATTAGACACTTCAAGTCTGAGAGAAGTAATTGCCAGTCAGGAAACTGAGTAGTTTGGCATTAAAACTGGAAACTGAGTCACCTGAATTGAAAAGTAGAATGTTTTCATTTCAGCATGCTGTTGCAGATCCTCGTCTGTGCTGGTTTTGGTTGCCACCTCCTGGGTTCCTACCCTGATTAAATGACTGTATTAGCAATACCTTCCCTCCAGCTGCCTCGGGGGTTGTCCAGCCTATGGAGGAGAATGGCAGACCACAAGTCTTAATATTCACTTCTTGGAACACAGGATTAAATATTTTAGCTATCAACCAAAGCAGTTCCCTTTTTGGTCCAGTATTGAAACTGATTTAATTTGTCACAGTTTAAGCTTTAAAAAACCAAAAAAATTAAAGTGGTTGAGGCATAGATATTTGGGGATATGATATTTAAATTAGGAACTCGAAGCAGTCCATTTGTACTTGTCGTTGCTCTTTCATTACCCGTTCCTCTGCTTCCATAGTGTGGGCGGAATATTTCTTCATGAAGCTGAAACTCGCTGTCTTTTCTCAAAGACCCTAATGAAGATAAATTGTGCAGTCAGCAGTTGTTTTCTTTCTAAGAATTCTTCTTAATTTTGCACTTTGTGGATGGTTCCTGCTACATTAGATAATCTTTTTTTCCTTTGAGTGCAGCAATCCAAAATCAAGCGTACAAGAGCTACAGGATGTGGAAGAGTACTTGCACAACTTTGTTTATAGCCTGCCTGAAGCAACCTTTCCATAATCTGACATTTGGTTACATGGGACATGCAGCAGAGCTGCAGTCTGCTGTAGGATGGCTGGATGACTTACAGCAGAATCCCTTTGCCCGTCGCTGTTCTGGACACGAGCGGTACATCTGCACTGCTGGAAGGGCTTTTCCATCCATAATTCTGTGCATAAGGGAATTCTACAGTCAACAGCAGTTGATAGCCCCCACAAGGTGCTTGCATGTGGGATGATGTCCTGAAAAATCCAGCCTCCCCAGACCCTTTTTGAGCTTAAGGTCTGTGTAAGTAGGACTGTAATCCTTACAGATGGGAAAAATCCCCACATCTGACCCAGGACTGAGTTTAAATTCTCACCTGTACAGTATTTTTAGAATGGAAAATGAAGTTTTGACTTAATAAGAAGCTGGTGATATATTGAGCTAATTACATTTAGTACTGAGTTAGACTATACCTACCTGAAAGAACTGATCAGAAATCCCTGGAACTAAGCTCAGTTATTTTCAGTCTGCAGAGTTTCCAGATCACGTCTAGTCCAAGGCAGTAGCATAAGGTTTCTTCAGTTTGTGATTGCAATCCATTTCTTTCCAAAGGTTGCCAGGCTAGAGTCTGTGACAGAGTAGGTTTCATCAGCTAATTAAATTTCTCAGAGAGTGTCATGGTTTCTATTTTGACTTTACCATCAGATGTAGTTCTCCAGCTTGTCCCACTCAGAGTAGGTACTGCACTCAAATAAAGAGCAGGGCTGGAGCTTCTGCTGGCAAGCTCATTTCTTTGTACTGCCATGTATTGGGTGAAGCCTGGCCCCTTTCACAAATCCTTGGATGCTGCAGAATCCAAACTTCCTCTCTTGCCTTAAGATGGGATGTTTGTGCCAGATGGCTTTTTGCAGGTGCACTGGATGAGGCCCAAAGTCTTCTAGCTCAGGATCCTGCCTCCAACAGCAGCCTGTAGTGGATGCATAGGGAGCAGTATGGTCACCAGGTTAGACACTTTGTGGTATCTGACTATGGCCCCTGAGCTTCTAGCATTGCTGTTTTATGGACTGGTGGGGAAGGAGGAAGCACAGAATCTAATATCCCTTCCAGATTTATCTTCCATTAATTTGCCTAACCACTTTTTGATTCCATTAGGCCTTTAACCTCTGTATTGCTTGGGGGCAATGAATTTTGTAACTCATTACACATTCTGTGGAAAATTACTTCTCCTTGTTTTCTGCTGCTTGTAAATTACCTCTCTGGTAATTTCTATGGTTTCCCACTAGTTCTTGTATTATGAGAAGTTGTAAATAACAACTCCCTGTCTACCTTCTCCGTGCAATTCATGATTTATAGACCACTGTCAAATTCCTCTTCTTTCCCCGGCTGAAAAGACATATTCTGTTTACTCTTAGCTTTTAGAAATCTAATGCCGTTCAAAGTGCTGTATAAGCAGTTGTGGTAATTAAAAGTAGTAAATTAAACATACACCTGGGCATAGAGGCTTAGAAGCACTGAGAAGGTTTTGGCTATAGCTGAATTTATTGAAAGGTATCTCCAGGCTGAAAATCAGGGCCTTGTTTTAAGGGTGTGGAAATATTGAGAAGGGTTCTCACAGAGGGATTCAGCTCTGCCTGATCTGCAGAACACCAGCAAGCCGTGTGATAGGCACTCTGCAAAACTCCACTCTGTTCAAACACTGCAAAATGCCTATTGTCTGTGCCGAATGTAAGCAACCAGGCTTTCCAAAATGATCACTCAAAAATGAGTGACCTTGAAAGACACTTAGTTTCACCCTCCGAGGATCAAGGACAATGTTTTCCCCATTTCATTCTGGCCTGAGTTTTTGGGAGTTACAGGTTTGGAATCCAAAACCCAGAGACTTTGGTGCTACCAATGGACTGTCTATTCCTGTACCCCAGGAAATGAGAATCTGCTGAAGGGGAATGTTTTTAGGAGAAAAGCTATTCAGACACGAGTCTCAAATTATCTTCAATAGCATGCTCAGCCAGATCTTAAAAAGAATACAAGTACACATTAATTAAGAATTAACATAATTCTGTTCCTTGAGTATGGTGTTTATTAAAATATAAACTCTGTGAACATACACTTGAGAGGAAGCTTCTAAATATTTTTAAAAGCCTAATTTTTCAGTCGCCCTTTATTTATTTTTTCATTAAGAGAGAAGAAAGAAGATGGCACTTGACTTTGTGAAACTTTCCATTTGCTTCTCAGATATAGCATCAAAAAGTTGCTGAGTGTCCTTAACTCTGCTGACAGGGCAAAATTGGAAATGGTTTAGATTTATATGAAAAGCACAGGCATGGGATAACGTTTTCAAAGCGCCTGAAAGCTGCATTTGTGAAACCGTTCAGACAACCGAAGGACCAAGAAAATATGCAGAGGGATTTTCAGGCATATGTGCTGCCCATCAATGCAGTTTTCACATTTGAATTTTGAGAAATGTACATTCTTGGGCATCAGAATGCTTTTAGAAATCTAAAAGGTGCCACAAATGAGTTTTTAAAAAATAATTCTATGATGGAAGACCCAAGTGTATGGTCACTTTCCCCACTCTTTGCAAAGCAGGGTTTAACCTTTATCCTGCCACACCAAGCTGCAGGTCCTCTCGTAGGTGTTCCTGAACAGGCCCTCGGTAGCAGCCTGAGCTCTCACACCACCTGACCATTAGTCACGTTATTTGGAAATACTAACAGTCCACGGGAGGCTTTGCACCCACAACAGCATCGTTCCCCAGGCTTGCTGCTGTGGGAGACCAGTTTGTGTCCAGATGCACCTCTGAGAACAAAAAGGGCAAAGTTTACTAGTGATTCTCAGCACCCCTCACAGTTTGTGTACCAATTTTCCTTGCATATCTGTTTTTCTGTGAACTTACTGAACTTCTTTGTGTTTTGCAGAATGCCAAAGCCAGCTATGACTTCAGCAGTAATGATCCCTACCCCTACCCCCGCTATACAGATGACTGGTTTAACAGGTAACTGGGTCTTGATCAGCCTGCTCTTCACTTTGGTTTGCTTAAGAAATAATAATGTATTGATTGATATTTGTGGAATGTCTGTTCTCTGCTAAGTTCTGTGGTTGCCAGAACAGAAGCTGCAGTCTCACCACAGCTTGAAAATGAGAGGTTACCTCTGACTTCGTTTTTTAGGTAGCCTCTAGATAACACTACACAACTATCATATGGCTTATGAATGGAGTTGTTGCCTCAGAATAGTGTGAATAAATATATAGATTTTAAAATTGTTTGAATGATGATGGCCTTGTGCCATGTTTTCTGCCAGCTATCCTAGGACATTGCAGTAACCCAAATCCATGTATACTCCATGGACGGGCTTCCCATTTACTATGTTGGAGGCAGTATCACTGCTAGCTGATTTTAAAGGGAGCGAGCTGGAGACAGGAAAGGCTTTTGGAGGAAAAAACTTTTCATTCAGCTGTAGACTAAGAAGGCAGAAATGCAGCACTGTGTAGAGTGACCAGTTTCAAAACAATTAAATCTGACATAAGGTCTGAATCATCTGTCTTTTCACCTTAGTTTAAGGCCCGTGTATATGGGGGGTAACATTTCAGGGCTGACTCTGAGGTATTTCTAGCTGCTGGAGGAATTAAAGTCCATGCACTCTGACTGGAAACATGTACACTGTTCTGTTGTATTGGTAAACCTGGAATCAAGAGCGTAGCTGTGCTTGTGATGTTTCTAGCACATCATGATTTCCCAAGACCCACTCCTCCTTCAACATGATCTGAACTTGGACAGTTCCTAATAGGAGAAGTTCTGGTCCTCAAAGCATGGTATAAATGACCCAAAATGAAAGGCTTCAGATTTTAAGAAATGTGACTTTTTTTAGTCTTCCAAATCTCCTGTTTTGTTAGAATGGAACAGAAATGTGTGTCAGTAGTTTTTAAAAACAACCTCTGTGCGCTGGATTCTGCATCTGTCCCATGAAGAAGCCCTTCTGGTCAGGCTAACTGCAAGATGTAACACATTCAAGGGTCTCCCATAAGGTGTGTTTATTGTCTGGTGACCTCTGGTTCTGTGCCATATCCCCCAGGTCTGTAAATCTGTAAAAATGTTTTCAGGATATTTTCAATGAAATTTCCAGAAGTCTCCTAAATGTAAATGTAGTTGATGTTGCCAGCATTTACACAGCAGCAGCACTGAGGATTTGAAAACTTGTAAAGGTTTCAGGGCTCAGTTCTAGGGCTTATCAAAAAACACTTCAGGCCTATTTGATGTGATTATCATCTCTAACTTAGAATGGGTATGTGCATAGCCTCTGAGGTTTTTATTGGGGTTTTGTTTTTATTTCTAAAAAATCTATTTGTCAGAGTGGCACAACAAAGATGTGGAGCAGCTGTGCTTCCACCTCAGATGCAGGCTTCCTGGAATGGATCAAACAGATTGCAGAGCTGTGATGTCCTCCTTTGTAGTCCTGCCGTTTTTTCAGCCAAAGCAAGATGCCAGTGAGATTTCTCCTTCATTTCAGGAAAGGACATCTGAAACTTTTAAACTAGTATGAATCCATTTAGTGAATGGAAAGTCGTAGAAGGACTAGGGCTCTAATTTGTGAAGGTCTGATGCCTTTCTCACTTTATTTATGCAAAGGATCTTTGTAGGAGAAAGATATCACTTAGCTCCGGAGCAGCACAGAGGAAAATTAAATTTAGTTTTAGTGGGTAATGGTAGCTTGTGCCATTTTCAGTGTAGAACTTCATAAAACTAAGTGTGTTCTGCCAAGCCCCATTAGCACTGATTGTGCTGCTCTCGACTGTTTCATAGTGGGGCACAGTTTGCAGTCCTCACACGTTCTGCAAGGTGGGCCTGGAGGTACAGTTACCTCCTAAACTCTGTTAAAATGTCCCTTGTCATCCTGAATGTGGCAAGTTATGGTCTCTGGCCCCAGGTGCCTGTGTCTAGCTTGAGACACCCAAGTACAGAATCAACGGTGAGAATCGTGGTCATCTGTGGTCTAATCTGTAATTATTGAGAACAACGTGATTCAGGTATTGAGAGAATTGCAACACTTCCTTCTCTTTCCCTACACTTCCTTCTATTTCCCTTTCTTCAAGGGCTGAGGAACTAAAGTCAGCAAGTCAGGAGGAAAAAAGCAGCGCAGAACTTACTTGGCTGATTTCCTTCATTACCCCTTCCAGAATAAATTGATACCTAGAAAGCATAGCATTCTTTGTCATGAACCTTGGGGTTTCTGTGGTGACACAAGGAGATTCCTGCCTCACAAGGCAAGTTACAGGAGTGTTTCATGTTTTCTCCAGAGCTAAGATCCAAACCAACACACACCTACTGTTCAGTAGGGCCTGTTGTCTGTTCAGTAGGGCCTGTTGTGACAGGACAAGGGGTAATGGTTTCAAAATAGAGGGAGGGAGATTTAGATTGGATATTAGAAAAAGGTTCTTTACTGTACAATTGGTGGAGCACTGGAACAGGTTGCCCAGGGAGGTGGTGGATGCCCCATCCCTGGAGACATTCAAGGCCAGCTTGGATGAGCCCCTGAGCAACCTGATCTAGTTGGGGGTGTCCCTGCTTCTTGCAGGGGGGTTGGACTAGATGACCTCTGGGAGTCCCTTCCAACTCTAGCCATTCTATGATTCTATATCCAGCTGTTCAGGAGTAGTTGTGACTGTTTTTCTCTGTGTGCTTCTTGGCTATACTATTAATCAAGCTGACATGCTAGTGTCATAACTTCTGAATTACAATTACCAGTAGGTTACAGCTGTCTGCCTCTGACAGTCTGTCTGTCTGTATGTGTAGCTGGACAGGTGCATCTGGATGGTGAGCAGTTACAAAGTGAAGCCAATCACAGAAACCTGCAGTAAAGGCTCCATTTTGCTCAGTTTGCAGTCAGTGATGTATCTCCCATTGAATTTTATGCATGCAGGAGGATCAGACTCAAAATAGGATGGCATAATATCCCTTTTTCCATAAAGAATACATTTCTGTGTGAGCATTTCAAGTGATTTGTGGAACAAGAAGCAGAGGACTGTTTTTTAAAGCGATGAACCGAGGGGCTTTTGTGAGCTGCCAGCTGTGTGTGTGAAGTGTCATTAGACCTTAAGAAAAAAAGGGGGAGGTTTTTGCGTGGAGTATTTCATTAATTGCAGCTGCTCTGCTTGTAAGCACAGATTCCCCTTCCACTTTGTGGTTTTTTAAGGCTGCTGGAAGCACTTTGGCATTTCCATTTAACAGCCACTGGCCTATGAAATGAAGCAGAGTGGGTTTTGGAAGGGAATGATCCCTTGGGCAGGGAGCAGCACTTGGGCACTTCAGCTGCTGATGCAGGGAGAGACACATAGGTGTCTGGGCAGCCAAGGGATGTATTCCCGTGCTTACTGTTCTGACTGCTTGACTGTGTTCAGACCCACAGCTTGGTGACCAAGCCAGGATAGGGGACACTGGGTGCAACGTGGGGCAGGGCTTGAGGAGCAGAGAAGAAACCTGAACCAAGCCCTGTTCCTAAAAGGAGAGGCAGTCCCATGGCACTCAGTGACTTTTAGGAACTGCTTTGGGGTCACCTGTGATTTTTAACACCCACTCCTCCTCAACCACGTGCAGTACCTTGACATGTACCATATTATGCAGTGTGGAGGTACCCACAGGAGTCAGAGACAGCTTGGCCTTTCCATACAGCCCTCTCATTTCTTCTTGTGAGCATGCAGAAAGCATGACTCAGGGCTCCCCATCTCAGAGCACTGAGATTCCAATTTTCTGCCATGATAAATCAACCAGTACTTATTTCACTCCTGTCATGTTTGTGTTCTTGTATATATTCTTTCACCCACATAAGAGTTAGCTGGGCAAAAAATTATTCACCTTCTTCAGAGGTAAAAATGTTCTTTACTTATGACAAACCCAGCCAACATGCCCTTGAGTCAAGGAAAGAGCTCCCTTTGGCTTCAGACATCGCTCATTAACAGGGTGAAACACCTGCTCCCTCCTCCTCCTCACTTTTCAGTCTGTACAACGGAAACAACATAATAATTGAGTAAGTGTATAAACAGATTTAGCAGCTCTTTCTACCTGCAGTGAGGAGTTGAGGAGCAGCTGCAGCCCTGCTGCTGGTTCTTGGTCTGTTTGGATGCAGGCAGAGCAGCACGTTCCCCAAAGAACAGGAACAGGAACGCTTTCGACATTGCAAACACTCAGGAGGCGACAATATCATGTGACTGAAAAGGCGATAGCATTTGCCCCACAGAAGTGTCCCTCTGACTGTTGCATATTCAACTGCTGCTCATTGCAAGCTACTAAAGTGGTCAAGATAGACAGCAAGATAACCCCAGCTGTCCTGACTGCAGCTCTGCATTGCTCTCCCTTGCTGCTGGTTAAAGTTAGGAAGGATGGATCCTGTCTGTTGCTGTGTGCAGCAGCCTTCCAAAGTAGATGAAAAGAAACCTTGATGAAAACCTGTGCCACATCTACTCTCTTAAAATACATTGCTAGAAGGGCAAGCACAATAGCATTGGCAGTGGGCTTTAGAAATGAAATCCTTACCAAAGATGATGAAGCAGAGTGGAGTTTCCATAACTAGCACAGATACATTATTTAAACCAGCTGAAGGCAACACTGACTTTCAGTGGAATCACCTTCTCCTGCCTTAAGTTTTTCGTGAATGTTCATGTAAAATGCTTGTGTTTCTATAATGTTTATGGAAAACTTGCTCTGCCTGCTAATATTTGGTTTACCTTCTAAGTAACTTTTTCATAGGTCACTTCATAGAAACCGCAATGGATTTATCAGTGATATGTGAACAGCAGACAGGGCTAAATTGGGAAAGTCTGCTATTTGCCATTAATAATTCAACCAAATGCATTGCCACTAACTCACAAGTGATTCTTCTCCACTCAGCAGCACCGTATCTAAAACCTGAGCTGCTGCATCAGGTCTCTGTACAGTCTGCATCATGAGGGCTGGGGCTGGGGAGGTAAGGTGGGGAAAAGGACCTTCTGATAAACTCTTTTCACCAGAAAGGTTCTAATAGTTTTTCCCTTTGGGAGAGAAAGGGCTCACCTGGCAGTGTCACCAATTTTTTGTACCCCATCATCAGTCAAGACAATCTTTTAACAAAGTCATTTTTTTCTGCTTTGTGGCTTGCAGCTTCCACAGATGAATAGATAATGAATGTGGAGCAACAGTGTATTTTTTCAGTTTGTTAAACAAGGGTATGAGGGAAAACTTGCCTGGTTTTTGAAAGAATTTTCTCCAGAATAAGAAATCTGTATCGCCCTCCTCTCTGCCCCCTTGCTGAAAGGAACTTGCCTGAGATCTTCACCCTTTCACCATTGAGACACTGTACTTTTGAGGCCAGTCATTTTCTTTTTGTGGTGCTGCCTTTAAAATATATTCTTCCAAGTCCAGCAGGAAAACGAATGTGTTGATTCTCACCCCTTTATTAATGTTATCCTCACCTTTGCCAGGGGTACTTGGGGGAGGGTGGGGAGATTACTAACACAAAGCAGTTCTCCTGCCTCTGCATAGCCTGTAGTGCAGCACTGCTAATTGCATGGCTCCTTAGCACGCTATAGGAGTGATGCCAGTTTTAATGTGCAGAGTGGATTGATAGGAGCAGTAGGATCAATTCTTATTGATGCAACCTCTTCAATGTAAAAATGTTACAATGGCACAAGTTTCCCTAGTTTCTCTGCTGCTGTGGTTTTTTTTTTTTAACTAGATTATATTGTCTGTCACTATCTTCTTGTGGTTTAATTTCTGTGATGAATTAGGAGAAAGGAAAATGCAATCTGCCTGCCTGGGAGCCACTGCCAGTTAAAGGGTCCCTGTTAAGAGCTGTTAAAGCACTTCAGAGATGCCAAGTGTTCTTGAAACACCACGTGTCAGCCCAAACCTGGACCTCCATGTGAGAGCAGAGACGTTTCCCACTTAAGCAGAAAGCAATAACTCTGTGAGCTGGAGCACCTTGTCCACTCTGCTGGGAATTGGGCACCAGAGGAGAGAGATGCATGTGCCATGGGTCTGGCCAGCTCTGCTGCTGAGTGCAGTGCAGCTCCCTTCTGCTACTCTGGCTTGATGCTGCAGCCACCTCTTTCTATAACTTTTTTTTTGTGGGCAGGGATACCCTCCTGCTGCATATTTGAATAGCAAAAAGGCCACCCAGCTTTGTTCTGTGGGGTTCAAAATAAGGGGTATCACACCGTGAAATTACAAATACAAAGGAATTCCTATATTTTCACATTGCTCTGTCAAGGGACTGTTTGTACTGACTAGTAGTGACAAGGCAGAACCTGTTTGACAGATTTGAAAAGAGAAGGTCTGGATAACTGTACAAGTAAATGCAGCGTAACTACTCATGTTAACCTCAGGGCAAGCACAGCCCATTCTGCAGAGGGGAGATAATCTATCTCCTGCTTCAGGAAGGAATGAGCTCATCCAAGTACAACACTCAACAGTTTGCCCTGGAATGGTTTTCCTCTGAAGTGGTGGGAGCTGACTATGAGGCAAAACCAAGATCATGGTGATCCAGCTCCCTTCAGTGCATTAGCTGGGGGTTCACATGATGTCTCTCTCTGTCTTCCCTTTGCAGCCACGGGACAAGGTGTGCAGGAGAGGTGTCTGCTGCTGCCAACAACAACATCTGCGGCGTGGGAGTTGCCTACAACTCCAAGGTGGCAGGTACAGTAGCAGTTCAAGTTGTAAATAGGTATGGTAGCAATTCAAGGTGTAAATAGCCCTTATGTAGCTTTGCCTCAGGCAGAAGGTCCCTTGCAGAGACAGGGAGCATTACCCAGGACAGGAGTGCAGGTTGGCACTGGGCCATGTGTTTATTACTTTGCACTGTAGCTGGAGAGAGGAATTTCTCCATGGCTTTGCCTTTTGCCTTATATAGCATTTTTATAATGCTGAAGATGAACAGCTCTGCTCCTTCCTATGCCAGCTCCTGTTTGGATGCCGATTTTCAGTGCTTCTTCCTTGTGTGGTTGCAGAATCATTTGTGCAAATATTTTTCAGGAGGTAAAATACAAACTCCTGTGTGCTTAGGAACTGTTTGAAAAAACAAATCCCGTGCTGCTCTTATGCTTTAGGTTCTTATAGGGCAGGATCTGCAATGCTGCAAATCTCTGCAAGGTTCCTCTATTTTAACAAGTGATGCAGTATGATTGGAGTGGGTGCTCAGAATGAAATGGGTGCTACCTAGCACCCAGTGTTCACTTCTCAATTGTACAGGATGGGTTTACTCATGACTACCCCATTTCTGCACTGAGAGACTGAATACAGAGATGGGAGTGAGCTAGGCTCTCGGGCAGCATTTGTTGGTTTAGTTTGATCTGAAGAACTTCACTTTTCCCACTCGTAGAACTGTTCCACAATGAGAACTGAGGCACAACAGGCAGAGATAGGATGCTTATGAATCTCACTTTCATTCCTTGACCCATGTCAAAGCACCAGTGTTGATGCACCCATTGCATTCTGGGAATGGTTCACAGTGTGTGTGCTTGGCAAGCCCCCTTTTCGCCACGGTGTCAGAAGAATCTGGGAAGGCTGCGTTTCACCTGTCACCTACCTGATCAAAAGCTGAATCTCCACAGTAGAAGGGCTCCAAGTAATGTTTGCTAAGCAGTTACTCCAAGAAATATCACTAGAGTTAGTCAGTGGCCTGAGAGGTCTAGTGTTTGTCCCCTTTCTTCAGTGATGGGAACATACCCTTCAGAGATGGGGCATTTCACAAAATTTGCATTCTGCCAGTCACGACTTTGAGAGGAATGTGGATTGAGGCATGGGATTTTGGCTGGACCTCACCTGTATTAGTAGTATAACTCTACGACTTAAAGCTGGTTGCTTAAAAATCAAGAGATGAAGGCCTTTTCTGATGATGGACAGCCTACAAATAGCCTTCCATACTTGTCTGCTTTGTAGCAGGATCCCAAGGGGTTTTTGAGGAGCCAGGCTGTCCTGCCTGAGGCCAGCGTGCATCTGTAGCACCATCGTGTGGTCACTGGGAGCTCGGAAGCTCAGTAGAGCCTACTCTTGACGTGGTCCAAGGTCCATGTTTGCCCGTGGAGTTTGCAGCCAGGGTTCTGGGCCATCGCGTGTTTTGTTTCCTGCACCTCTTTTTTGCCCTAAAATCAAGCCAGATGGCTTGGCTTCTGCTGGTATTCTCCTGCCTTCCTGGGGTTAATAATGGAATCTGTTGGTTTAGGGCACATCTGCATTTCACAAACACGTATGACTTCATGATTTCTAGCCTGAATTAGCAGATCAGATATATCCAGCTTTGGTCCAGTTTCTATTTGAAGATTATACCAGGTTTTCCAGCCTGACATTTGGCACGTGGCTGTTGTACTGAATGTAGTAAAAGCACTGGCTTCTAAATCAGGGTCGTCACTGCCATTCACACAGCTTGGCTCCGTGGTGTTCATTTCTGTCCCATCTTCATCCTAAAGCTGTTGGGAAAAGCTGAACTTTCAACTCAGGGCTTCAAAAGAGAGTTGGAATGTGTCCCTGGTTCCTCAGGTCTTGTCCAGAGCCTTCTGAAAGTTGGCTGCCAATTGAAACTGTCCTATATGTGGGGTGTTATGGGCTTGCACTGCTGCCTTGTCATGCTCTCTGGCTTGCCCAGAGCCAGCACTTTGAGGTTTGGTGAAGCTGATGTGCCCTAAGATTGTATAATTTAAACTCTGACTCGATTTCTGCAGCAGCATGGGTTAAAGGAAGCAGGGTTTAGTTCACATTTTTCTCCAAAGATTGGCCATATTTTGCTATTGTGTCTGCATGCTGGCATGGTGTTATTTTCCAGGAAATTGTTGCTTAGTGTGTTTCCCCTCTCCAATTAAATTCTGGAGAAGGACCAAATTAAATGGAAAAATTACTTGAAAAACTTATGAAGTGTGAACGCCTCACCGAGTTATAAATTAGAGATGGGGGTAGGGGGCTTAATCTTTTTCCTTGGCTGTTACAAAATACCATTGTAATACTATTAATAGTAGTCAAATGCTATAAAATGCTGAAGTTGCTGAGTACTACTGTTTTAAAAGTGTTTCCCAACAGTAAATGGAAAGTGCTGTGTAATTAGGAAGCTAACAACAAAGTGCTCTCACTTTCTGGGCCACACTGCCTTGCTGCGGCTGTCGTTTTAAGTGCTGCCATCCTGCTGGGTAAGCATACCCTGGTGAGGTGTGAACGGCGAGTGCTGCATTACTGAGTGGCTGAAACTGGCACTGAATTAAACTACCTGTAACTGGGGGGCTTCTCCAGGTGCTGCCAGTTCATCTTGTGCTGGGTATTGCATAATTCATGTTTGTGTTGATTAAATCTACAGGTATTCGAATGCTCGACCAGCCATTTATGACAGACATTATTGAGGCTTCCTCTATCAGCCATATGCCTCAAGTCATAGATATTTATAGTGCCAGCTGGGGACCAACTGATAATGGCAAGACAGTGGATGGACCCAGAGAGCTAACACTGCAAGCAATGGCAGATGGTGTGAACAAGGTAACAGTCTTATTAATTACCAGGGTACATGGGCAGAATGTTACGTACACGCTTGGTCTGCAACTGGTGCCTTGGGAGAACGTGATCTTCCTGTAGACACTGCAGGTCACAGTGCAGTCGTGTAAAGTATCCCAGCTATCAGCATATTCCAGTGTCCATTGATGTTTTCTGTGCAATGGTGTGGCAATGGTTTTATTGTGTAGTCTCAGGATACTGTGTTCTCCTGCATGGAACTGGATTTATCTCAAGTATATATACTTTTCATAGACAGAATGGAAGAGCCTGATCCTGTAAGTACTGCCTGAGTAGAAACATGCCAGCTGTACTACAGACATCCCATTTTCTGCTTTGGTGTGCTACCAACTTAATTATTGGTTTGCATTTGTAGAATCTTCCTGGTCACTTGTATATAGTCATTATTATAGCTGTGATGGAACCACACCTGTTCAGATGTCCATACAATAATATTATTCCCCAGTAGCAAGACCCTCCTTGTTTGTTCCTACTTTTCCACCTCCTTCTAGAAAGTGTCTTTTTTAAAGACAGTATCATCCTGGAATCTGTTAGGCCTGTACTCTACTAGAAGGTTGGGCAAAATGTGTGTCATAACTCAAAAAGAAAATAAATGAGTCCAAACCAAACCAATCAACCTTACGTGGTTCTGTCTCCCTAGTGTCATGCAGCCAGGACACCCACAGATGGCCCTGCTGCAGAAGAGAATAAGCCTCCTCCCCTTGATTGATTGCATTTGGCTTCTGTAATGAAAAGTTCTGAAATTCCCAGAGCATCTAGGGTGGCTTTGTGTGGGAGCTCTGCTATTACTCATTTTCCATCCAAATTATTTATTCCTCTTACTTGTGCCAGTTTCTCCCACTCTTCATCACCACCTCGCTGTGAGCAGCACATTCCGTTTGCCGTGTTTTGTGACGTGATAATTAAATCTGCTGCTGTGGTAGGTAGGGAAGCGTCTAAAGCTTTCGCAAATCCTCAGCCTCAAATGTTTTGCCTGTAAAAGACAAATTATAGTCATCTTCACACTCTTGCCCATAAAATTGGCAAGGTACTCAAACAACACAGGGACACTTGTCACAAATTTCTCCTGAGTCTTCTCAGTTTTGTAGTATAAACTTTACAAACCTCTGACAAGCTTCAAGTCCCTCTGAAGTCATCTTACACAAGCTGTGTTTCTTTCATTTCTCTAGTGCTTCCATAAAGATCCCCTTAAATACTCCCTACCCTGGGAAGAATCTTTCTTGGGTAGGTGGTGCAGCTGATGTATTTTTACCTTTATGTCTTAGTGGATACTTGATCATCCTCCACTGGTGTTGGCTGGAGCAGACATAAGCTCTGAATACAGAAGTCTCATAGAATTTTTGTGCTGTTCTCCTCCCATGCAGAACTCGTCTGAAAGTAACAGAAAAGGCACTAATAACCCTGTCAGGGGAATGCAAACTAACCCAAATAGAAGTATTTTACCATCTCAAGAGAAGCCAATTTAAGCTGTAGTCACGTTTTCTGGTGCTGTGGTATTTGAAAGATTGTTCAATTAACTTGCCATCTTATCGCCATATGCTTTAGTTTGTGGGGTTATGCTGGAATTCACCTTGAACATTACATACACCAGAGAGGATTTTTTCTTCTGTTCAATTGTCTGGTGACAGTCCTATAATTTAGAGTGTCGAGCATATTACTTTTTTAATTAGTCCGCCTCAGAGGTGTTAGTGATTCTCTTTAAGAAATAATCTGCAATATTAAGATCAGAAGGGGCCCTGAGATCTCTTGGTTTGAATGCTGGTGAAGGAGAGTGTCAGCAAGCAGCGCTCTGGGAAGGATTGCTCTCATACCTGATCGGAAAGCATAAAATTAACAGGAAAGCCTGTGTTGGGAAACCAGCCACTGCAGAATGAGAGCAGGAGGAATGGTGTTGGATTCTACCTAAGAAAGATATTGCTAGCCAGGGACAATCACAATTAATTTTATAGTGGTGGTATCCCAGCTATCTCCTGGCAACATGTGCACAAGAGAGAGCTCCACCCCAAATAACTTGCTTTGCATTGTGACCATAGCTTTATCTATCTTTATTTTACTCATTAGATTTCCCGACCTAGAAGGGGGTTTGGGGTGTAGTTTGTTCTTTTTGGGTAAAGCCAGATATTTTTTAAGACATTTAAAGTGTCAGTGGATGCTGGGTGCTCTCCATGGTGCTTTGAAAATCCCACTACAGACCTTCCTGCATTTAAAGGAAGACTAACCAACCTTTGATATAAGACCCTTTTACCTAGTTTAATTCTATAATATATGCACCAAATTCTCTGTTGAGTGTACAAATGTACATCTAATTTATGATAGGTTTTCAGAATTAACTCCCCTTTTCTTAAAGAGAAAAGTATCTTTTATAAATGGAGAGACAAGTTAAATGTAGGCATTCTTTTTTCTCAGTCTAAGGCTGATTCTCACTAGTGATGGTTCATGAATTAGTGATGAAGCTGAAATATTGGCAGGGAAGAAGCAACATGCTGAGAATAAAAATGTGTTATTAAGCTAAAAACAATACTTCCAAATACCCCAGAAGGAAATGTAAGATCTCTTGCACAAAACAAGATTAATATCCTTGCCTCTAATGCAATAAACTAAAAATAAATAAGTGGGAGTGATATGAAACTCTTACGGGGAATAGGCAGTTAACTGAGTTGACGGACACAGAGCTGTTGGCATACTCAGGAACCCAGCTAAAGGAGAAACTCACTGACAGTAGTTTCACCCTTCCCCCAAGCTCCATTCCACTGCCATATCCTTTTGAAGTTCTCCAAGAGATGCTGGGGTGCCAGGGATAAATAGTTGCCTGATAATGAGAAGATGATGCTAACTGCAGAACCTGGGAGACTTCTTGTTTTATATGTCTGGTTTTGTGGCTTGAAGCTGTGCAGCCACACATCTCAAAGCTAAACCCATCTTCTTACCTTCCCTCTTCCATTTCCCCTTCCTGGCCTTTGTCAAGCTAATTCTTACCTTTTGTCTTAATCGTACCTTTGCTTTGGTGTGCTCTTCACTTGTGAGGTAAACAGCATAAATAAAGGCAGCACTGAAATAGGGTAATTAAGGACAGCAGAACCCGTCCATCACATTGGCAGCTTCTTTGTGGGCCCTTTGACTACCTGCTTTTCTAAGGCTGAGCACAAGGGGATGGCAGGTGTGCAGACCTGGTGTCAGTGTAATACATGTAATCAGAAGGTGCTGGGAAGGGGGCTCCAGCTGCTTGTTAGTAAGCCACAATCTCACTCATTTTTGGTGTGATCTGCTCTTTACTGTGTTATCTCACGACTTTTGTTCAGGGGCAGTAGTCAGGGGTGTGACTGGGTCACTGAATAGTGGTTGTTGCACTGCAAAGATAAATGAGCTCACAGCTGAAATAGCAGGTGCTTGAGAATAGGGATTGAAAGAGTTTCCTACGCATAGACACCCCCAGGCAGTTTGGCAATGGCCACGGTGAACAATCTCACCTAATGCAAATTCCAGCTGCTAGAGAACACACATCTGGGATGCAGTTGGGAAGGACCTAATGCAATTTCTAGTTTTTAAAGACTGGGTCAGATCTTGGGAGTGTCTGGTACCTGCCTCATGAGGAGATCTTGCACTTGCCCTCGGCTGCGCAGCGCCTGATGCTGGCTGCCAGCTCTAAGGGCAGACGTGGCTAGACTGTGCCTGAGTCAGAGACCCATTAGAGGAGTGCACAACAAGCTGAGGGACCAGCGCTGCTCTGTCTGGAGAGAGAGGGACTCGGAGGATGTACTGTGTCGTGACACCCTCTCTTTCTCTAGACACGCTTGCCAGGAGCAAAAAATGGATATCCTTAATGAGATTTTATTATCTGGCCTCTAGACTCTGACTGAGCCACGTCTGTGATCAGCAGCACGTTATGGGCTCTAGAGAGGAAGGGTATATGTCCTTTCTTTACAGCCTCAGTAAATCACCAGCCTAGCAGTGTTCTGGGCTGTCCTGGGATACCTTAGCCCTGCATCAAGACCAGGCTGCTCATACGCTGAAAGCTCTTAATCACTCTGTGCCACCTATTTGCAGATACATTTCTTTGATGAGGTGTGGAGGGATTTTACTGCAGGTGCAGAAATAGGAACTAAAGTTCAGAGCAGAGCAAAAAGCAGGACGATGACATTAGGAACAAACACCCAGCAGTGCTGAGCACAGTAGCTATCTCATGTGGTTGAGAAGAGGTCCTTTCATTTGAGAGAAGGGGAGAGTGACCTGGTAGTAGCATTTTGTCTGTAGTATGGCTGGACAAAAAATTCCTATGTGATTTAAGTATCCTTTGGGGGCCAGACAGCTTCAGGTGGGTGGAGTGAGTGTAGGGATGATAAATGGGATTCATGTAACAACACAGATCTCTTGGATGAAGACCTTTTGTTCTCTGGTACCTTGCATCCAGAACTCTATCAGCAGTCATCTTAAACAGGAAAAGGTTAACTAGCTCAAGAGCTAATTCCATCCATGTATTATAGTATATCCTGTCTTTAATACAATACCCAGGAAACATTTCTGCCATTTCATGAGTCCAGTTCTTTCCAGCTTCAGCTACTGGCATTTAAGGCAGTAAAAAGATGTA
Organism: Heliornis fulica; assembly: GCA_013399135.1. Taxonomy (NCBI): domain Eukaryota; kingdom Metazoa; phylum Chordata; class Aves; order Gruiformes; family Heliornithidae; genus Heliornis; species Heliornis fulica. Next base: position 1,350,334 of record VXBZ01004235.1, read on the forward strand.
ATCAAACTAAGCTGGTCTTTATCTATTGCATTTTTATGATGTAGGCTTTTATATTAGTAGCTTCTGAGGAGTTGCTCATGGACTGAATTAATTTCTCGAGACTTCTCTGGCTCAGTCAGAGTATCTAAGGCAAGATCCATTTGTGCTTGTGCTGGTGTAAACGTTGTTGCTTCCGTAATACGGTTCCACCTAAGAAAATGCTGCACGAGTACAGAGAAATTGCCAGGGGAGCAGTATTAAAAATTTAGAGTCTCATCATGACTCTGTAATGGAGCTCACCATTGGATGAAGAAAGTGTTTTTAAAATGAAAGGGAGTATTTCTCATTTGCCTCTCTCCAAGGCCGTAGACACCACGTTACTGTTCTTTGAAATGTGCTGAAGATAGCACGTTAATAACGTGTGTGCACTTAGATACCTCTAACGTCGCTTTATTTGCTCAACAGCCAAGTGAGGATAGGGAAATTGGTTTATGATGTGGCAACCAACTGATTAGTCCATTTCTGAGGAAGCATTACAGACTTCTTTATAACCTGGGAGCCCTTTCCTATCATATTGCTATTATGTCTGGAATATGCATTATAATTCCATACCTTATCTTGTTTGTGTAAGATAAAATCGAACCTTATTAAAAACCCACATGGAGTATGTTATATCTGCTTGAAGTTCTGAAGTCACCCTGTTCATCTAATGGGATATTTTCAGGCTTCTGTACAACAGTGTGACCAGCTTTTCTGACCTGATGGTGGGCTAGGCAGCCTTTGACTGAGCACATCAACCAGGCTTGGAGATCAGTCTGTGACCATTTGCCTTCCTGACACAGCTCAGGGAACGGACATGTGCCTCTGTGTCCAGATGGGGCCAGATCTCAAGTGCCACAGACTTCTGTTGAGAAACAAATCAGGGATGCCCTGGCCAGCTGAAGACTTTAGCTGTTGTAGGTTTGTGCTTTGCATGGGCCTCTGACAGTGACAGACATTGCCCTTCACAAAGGCTCAAATGACTGTCACATGAAGAGCAGAAAGCTGCTGTATCAATAGGCGGGGCCAACACAGCATATTTCTAAGCTCTTGAGTGTAAATATTTTCTTTTTTGACATGTAAATTACTGTTCTCTAAGGAGGCAAGACAATAACCTAGCCTCAAAATGTAGATTGTGCTGTCTGGCTCTGACCCCAGGAGGGGTTTTTGCTGAATCTCCGTGCTGCAGCTCAGCAGCCATTAGGCTGAGGCTTTATGAGGTTTCAGCCTCCCAGCAAGGCTGCTGCTGCTGCAAGCTGGGAGCCTTTGCACAGGGGTGCAGGAGCCACAGGTGAAGCAGTGAGGCCAGGGTTCATCACACCACTTGGGAGCTCTGGGCTGGGAAACCAGTGTTGTCACTGTTAGAAAGTAAATTTAGCATCTTTTTCTCAGTGATTATCACCTAGATCAGAAATATTGAAAAGAGGATGGGATTAATCTTCACAGATACTATTGGTACCTGTAGGCTTGCTGGACCGGAGTAATGCATTATCACGTGTGCTACACAGCCCAGGATCCAACAGTAAGGGAATGGATAATTAAAAGGGTTTTTTTCTCAGCATTTTCAAAGTTTCCTGCCCGTTTCCCTGCTGGACTGAACCCTAATTAAGACTTAATGCTCTCTGTATTCACCAGAAGTGTAATTTCCCATTTGTTTCTCTCAGCTAACAGAAGTCTATCCAGATTCAACAGTAATTTAGACATAGAAAATGGTTCAAGCATTATTTTTAGCCAAAGGAAATATTAACAATTATGCAATTAATTTGGGATTGGTGGATGGGAGTCATTACTCTTTTGTGACCAAATCTAGAATAAGTTACATAAAGCCTTTTGTTAAGGTTTAACAATTATAGAGCTTAGTTCTTTGAGCATCTTGTACTTGGGTGATTATTTTTTGACCCAAATAGTTTAAAAAATCTGCTAGGAGGCACCAGACAGCCAGGTATTGAAGCAACAAAGTATAAGAGGGATAAAATCAGGAGAAACACGACAGAAACATGGTTCCAAGTGGCAGAGATCCTCTGCGTGGCAGCCAAGTGTTTAACTGACTTCTTGCTCCTGCCAAAACACCATCTTCTGCCTCCCCACTGAGTGCCTGAGGCATAGACAGGCCAACAGTGAAGGGACACCATCTTCAAAATCCAGCTACTGTTTCTTCCATGCTGAACTCCGTGACTGGTAGGTGTGCTGGGCAAGCCAGATATCCTGGGCTTTTCCAGGGCCACAGTACAGCAGGTACTTTGGAACAGCCTTTGGAAAGGGCTGCATGTGGGAGAAGTGCCTAGGCATTCAGTTCACACAGGACATGTGTGCAAGTGGCAAACTTTGGAAATCCAAGTATGTTTCCTGCTTAAAACTTTGGTGTCTGCGTGTTTAGGTTGAGATTACTTTGCTGGCTCTCAGGAGTGTGTTTCTGTCTAGATTTTGCTTTAGGTTTTAGCACTCACTGAGAAATTGGTATAGGAAATGAGCAAAAGGATCCAGGAAGTCACAGGCTACCAGCTTGCACTGGGCAAATGAGCTTAGCAGATGCAGAGGTAGCTGGAGGAGCCAGGAGAGCGAGGGCTCAGTGGGCCATCCAGCTGGCACCATGTCAGGGGTGCAGGAGCACACAGGCAGGCTCCAGAAAAACCTGGCAGTGCAGAAGATGAGCAGCAGCTCAGTGAAGCCAAGGACTTGCTGCCTCCAGCTGGCTTACACCGCAGAGCTGTGCTGCCTGTGCACAGGAGTGGTGGAGAGACCGAGGCAGAGCAGGGGCTCTGTGTAGGCTCCTACATGTCTGGAGTCATGACACATGGTCCTGAGGCTCCTCCACAACCCATCCCAGCCTTGGTGTGGGGCACAATGGCGATTTTGTGTTGCCTGAGCCGGCGTTGCAAAGCACCTCCAGACAGGTGTATTCTGGGCACACCATACCCTGAGCTGCATTTTCAGAGATAATTAGCAGTCATTACTGAAGGATGCAGCTTTTAATTACAAAACATATAAAGGATTTCTAATAACTCTATTCCGAAGAGAAAGAAACAGTCTTTTCAGAGGAAAATACAGTTGAAATGAATAGGGAATGTCCCTATTCATTTCAACAAGTCCCATCTAAAAGTCAGTAGGACCCATGGCAGCCTTGCAAAAGCTATAGAATTTTCCACTTTTCCTGGAAAACCAGCCTATGTCTTACCATAGCAGGCACATAAATTGCTCTTAAATTATATAGAAGGTGCTGAAACGTTTCTGTTTCCTTCAGGGGAGAAATACAAAATTGCTGTTGTATGCCACGCAACAAGAAAGGTGCTTATAAAATAATATGTGCTTTGAATTTGTCACAGAAAGCAATTTCCAGCTCTGTAATTTCTCCTGGGATTGTTTTGGGTTTTTTTTCCCCAATGTATTCTGTCCACATCTTCCTCCCTAGATATGGGACAGCTCATAAACATCACCAAACCATTTAGCAGTCCTTATCCTGACATACCACTGTGCCTAAAAAAACCAGCCCTCCTCACAGTTAGGTTAGGTGTGCTGAGATTATTGTCCAGCTGATAGCTGCTTCTGGGATTTTTCCCTTCCTATCCTGAGTCCACCTCTCTGCTGGTGTCCCGGTGCCATCATTCCCTGGTAATTGGTTTTTCAGGGCAGGGAGTCGTTCTTTGATTTAGCTTATACTGTTTGGAAGCTGTTAATCCAGACCTAGGACTGAAGGGATAGGCCAAGGCCAAAGTGTGTCAGAAAATGTTGTAAAGAAAGACCATTATCTTCCTTGTGTTCAGCCTTTCTCAACCCCGATGGCCAGCCTGGAGTGGCTGAGCTAGAGGAACTGAGGCAGAGGCTGTGCCATGTTAGAAGCCCAGATGATATTCACAGGGCCCTTCTTGCCAGCTGGGGTGGGAAAGGGCAGGGAATCTGGAGGAGATTTATTTGTCCAATACCAGCCATTTTTATCTGGATAGTGTGATCCAGCAATCAGAACTTTGAGAGACACTGGCTTAGGCACTAGCCCAGCAAGCATGATGAGTGAACAGAGTAACAAGGGGAAACAGGCTTTGGGATGAACCTCAAGTTACACAAAGTGAATTAGGCTGTGGTCCCTGCTAACTCCCTTCTGCAGAGTAGTTCAGTATAGAGTTTTTTCTGGGATTATGCTCTTCAGAAGATGAAAAAGGGGTAAGGAAACTTCTCGGGGATATTTCTTTGCTGGTAGCACAACATCCCACGAAGGACACTGGAAATAGAAAACCTGCTGTTTCCACAAAGAGAGCTTCTCAGTAGCTGTCTGTGACTTTCCAGACACATAGTCTTTGCCCAAGATTTAATTCTGGTTTAGCCTGAAGTGAGAGGTGGGCCCCTCTTGGGCTGATACTAGAGATTGATTTTCAGGTCTGAGCTACAGCTTCAGGTGGCTCAGAAGCGTGGGTGCCACACTGCACATCGCTTTTGGGGAGAATGAGCTGGCTTCAACAGGATTCTGGAGGAAAGATGCTCTTCAAAATGTGTCATCTTATCCTGCTGGTCTTCTTCCTGGATCTTCCTTCAGGTGCTCTCTGGTGTTTTGTAGTATGTATCACTTACACCTTCCGTGGGCCAGTTTTTGGCCTGCTTTCTTACAGCAGCCCAAGTCGAGGGACACCGCTGGCATCTTTAGGTTCGTGTATGGTCGAGATGGAAATAAGAGCTTTCAGTTTGCTTTGAATGTTACACTTAATTGGCCCAACTGGGATTTTTCTGGTTTAGACTACTGCTGTCCAGGGAACTGAAAGCTCCCTTCCCTGAAGCCACGTATTTCAGCCTCCTAAATGAAAGGGTGCCCAAGGAACCCAAACAGTTGGCCTGTGCTGGCTATCCAACCACCGCAGGTCTGGCCGTGGGGAATGTCAGCTGAAGTGCTGAGCACCACTGTGAATAGTGTGCTTGGGCTGCCACCAGTTTATTCCAGCAGTGTTTGCTTCTCTTCCCAGTCCTACCTAAAAGGGAGAGACAACTGTGTTTAGATCATTAAGAGGTGAGTTAAGGTTTTTAAGGCTAAGCCACGCTTCTGTATGCGATGTCATGAGGCCGCTCTCACTGTACAGTAATTACATGCAGAAACAGGTCCCCAGCTAACTCCACCCACAAACTCAAACCTGATTTTCAGTTCCTCCCTGGATTTCTCCTGCTCTCCACCAGTGATCTGTTACACCTGTTTCTGCCATTGTGCCACCAATCCCACCCCCATCCCTGCGGGGTGAAGCACTTTGCAGCGATACCTGGGTTTGGCTGTGTGGTAGAATTTGCTGGGCAGGGCTAAGTCTGCTTCCCCACACTGACCACTGCAGAGACTGCCTTCCAGGCACCGAGCTGTTTCTGGGGATTTGTCACATGAAAACAAGTACTCCCTCTCCCTTTAAAGTGGCTGGGAGGAAAGGGTTGTATAGGAACAGGTCTGTACAAGCCAAACATCCTATTTGTGGCACCTGTGCTGGGAGCAGCCTGTCTGTTTTGGACAGAGAGAGATGTGCTCGAGCTGCCATTAAGCCCGTCCAGCAGAGACAGATGGTGGCAAGGAGGTGTGATGGTGTACGTGGGCATGGTGGCAAGCTGGGATGCAGCCTCTGAAGTGGGTCCAAAGCCGAGAGATGGGCCTTGTAGGCTAATGACAGTCAGAGCACCAGGTGGGATATGGAAAAGGTCAAAGGGATAAAAGGCATAACTGTTCTTATTACACTGATCTTTCTTTTTTGGGTTTTGGGTTTTTTTTTTTCTGTTAAAATAATTTCCTGGAATTCCTTTGTTCTTAGAGCATGTATTTTTTCCAACGGTATCCTCTTCCCTTGAAACTCAATGATTGATCTCAGATCTTTGTGGGAGTTCTTAGACTGATTTCAATAAGCTTTTTCATAGTCATCATCTTTATTATGAAAATCTATGACTTGAGATGTTACGTACTCCAGTGGCAGCAAGCCTGCTGTGTAGTTCAGTGGATTATAATGCAGCTCACTAACATGCTTGAAATAATGAGGTTGCTCTGTTCAGTGGGGTATGATGAAAAATAGAACCTACTGCTGGGAGCTCAGATTTGATTTAAATTCCTGGCAGAAAAGGTTCCTATTAAAATACCATTGCAGGTTGCTATGTTTGTATGTTCTTTTAACTTCCATGTCATGCTGGACAATGAAGAGGTTGGAAGAGAATTATGTTTTTTTCTTGTCTGCTGCCGAGCACATATAAACAGTGCATTAAATTGAGGCCTTATGCCCTTCTGCTGCCATCAGAGCAAATGTTGGATTCTGCTAGACTAAACACAGAGAGGAATGGTGGCTGTGCTGGAGTCAATGGGAGATCTGAGCTTTGGGTTCACCAACGCTGATCTTTCTCAAACTGTCATGGTTCCTGGGTCTAACCCCCTTCCAGGCAGCCTCTGCCTCTTTCTTTGTACAGGATGTGAAGCTGTAACTAATGGGAAGTGTTTATAGGTGCCCTTTAGCTCTGAGTCCGTCCTGTCCATCTCTCGCCTTCTCAATGCAACTGTAGACCACCTTTCTTTAGATGTTTTATGTGGTCCTATAACTTTGTTTTCTGCTTAGTAGTAGAAGCTGGTTTGTCAGAAAAGAGCTCTGAGTCAGTGGTACCTTTGGGGAAAAATTTATTGAGAGAAGAAGTTTTACAGAGTTTTTTAGCCATTGCCTGAGCCTAATTGGATCTCACAAACCCAGTACGCGAGATGACCTGTATCCCTTTTAAGAGAACACTTTCCTCATAGCACTTAGACCTTGACAGAAGCACTAATGAATCCATAAAATGTCTTAGCATCTGGCACAGGAGCCTTCAGGGCGTCAAGCGAAACAGGAGATAAATGGAAGAGCTCTGTGTACAGAAGGCTGCAGAACTGGCTGTGTCTGCCAGTTAACTGCATTTTATAACCTCCAGAAGTCCATGTTATTTCAGCTTAAGGTTAATGTGTGTTTTGTTTGCACCAGTTTTCTTCTTTATAGATACCTAGCTTTACAATTAGATATGCAGTTTAAAGTAGCTGCTGTCACCTGTTTGCAGTTTAACCCAAGTGTGTTGATTTTTCCCCTTTCTCAGGGCCGGGGTGGCAAAGGCAGCATCTATGTCTGGGCCTCTGGAGATGGGGGCAGCTATGATGACTGTAACTGTGATGGTTATGCATCCAGCATGTGGACCATCTCCATCAATTCTGCTATAAATGATGGACGGACGGCGCTGTATGATGAAAGTTGCTCTTCAACCTTAGCCTCCACCTTTAGTAATGGAAGGAAGAGAAATCCAGAGGCTGGCGTGGTGAGTCCAGATATTATTGTGCTATTGCTGCTGTCTTTGTATGCTCCCACGATCTATTACAACTCTATCTGCTTTGGAGCAGCAGATGGCCCTTTGTTCAGATGGATATTTTCTCATCAGCAGTACATGATTGTGCCAAAACTGTCAGCTGAGGAGATGTGGGATTAATATTGAGACAAGCAATAATCTTCCATCTTTTAGAGCTTCATATAGTTGGTGCTTTCTGTTATCAGAATCCAGATGTGGAAGTTCAATTGCACTCTTTCCAGAGGGCAGTGTGACAAAATGTTTCTCAAAATCTGAGAAGTCTTGACATCTAAGATCATTCCTACCTGTACAGGCAAAGCAGTCATGACCCAGACTCCTGCTGTATTAGAGGCTGCACAGAGCAGAAAGACATTCAGTCACCTACAGAGGAAACGTGGGGTTCAGATGTACCCTCAGGCATACAGTCTCACCTAGACCAGTGCAGAGCATCATACTTGAGTCCTCTACAGGGCCATACCTACTACTGAAAAATAGGTGGCTACTGTTCAAGTAACTGGGATTATCCTTCACTGTAGCAATCTGTGCTCCTCAGCACCTTCAGCGTAGCCAGGACACAGTCCAAGTCAGAGTGGAAAATTCAGGTGTAATAGCCCAAGGACAGTCTTTGACGAAGGCCTCTCTACATGTTTTCCTTGGCGCTGTCCCAAAGCCCAGAGGCACACTGTAGAGATCTAAATGACCCTGTGCAGTAGCAGATGGAAAAATACCGGTTTGTGTCTCGATGCCATCTCTGTGCTGCTATCAGCTGAGATGATCCGTGGCACCTTTGTAATGATCACCATAAAACATACTTCTGAGGTTTCCTTCTGGTCTCTCCGAGCGACTAATCTGCAGAGAAGATAGCAGCCTGGGACTGCCGCTCCTTCTGGAGTTGCGCGATGATGGAAAACTCAATACTGTTCACAGCTGTAGTTTCAGATCCTTCTGATAACCACAAGGGAATTTAAGGCCTTTAGTTAACCTGTGTTTATAGGAAATAACTGACATCTACATGAGTTTACAAGTCCTGGGTGGTAATAGGACACTGTTTTACCACGTTGTGATTTATTCTTGCAGTCACACTTCCTGCAGCTATGTCTCACTCTGTTTTTATATAGACAAGCTATCCTAAAGAAATCAGGTCCTAGGAGCAAACACCAAATAACTCTAAAGAGCAAGGGCACTAACTCTGCTTGCTGTATTTTTCTGACTCTACCTGCAAGGAAAATGGACTAGTTTGTCTCATTACATCTAATACCATTGCAGGCTACAACGGATTTGTATGGGAACTGCACGCTGCGTCACTCGGGAACGTCTGCAGCCGCCCCTGAAGCAGCCGGCGTGTTCGCCTTGGCCCTGGAGGCTAAGTATGCTGTTGGGAAATTCCTTGTGAGCTCTAGGGAGGAGAGGGCCTGGGGTTTGCTTAAGGTTGTTCACCGTGCCCACTGCCGAGCTGCCTGCTGCCATAGCACCGCGCATGGTAACGCAGATGGAGCGATGGTCTGGCCAAAGCCCTGCAGCAGACACGTTTTGGCTGACTTGCTCTCTCCATGCCCTCTCCATCCACTGCTGCCATGGGTCTCTCTCCTCCAGCACTGTTTGAAAGGAGACATTATTTCATTTCTCCAAATGCCCCTGGTGGAATGCCCACCCTGCAGAAACATAAGAACAAACCTGTAGACTGGAATTCTTCTGCAGTGACAGATGCTGAGGGGAGAGTACACCAAACAGGGATTAAGAGCTGTCTTTCAGCAGCAGCTTTGGCAATCAGTGGTTTGGAGAGAGAGCAGTTGGCCTGACCTTCTTAATAGCTATGGGCAGATTTATCCTCCTTGAATTTGTCTAACTCTTTCTCAGCATGTCTGTATTTGGCGTGTGTATCATCCAGTGGGGATCAGTTCCACCGTAATAATGGTGTTTGGTGATGGTGGTGGGGAATGTTTCCTTTGTTTTTTCTTAGCTTGCTGCTGGTGAGCTGCTTCTGTGCTGCATCCTTGTTCTTCTATGTGAAAGAATAAATAGCCATTGTCTCTTTGCCATCTGCACACCATTTATGCCACTGGACAACTCTGCTATATCTTGCTTCATTATCTCCTCCTCTAGTGATTAGGAAAAGCTTTCCTTACCTATTCTGTCAGTTTACTCTGTGTGAAATTATTTTATGAACAACATAAGCCAACATTTGCTCAGGTGTACAGCCTCAGCTGCTGTAACCACGGCATGAAATGAGGACTATGTACGTAGTTTTCTTCAGCAGTGGGCAGAAGAGTAAAGATTTGTCAGAGATAAAGTTTTTATCGTTAGCAGAGCTGTGACTGTGGTGCTCAGAGCATGACTTAGGCCAAGGCCCATTTTTCAGGTTTTATATGCGTAAAACACACAGGCCAAGTGGTTAATTTTGAATGATCAATTTTTCTACCTTCAGATTCATTCAGTAGGACAGCCACCACGTAATAAATAATTACAACCATAAAACCACAGGAATTTAATGAATTTCCTGACCAGTGGTTTAACCTGCAGTGAAACCTTGGTATCAATACTAAGGAAAATATTGCTAAGCAATAATTATCACTCCTTCTATGGGCTGTCCACAAAGACTGGGATTACTCCTGCCAAACAATCGCAAGCAGAAATTAGACTAACGAACGCCCCTGGTCTGCAGTTGGGTTTCTAGCCCTTGCTGAGAAGGAGAGGGGCTGGTGAGGAGTCAGAAAGATCTGCAAGCCCCCCCTGTCTCCTCCCAGGCTGTGCAGAACCTCCATGTCAGTGACTGGATCTGCCCAGGATGAGTGACCCTGGCCTTCACGGCCACCAACAATTCCCATGCAGCCCACCGCTGCCTGCAGTGTCTCTCGCCTCATACACACGCTGTACGTTTGACATCTCTCTCAATCCCAGACCAGTGTGTGCAATGGAAAGTGCGGGTTTAAGGTACGTAGCAGCTCTCCAGAGGTTTCAGTGAGAAAGTGCTATCTGATTCACGTGAGTGAGAGCTGGTTTTCAGCCATCTTGTGTCACGTTGGGAAGATGACAGGGATCGGCGTACATTCGGCATGCACGCATGCTTATTGCTTGGGGCACGGAAAGCTGAAAAGAGGATCCTTTTAGGCTGGTGGTTTAAATCAGACATATTGTAATGCTGAAAGGGTTCATCACAGAACTGGAATAGCTTTGCTTATGTAGAATGAGAGTGTCAGTTCTAAAGCTCACAGCATAATAGCTTAGAAGTGCCCTTCCTGTCAGGGTAATCACTGCAGATCTAGGAAGACAAGAGTCAATGATGAAAAATGATCATAGAATGGTGACAAATGGTGACTGCACCCATCTGCACTAGTGCATCACGGGTGGCAAACCTCTACCATACCTTACAGTGCAAAACTACAGCCACCCACAGCCCATGGATCCCTATTCACCAAATACGGAAATTACCAGCAGCTTGACTGCTACAGTTCAGCAGTCCCACATGATTAGGGCTTCTCTGGGCGAAGTTTGGCTGGTCTGTGGGAAAAGCAGGAGGAGTAAGTAAGCAAGGAGGGCAAGAGGCAAAACTCTGTATCATCCTTTTTGCATTCTTTTTAGGATCTGGTATAGTATCCTACTCGTTTTATTAGCTTTAAGATTGCATGGTGGATCTATAATATGTGTTTTTTCCAGAACATGGAAGCAATCAGAAATGTTTTTGCAATTTTGAGGAGAGTATTTTGGGAAAGCACCATACAATTAAAACCTATTCTTGTTCCCACTGAAATCAACAGAAGTTTTGTTATTGATATATGTATAGATACAATTTCTGTGTGATTCACAGAGGCAGATTCTACCAAAAGGCTTACTCAAACACTCTTTCTTTACTATCTGTCTGCTTGGAAATACTGTTGGTTTCTGTGTTGCTTTTCCACAGCTTGGAGCTGACATGGAGAGACATGCAGCATCTGACAGTGCTCACCTCCAAGAGGAACCAGCTTCACGACGAGGTTCATCAGTGGCGCAGAAATGGCGTTGGGCTGGAATTCAACCATCTGTTTGGCTACGGTGTCCTCGATGCAGGAGCAATGGTCAAGATGGCGAAAGACTGGAGGACCGTTCCCGAGAGATTCCATTGTGTTGGAGGGTCAATACAGGAACCTGAGTAAGTGAATGTTCAAGTGTGTTTGGCTTCTTCCAGATATTTAGGAGAACCTGTTGCAAAGGCATAGGTAGTGAAAGAAACATTGAAAAAACTGTTTTTTTTCTAAGCAAGCCTAACGTTACTGGTAGCATTCCAGATATTTCAGATATTTCAGTAAGTTGATAAAATAAGCTACATGATCATGCAGTTCTGGTTTGCTGAAAGAGAGTGTTCCACAGCTCAGCTGTGCCATCTTTGCTACAGGGAGTACTGTTGATAGCAACATCCCTTTCTCCTGGGCACTTACATGTATGTTTGTGCCAAAGTTGCTGTGAATAAAGAGCTTGTTGCTGCACACAAGTGAAAATTGGGGAGGCTGGCTCTGTAAATTACATAAACTGCTGCCACATGAAACACCTGTCAGCCAGGTCATATCTCCATGTCACATATTCCAGCAGAAAATTTTATCTCCAGAAGACTGAAACAATCATCTACAGGTACCAGTGATTCTCTTTGAGTGCTACAGGATTTAATTGTGTTTGGTTTATGTTCTTCAAATCTCTAATTGCAGGCTAGGTAGTCAAATTATTTTCTGATTTACCTTCATGTGCTAAAGTGAATGAGTCAACAAGTGAATGAATTAATGCTAATTGACTGCAACAGCTGTAGTTCAATTTAATTATTTGAAATACTAACCTAATCATGGCCAGTTTGTGTCTGTACCATTTGAAATTTGAATTTCAGTGCCATTTTTGAAGGCATCATTATTCTGTTGGAAGAAGAAAGCAAACCAGTGTGCCACCCTGCCAGCTAGCTCAGCCAGGCAGTGAGTCTGTTCCCAGCCCTCCAGGTGGGATTGCATTTGCAGGATCCCAGGTTCTGCAGCTGAGATCTCAGTTTTAATTTATCAGGCCTATGCATGCTCACAGGTAGGAAGCAAATGAGAGGGTTCTGGCATTAATTTTGAGCTATTTCATATTTTATTTATAATTTAAATGCAGACTCACAATCTAAGTTACCTCAGTACAGCCCCATGTATTGAAGTGGGAATCATCCTAGAGGAAAATTCCTTTCTGGAGGCTTGGCTCCCTGCAACAGGCTGAGCCAGAGTCAGGCAAGTGCTACAAAGTAGTACCATCTCCTCCTGAATCTGGATGGGTCAGGGAGACACCAAGGTGCCTCCTTTAGGAGACCATAGTCTGTTAGCTGATGAACAGGAGCACAGGATTGTACTTTGGGAGAGCAGTTGGTTACCTCCCACCGTTCAGCTCTGACTGGGTACCACACTTTTTTTCATATATTTATATGAAATAAATTATATATTTATTTCATATATATATATATATGAGGGGGAGGGGAGGTGTGAATATCAATTGGGCACAGTGTTGGAGTGTGGAAAACCCATCTCCTCTTCTGCGCCTTTCCTGTATGGCTTTTTCCAGCACACCTGGTTCTTTCGTTTCTTTGGGGAATTTCACCTGGACTGTAGAAATTAATTAGTCTAGTGAAGCAGAGAGTGTTGGACTCCAATTAATAGGAAAGGAGGAAAGAGAGGGAGCCTCTTCTCGTGCGTTTGAGAGAGCTGCAATAACTTTGGCACTGCAGCACTTAAGAAGGTGGAGTGAGAAGCTGTCAGCAAGGCAAGCGGAGTGGTAACACAGCTCTCAGTTCTTTGGGGTTTGGTGTTGACAGATGGAAAATACTCACTTTGTAGTGTCCTCCCTCATGTACTGGAGGAGGAATAACTCACTTCTCACCATGTCCAGAACTGTTTGACAAAGCTTTGACCACTGTGTGAGAGTACTGTGAGACAAGGTGAATTCAGGTAGCTTTGAGGATGATATCCCATGCAGAGGAGTTGTAACCATGTGGCTGCTGTGAGAGGATGATCCTTCACTTCTGGCTGCTCCTGCTTGGGCACTCAAACTAAATCCCAAGGGTATTGTGTGTTCAGATGTTTTAGCTATACGATATTTATGTTGTCCCAGCTTCTGCTCTAGGGCAGCTGTAAGAGTCAGAACAATGCAGGATTTCAGTGTAAGGTGTTTGGATGCCTTGAGGACCTGGATCTGAATGACTTTTTAGTCTTTAAGTACTCACAGGAAGGTAATACTCAGGGAAGGAGGGGGTAGAGATGACCTGAGCCAATTAGTGGTGTACTAAGCTGTAATACCTAGAGCTCATGCGAAGAGGAGAATTCCTGGAAGCTGGGTTTGACTGGAATGCTCTCGCTGGTGTCTGAAGGGTGCACTGTTTCAGTAGCAAAGGGAAAAGGCTGGTGCTCATTTCATTGGAACAGAAGATGAGTATTCTTTACCACAGGGTGGTCAGTGTCCTTTAAACGGGTCTCTTATGTTACTGCAAAACCTAGGAGAGGGGAAAGCCACTGGAAGAGGTAATAACGACCTGACAATAACAAGTCTTTTATGACTCTATTCCCTTTTTTAATGACTGCAGTAATTCTTGCCTCTCAAGTATTTCTTCATGCTGCTGACAGTGTGCTGGTGGTGAACTTTGTTTCCACTTCAGTGCAGTTTGCCTGCCAGTTTCTGAGGCAGCTGGTAATTGGCAGTCGCATCCTGACCCCGAGGGTTAGCAGGCACTTTGCAGCCCGGGAGCTGGCAGGGACCTGCTCCTGGCCAGGCACCAGTGTCCCAGACCGGAGCTGGGCTCCCGCGCAGGTAAACGGCCGTCAGTTACTTGTGAGGCTCCCTCACAAAGGCTGAACTGTGACCACCAAGGACCTTGTGTAACCACAAGGTGCAGCACTTCAGCAGCTCCATAAGCTGTAGCTTCTTTCCTGTGTGTGCGCTTCGGACAGGAGCAGTTGCAGGATAGCAATTTTAATGGAAAAAATCCTTCTCAGATGAGCTGAAACCGGGGTCCCACCTCTGAGCTGGTTTCCATAACAAAGATGTAGGCTTCAATGTGACTGCACTGAAATCCTGGGCAAGTGGCTCCTCTAGCCCCAGACAGCTGCTTGCTACTGTCACTTAGGGTGACTGACGTGACTGCTCATGGTTCTTCCACTGAATACATACACGGTACGATGCAATTACCCAGTATAGCAGAGTGGTAAGTACAGGCAGCGATCAGATGGTTCTCAAATAGCAGCACGTGCTCTTCACAACGGTATTCCTTCTCTCTGTGTGTAGGTGTACATTTCAGCTCTGTTTCCAAATTAATTAAGGCCTTGAGCTCGCTTTCTGTAAAAGAGAATGTTCATTTTTCTGGCTAAGCGTTCAACTATCATTTTCTTACTATTTATTAATAGCAAATATAACACAGGTATTGTGATACCAAAACCCCGTAGTTTAAGAATGAGCTATATCGTGCTGTCTGTATCCTTTTAATTTGCTTAATTATCTTTTGACCTGCAGAAAGATACCACCAAGTGGCAAGCTGGTCCTCACACTTACAACTGATGCTTGTGAGGGGAAGGAAAACTTTGTCCGGTACCTTGAACACGTCCAAGCAGTTATAACCGTGAATGCAAGTAGGCGAGGAGACCTCAACATCAACATGACCTCGCCGATGGGAACAAAGTCCATTTTACTGAGCCGGCGTCCCAGGGATGACGACTCCAAGGTGGGCTTTGACAAATGGCCTTTCATGACCACACACACTTGGGGAGAAGACCCACGAGGCACCTGGGCTCTAGAGATTGGGTTTGTCGGCACGCTGCCTCAGCGGGGCGTGCTGAAGGAGTGGACACTGATGCTGCACGGGACTCAGAGCGCACCATATATAGACCAAATCGTAAAAGATTATCAGTCCAAACTGGCCATGTCCAAGAAGGAAGAGCTGGAAGAAGAATTGGACGAAGCGGTGGAGAGGAGCCTGAAGAGTATACTGAGCAAGAACTAGTGCTGTTCTGCATGACGGTGTCTGTCCTTCCCCAGGTCCCGCTACTCACCTTTCTACTATCCAAACCTCTGTGTTAGACATATTCCAATGATCGTCTCTGTAGCCAAACTATCACACTCTCTTGATTTTAAAGTCTTATATCTCGTCAATAATTATTTTAATTACCACTGAAGCAATCCTTTTTTTACTCTAAATATACTATCCCCCACCAAATACTATGTACAGTTTGTGACTGTAAATGATTTTTCTTTTGTGTCATACGAATAGGTAATAACCTGCAATGAAGTCGATGGCTTTTCCCTTCATATTTTTGTGGTAAATGTTGTTTGTATTAAAAAAAAAAAGGACAGAAGTGAATTTTAGCATTGGCAGTTGGTGATAATGGGGGCACATTTTTAAAAATCATTGTGAGAGAGAGAGGGAATCACAAAGAGGTTGGCTGGAGAGGTCTTTGAATGTCTAACAGCTCCTTCTGCACCATTGGGGCTCTCCCCATCAGGTTCAACCGAAGTAGCACCGGACCCTACAAAAAGAAATAAGCCAGAAATGAAGAAAATTTACCAATTTGAAGAACTCCAATTCTTTGGCAAGTTTTCCTTAAGCTGCTCATTTACACACCATTCATGCTAACACTTCAGCCATGGAGCGGTTCCTCAGGCAAGCAATAAGGGAAGGCAAAGCGATGCCAAAGCCGGGGGACACGGAGAAGTGCTTTGCAAACAGGGTCAGGGCAATTCTAGAAGCACAAGTTTCTGTTCTGATTTTGTTTTTTTTTCTTTTAATTTTGGCAATGTTTATCAGTTACCATCATAGAGCAGAACGAGCACATAGGGAACGAGCTGTAGGACTTCTGGCAGGCTGTGTGCAGATGTGCATCTGCTCGTCTCTGGACCGAGATGCACCACAGCAGCGCGAGGTGAGGCTGTTGCAGCGTCTCCAACCACAGATCCCTGTTTTCTGGGGTCTGCAACCCGCCCGTTGGTAAGTTGCTGTGGGAGAAATTTGAGGTACACAGTTTCAGTCCCAAAGTAGTGATTTGATTCAAATTTCATTTTAAAAAATGAGATATTTGTATACATTTAACAAATATATTTAGGGAGAAAAATATGCCTAAGTTATGTGTAACACAGAGTTGGCCTTCTTGGGAAATAAAAGGGAGTGCTTTTGGGAAGGTTTGTTGGTGATCATTGCTCTTTGCTGTCTTAAAGAGTCGGTCCACCTTCACTTCTCATCCATGAGTAAAGGCTCATTCACCCTCAGAGTCTGCTCTGGCTGTTGTCACAAGACATAACCTTCTCCTTCATGACATGACTCATGGTAGTAACCACTACATGTTCTCAGGGGTGAGATCCCAAATTTAACCTTTGAATAATAAATACAAGGGTCTGGATTCTGCAAATATTTAGGCACTCACTCAGTAAAGGCCATCAGTGGCCCTGCACAAATGCTAACTCTAAGCAGGTGCTTTGGGTCTTTGCAGGATCTGAGATCGGCTTTTTAGCAGCAACTAGTTTCAGAATTTTATTACGTATTTTTAATACACAGAGGATTCATCTAAAACATTTTAGTAAGAGTTGTCCTGGTTGATCAGGTGCATAGTAGTAGAAACACATTCAGTAAGTAAGTATTTATCTAACAAATTAAAAAATTAACCCAAAGTTATATGGTGCATACATTTCACTTAAGAGCTAATATATGCTGTTATTTCAAGTGAATGTCCATCTTTCTTCTATTTTTTCCATAAGAAGCCTGTTCTTTCCTTTACAAATCCAAATGCCAAATCAACAGCTCAGCCTACTCAGAGTCTATGTGACTCACACTCTCAAGACAAGACAAGCAGGCATGCACTACTCACAGGTTCCTTGTGTGCAGCAGTCCCTTCAGCCAGCCGAGTCACGCTGGGATAGGATGGCCACTGACAGGAGAAGAATCAGGCTCCACACAATGTTGGGGGTTGTTTGGTTGGGTTGGTTTGGGGTTTCTTAAGTGCTCTTGGTAAGTTGTTCAACTAGGTTACAGTGCCAACTGTGTTTAATTGGGTGATGTCAAACCTACCCCGGGAACGAGAGGGTTGTGAGGCAGCAGCCAGAACTCACTGCAGTTGAATGGGTTGGGATGGGTTTGGTCGTGTCCACTTTTGGAAGTGAATGGGTTGTGATGAGAGCAGTAGGTGTCTGAGGAAGGCACCCAGGTCTCAGAGCAACGCATACGGATCGGGGAAGGATTTACCATATATATATATATATATATTTATGCATACACCTGTATGTCTAAATGTATACGGCACACCTGCGGTATCCACTATATGTTACATACAATATGTATATTCAGTGTTACATATATTTGCCTATAAATATATCTAGATTTACATATGGTATGTAATGTATAATTCATACACGCACGTCATTACTCTTTGTGGGTATGTCTTGAAGGAAAGAGGTCGCTGGAGGCAGCTGGAGGACTTCTAAAATGTGGGGGAAGTCTCGGCATAAGAAAAGTCCGTGTGGGCACCCGAAATGACCGTGTACATGACTTTCCATTGCATTCATGTAATTTTGCAGTTCTCTGTTCAATCATTAAATATCTTATAAAGCAGCAAAATAACTAGATGGTGGTTCATATTTTCATAATGCTGACATAATTTATTAAGTGAAGGCTCATGACAATGGGCGCCATACAGAAATGGTGAGTTTTGATAGAAGTATATATAAATTTAAGTGTATATACAATACAGAGATCTACTTCAAATTCTTCAGAATTTTTGCATCAGGGTATCACTGAAAAAAAAGTATGTCCGGTTAGACTAAGGGGTTTTTGGTATTGCTGATGGAAAAATAAAGTTAATTTGTTAGTATTTATAATAAAGAGGGAAATGAAGCTCATGATTTGAAACAGGTGAACGCTGTTTAAAGCCCTATGATGATGTTTTATAACACAAGTCAAATAAAGAGCTGTTGTAAACTGCCAGGTCCTATCATCATTGCCTATCTGAAGGTACAGGGGAGGTAATTCGTTTCTCTAAAGGGGATGAATTCCTACTCCTCCTCTGCTTTGTACACCAATAAAGAAATTTGTATCCCATGTCTGCTGGATACTGAGAAGAATAACCACGAGCCTCCAAAAGAGCTGATGGCAGCAGGCTTTACCCTAGTGCTGGGGTGGTGGGACAGGGAAGATGAAGGCCACGGTCCAGGGAGAGCCCTGGGCATTACTTACATGGTTCAGCCCTGCCGACTCTAAGGGTAGCGCTGCAGAGGAACGCAGTGACGTGGGTGCCAAGCTGCTGATCTCTGCAGGGAAGGGGACACTCACGGGGAGAGACGGTGACGTTTTTGCTCTGCAGTTCTGTAATCAGTTCTGGCCCCAAGGAAACACTACAGGGTTTTGGTTGCCTTTCCCCCCCACCCCCCTCTGCTGTTTGTGGCACTGAGCACCCAAAAATCCCCGCTACTTCCCACCTGCACTTTTTAGCTTGTGGTTCCCTGGCACAGGGTATATGTTATTTCATAATTTCTTACCAGGCCTGCAGCAGCGAGAGAGATGTCGGGGAACCTCCTGGTCCGGTTCTGAGTGCCACAGAGGTGAGACTCTGAAGTCACTCCGGTCTCATCCCAGGCGCTGCTGAACAGCTGCTCACAAGTAGTGCACTGTTACACCTGAGCATTAGCAAGTTAACTCTTCCTTGAGAACGTGGCAATCTGTGTATAAATCTGCAGCAGTTAGCCCATAAAAATCACGAGAGTCGCTCTACCTTTCAGCACTGTCATGATGAACACTAGTGGGGCAGTCTGTGTAGTTTTCATGCAGACTCAGAGAAAGATGCCACCACCTGCAGCCTTCCCGCACAGCCACCATGGCTGGGGAAGGCAGGTTATCAATCGGCCCTAAGTCCTCATGGTCCTCAACTTCTGCTAAAGCTGGCGACTGTGACAGAGCTCAGCCTGGTTCAAGTCTTGCACCTCGGCATTGCTGCCAGTGCAGTGCGGTACGTGAGTTAGTACTCTGTGCCACTAACCCCGCTTCAGGGGTGACATTTACACTGCCCAGCTGCTGCTCAAGGTTTACATGCAGCAGACACCATTGCTCTGGCAGCGGCAGAGCGTGGTGACACCACAGTGACAAAGAGCCGAAGGCAGCGGGGGACACTCACCCGCTGCCCACCTAACGCAGGCTCTCCTCACGCATTGCCTCTCGCCATGCCCAGTTCTGGCGAGGTAGCGCCTGACTGTGCCCATGCCCTTCCGGTGACCGAGCTATCAAAGTGCCTCGTGCTGCAGGGTTTGGGGGTTTGGCCACTTGCTCTATTCCAAACCTGCTTTCACCAGCACTTCCTCTGAGCCACAGCTCCCGGCTCACCGGCGTGCAGCCCGCATACGCCTTGATGAATTCCTTCCCTGCGGCTGTTTAGGCTGTTAATAATTTAAACTGGAAAGCAGCACACACCCTAGCAAGCCATGTCTGGAGTGTACTCCCAGAGCATTTCAATGAAACAGCAGGAACAAAAAAATCCTGAATTAACAATCCGACTATATGGGCCCCCTCTCCCTGCTGCGAAGCCGACGGTGCCGCTGTACCTGACGTCGTAGGTTAGATGTTACACTCACACTGGGACTCTCTAATGAAACACAACCCCAACACCAGTGAAGGAAAGGCTGGGTGGCTGGAGAAGCAGCCCTGAAGCCCAGACTCATCAGTCCAAATGGCCTCCAGCCTCTTCCAACCCACCCTTTCCCCTCACCGCAGCTGATGGTAGGAATCCTCCAGAGGAAAAGGTGTAACAATCCTGAGAGCTGAACCAGAACCTCTGAGCACTGGGGTGGGGAGGGGGAAAGACTGTGTAGAGCCCAAAGCACATCAGTGTGTACCTCAGGTTGGTGGGATTAGCTGTGTGCCTCAAGTCAAGCTGAGGCCTAACAATGCATCATCACTGTGATGAGTGCTCGGTGTTCACACGCAAGGGAAGGATTTCTTTCCTTTCCGAGGCAAAGGTTTCTGGAAGCTGCCAGAGGCCATTGCAGAAGTGTTGCTCTTTGCTTCCCTGGGTATGAGGACTTCAGAAGGCACCAGTTGTTCCAGCAACCCCATGGAGATCCATAGGATTGTGGGTGACGGAGCTGTGACAGGACCCCGTGGCAGTATCAAACTCTAAAACGCTACAGTCCAAGGAAATGCTTGACAAGAAAATACCAAAACACACAGTCTTTAGAGTTGGCCACAACCTGCTCAAAAGCTCATTGGCATTCGCAAATACCTTAGTTGTGTTGGTGAAGGACAAATAATGCCTGGAGGATATGCTGCAAAGGTTATCTCCCACTTTGGTGGAATTTCAAGCTTTACTCCAAGCAGATATGCAGTAAGAGCTTATTTCAAATACAGAGAGTTTGTCCTTAAGCCCAAAAAGAATGTCTGCCAAGCTCATCTCTACTTAGGGACTGTAAATGGGAGAGATTTGGAATAGGTTATTCAACAGGCATCCAGCCCTTCCCCTGGGAAAGCTCCTGCACACCCAGTCACTTGACACTTGCTAGTAGGGGCTGTTAGTCAATGGTAAAGGCAACACAAACCCACAGTGGGTGTCTTCAGTAGCAGGCAAAACTTTTATTAAATGAACCCGATGTCACAAATTAACATTTGCAGCCGAGATGGAGATCATAAGGCAGTGATAGGAGAGCGGAGGAATATGCAAATTTGTCCCAGATATCATCGAAAGCCAGACAGCTCTGTAATAATAGTTATTATTTTCAACTTGTCCTAATCATGAAATATCAGCTGCATAGGATGTGCCTACTACTTGTTGCCCTGGAGCGCTCCAACGGTCGTTGCACCAGAGGTGAGCCTACACCAGACAGAATGGCCATCAGTGAATCAATCTGTTCCATACCAAACAGCAAAACTCTCACTACTGCATCATTCGGTCAGGAAAAAACACAGTCACTTAGTAACTACGCCAGACAAGTCAACTATCAAGGAGGTGGGTGTGTGTGTTTGTGTCTCACCTAAGAGCCTTTGTCACCTGGTTTCTTCTTGCTTGTCTTCTCTATCATTGTCTCCACAATCATCGCTGTCTCTTCGTACGTCTGAATTCTGTCATCTGAAAACTTCTCGATGGACTCCACCACCTCCACCTTCTCATAGCTCATGGAGCCAGGCAAACCTGCTTCCCTGAACAAAAGGCCCTGCTTATCTTCTCGGTCATACTCTGTCTCCCGAAGGACTCCTGGCTCCGCTGGGCTTACCAGGCCAGGAGAAGGAACTGTCTCAGGCTCAGAGATGTCCACGTACTTTGTGATTTGCTCGATTTTTCCTCTTGTCTTTTTGCCCCATTCAAGCATGACTTCTCTCTCTTCCTCTTTCTGTCTATCCTGGAGTTCAAACTCTTCCCTCCTTTCACAGATATCCACCTTCTCTTTTTCTGATGGTTCAGCAGGTTCTGGCAGCTCCGGTATGGGCTCCACATCACCACCGTTCATCACCTTCCCATTGCTGGTGGAAACGGTGATCCCAGACCCAGCTGGGATGGAGGGGGCCAGGATGCAAGGTTCTTCATAGCCTTCCTCCCCTGTTACGAGCACGTAACGCCCATTAGGATAGGCATCAGGTTTAGGCTCTGGTCTCTTGCAGACTCGTATTTTCTCCCTCACAATGTTACACAATTTATCGAAGGCTTTACTTATCTGGGCTCCATCAGGCACATCCTCTGGGCCCGGCTCTTTTTCATCAAGTCCTAATCCTTCCTGCCCAGGCTCACATGTGACTGAGCCTTCATGCCTAAACTCAAACTGATCTTGGTCAAAACCTTCCAGGCTTCTTTCGTACATCCTTTCAGGTGAGAGACCGTCAGTTATGTCTTTAGACATCAGCTCCTTTTTCCTGGCAATTTTCTTTGTCAGAGCTTTTTGTCTGGGCTTTACGCTGGCGATGTCTTGCATGGCCTGGGTGATATCTAGGGAAGAATCGAACAAACAACAAACAGTGCTGAACACAGTCTCTCCAAAGGCTACAGCTGCCACGCACCCTCGCTGCTGCAGGTGGAGAGCTGAGTGCAGCAGCAAATGCGAGCACAGATTCTGTCAGCACAGAACAGACCCCTCTTTGTGTGAGCCCCCTTGGCCAAGCGGCCATTTTGTGCCTGAGGTGGCCACTGCCGCGCGCACTGTGAGGACAGGACAAGTGTGTGTACAAGGGCAGCCACACCGAATGTTCACCCACCAGGCCTGCATTACTGCTCAGCTGGAGCGCTCGGAGCCTGCTGCTGCACGGGAGCTCAGCACCTTCCCTCCAGCACCATGGCAGGGTTTGGCCCTGTTAACTAGACAAGAAACCTCACCTCCAAAAGCAGAGCCTGAAGCCAATATGCCCAAAGTTAGAGGTATGGCCTGGCAGTAGGACTAAACGGAAAGAACTTGCCTGGCTTTTACAACACCTTTTAAGGAGGTTTTAGGTTTAAGGAGGCAAAAAAAAAACCAACCCAAAACCCTATTTAAAACCTTTCTGCTGAATGCAGCATGTCTGTCACCTGACGAGAAAGGTGAGTGCCATCACTGGCTCATCCAGTGTTTCCAAAGGGGGCTCAGAAGGGGAGACCATTATGTTCCAAGGGGGCTAAAAGTGAGCCAGGCACCTCCCCTCATGGCAATTTTGGGCATGGGCAGATGCAGGGAGGTGTGTCAGGAGGGAGTGGATGTCAAGCACAGAGCTAAACAGCTGCCTAGCCAGGGGTGCGATGCTGAGGAGAAACATTTTGGCATCCTTTGAACACTGATGTTGAGCAATATGACCTCACAGGCTGCCCACAGTCAGTAACCACAGACCCAAGAGCAGCAGGAGCATGAGCAGGCTACTGATTTCCATGCCATGAAGAGCTAGAGCACAGCAGGCAGGGTTTGGTACTGGGAAGTACTGAAACAAGGGGACAGACAGATATTAATGTGTTTTTCCTGCAGGCAGCTGTTTTGTGCCATGTCACAGGTACAGTGATGCACATAATACATAATACAGTGATCACCTTGCAGCTGTGGTTAGAGATGGGCCAAATCCTCAGCGGGTATAAAACAACACTTTGCAGGCCAATAACTATTTACAGCTGTTGAGGATCTGGCCTTAGGTATTATGGACTCATGTCACATAAGAATGCTACAGTTCACACGGCTACACCCCAGAAACCCCTCATTTCACTGTGCAACTCCATTCCCAGGGCAGATGGTTGTTAGTAAAACCCCAGTGAGCCCTGAATTTAAACTACAGTACGTCATCCCCGATGTCAGAGCCTACAGCACCTTTCTACAAACCAGCTCCTCTCTCTGCTAGAGAAGCCTTGCCAGTTTAGTCCTGGCCACTTCCTTGTCACCAGGTTTACGAGCATCCTCATTCTAACAAGTGATCATTCAACACGGACGAAACACCACCCAGAGGAAACCAGGCCACAGCATGTAACCAGCCCCCCAGAAGTGTCCTCTGCCTGCCTGCTGTGCTCACACACCCCAATGCTCTTTGCCCATAACGGAAGTGCTGTCCGGAGACTTGTGCCAAGTCGGTACAAAGCGCCCGTCTCTTTCCACAGTTTCAGATGCTTTTCGACTTTGCAGTGGTGATTGGCCTAAGCAGCAAAGCTGCAGAAACCAGCACAGAGACTTCAGTGGCTTTGGCTATTGACAGCATGTCCCAAAGCCAGCTGAGGTAACCGAAATGGTTGTGTTTACTTAGCAAGCCTGTCACAGCTGTCACGCTGTCAGGCTGTGACAGCTGGCGCGTGTGTGCATGACAAGTAGAAAACCAGTTTAAAATACAGTGATGCTGCTCTTAACAAACACAGGAAGACATGTCACAGGTTTACCTCTTCCCCTGGAAGCTTGAGGCTGGACAGGTCTATAGATCTGCGTGAAGAGTGTGACTGGCGTTCCTGCTATAGCAGAGTTTAACCTGCCGGAGAAGACGTGCATCGGTCAGATCTCTGCCCCTCGTTTCCATCAAGAGCAAGTGAAATTGTGCAAAATGAAGAATGGAGGGTAAAGAAATTTATTTCTGTATGGTGAGGGGGTCAAAGAAGACAAGAAGAGCCTGTGTCTTGTCTGGGGAAAATCAGCACAGCCACACCACCATTGCAGGAGTTAGGCTGGTTTCTGTCAGCAGGAGATGCAGGATGCTCCATTAGGTAAAGTACACCAGTAATTAAAACCCATAGCAACAGGTCTATTTAGCAATTTAGCACAGCACTTTGAAAGGACCTGAAGATTTTGGAAGGGCAAACAGTCAATTCACGCCTACCAGAGGTCAGCAAGACCTGTACCTGCTGGCCAGTAAAGCACTAAATTTGGTAGCAATTATAGTGTTACCTGCACGTGCCTGACTTCAGAAGGGCAAGAAGAAAACTGTGCAGTCTTCCTTGGAAAACATTTGAAGAGCCAGTGGTGTTAAGGGTTAAAAGTTAAAACAGAGAGACTGGTCTATATGCAAACCGGTTACTGTATCTATCTGGCCTTTCCAGTCTGCTCCACCAGAACCTGAGATATTGTGGCCTCTAGGAAGGATCTACATCCTAAGTAACTAAGCAAGAGACACACAATTTGATTCCTGGGGCTGAGAATGATCCTGATTGGATACTCCTAACCAGGACACAACATCCAAAACAAGGCACTGAAAATTGACGAAATGCCCGTTGCTCACTTGTGAGTCTGACTAGTAGTGAGTGTCCCTCCCGTGCACCTTCTGGACCACCCAGAGCAGCAGTTTGGCTGCAGCGAGGGCGCTGCGGAGAAAGCCCAGCTCCTTTTCTCATGTGAGGCTGGTGATTGACATTAGAGGGAGCCAGTGCTCCTCCGTAGATTTAAACACAGCCCAAATCCCTGCACGTTTTTTGTACTTTTTTTCTTTCCTCCCTGTGCTCTGAGGAGTGAACTGTTGTCCAGGACATACGCCCTGGCTGAGCTCTTCGAGACCAACCTGCATGGGATGTGGTTGCTAACACCTGTCAACGGAGAGGAGAGCGTGTTCAAATCACTTTCATATGCTCCTTTCTGTGTGCTGACACGGGGACAGGACGTGGGAAGGACTCTGAGTGGAAAAAAAAAAAGCTCAAAACGGCTCTGACCTTTCCTTGGCAGAGGCATGACCAGATTTTGCATCTATCTAGATTCCTGTCCCTGGACACCTATCAGTGAAAGGTGTGAAATGACCATGGGTGGATCAAACGCCCTCAAAAAGACATTTTTCAAAGCAGAGAAGAGAGATCCCTGGCCCTTTTGGTCCAGAAATCCAGCCTTACCGGCTATCCTCGTTCTCGATGATCCGTTTGTACCGCTCCAGCTCGTTCTCCAGGGATTGCTGGTAAATCACCAGCTGGCGGCAGTCAGTCGTGTACTTCTCCAAGGTCCTCTCAGCCTCCTCTATCCCCTTCCTCAGGTTTTCAATCTGCTCGTTGTAGAGCTGAATCTCATCATCGTAACTCTCCTGGGTGTTTTTGATTGCTTGCTCCAGCATGGTGGTCTGGTAAACAAAATTGGTGGGTGAGAGAGGCAGCTCTGAAGCGTTCAGCATCTCTGTATTTCAAGGGCAGTTGAAGGCAAGACACGTTTTACTACAGTGTGTGAGGCTGCGCTGCTGGAACACAGCGGCTGTTTCACAGCATTTGTTTAGTTATGCAAAACCAGCAAGTGCTTCCCCTCCCCGTCCTTATCCCAAGGCTTCTGCCCTACAGTAACCATGACAGGATCGGCATGAACCAGGAGAACAGCTGTGAGACTTCTCCTTCCCTCAGCTTGTGACATGGGCTGATGTGTCACTGCGTGATCTACAGCCTAACCAGAACAGATCTGCCTGGGAAAAACAGGTTCTTCCTTCTCTCTGGTCCACAGACAAACACTGAAGGTTAAAGGAAGGTGTGGGGTGTTAAATAAAAAGCTGCCCTTTTGAATTTAATTCCTTCTCTACTTCAGCGATAAAAATAACTGCTGTGCAGCAAGGCCTCAGCACCAGTCTCTGCAGCGTGCATCAGCCAGGAGGTGGCGATGAGTCCCTTGCCAAAACATGGCACAAGACAGAGGTGGGGTATTCGGCTTAGTTCTGCTCTCACCTTCTGCTACTTTGTTATTTATTCTATTTCTGTTATCACTTGGGATTTTTCTTTCCCCTTTCAAACAGCTTTTAAAGCAACAAACTCACAAAAAGCTAATGGGGCAATAACTGCCTAATGGATTATTTAATAATTGATTTATTTCTATACATTGCAGGTGAGATTTTCAAAAACCTTTTAAGAGCCTAAATTTAGGAGCTAAGTCCCTTGGCATTAGTTCAATTATACTGCAGTGTCCCCATGGACCAGTAGGTTCCACGGACCCTTTAGCATTCAGTGCTCCTGAGGTGAGGCTGACAACTACTCAGCAACACAGACATCAGGGCCAGGGACAGGAAAAGAGATCAATGACACCTCAGTCATCAGACCCAGCCTTCACCATCACGATCAACCATTGACCTCCACCCAAAGTTATTTCACTCGATCTCGAGGCATGCAAGCGAATGAATTAATAAAGTCTTTCTAAAATGGGAGGTGAAGATTTGATTTTGAAAGCAGCCCAATTAATTCCCCAGAGAGCACCTCTCTCCATCTGCCAGCCAAAGGCTGATTGTCTCCCCTTTTTTTCTGTCTCAATGCACTGCCTCACTTATCACCATATTGATCCTTGCCTTGTGAGTGCACACACCACAGCAGCAGACATGAGAAAGAGACCAAGGAAGACCTAGGGGTAGCACTGTCCCCAGGTGCCTCAGAGAGAGAGGTTATGCTCAGGAAGTTAAGAACTGTTGCTGTGGCTGTTGCTGAGGAGTCCAAAAATCCCACCAGAAAGTGGTTTATACTACTGTATCGCTTCCCCACCAGAGATGGGCAATCCAAGGCACAAAGGAAGCTGTATTTGGGGGCCATAAGGTCGTTGTTCTCCACCTCTGCCTGCCACGGAACGTTCAGCTGCATGGAGGCAGGCCTGAAGATTCAGGTCTGGTTTCTATCCAGTGTGGCCTGCGGCTGCTCCTGCCGCCGTCATCCCTGCACTGCACACTCACTCAGAGATGCTGGCTGGAGGAGGAAGACCCTCTACAGCAGGTTTGGCTGGAAGATGGGTGGGAGCAATCAGTGAAAGGCTTGGCTGATCTGCAGGTCAGAGCGCAGGAGAGGCCCTGACCTGGTGTTTCGCAGTGAGTGAATGCAGGTGACAAGTGTAGCTCGACAACTGTGTCAAAGGGTGCTCAGTTGTGACAGAAATGTCTGTCCAGTCATTCTCACAGCATGTTCAGCATTAGAGGAGGCACAGGTGGAAAGGACTGAGCAGAGCCCTGAAAGTCCCCATCATTTGGGGACATTTGTCCCTCATCACAGATGCCCTGTGTGACTTTTCTATCCACAACCTCCTGCTGACTCTGCCCTGCAGGAATCCAGGTGTAAAGTGGAAACTTTCTCATAAGAGTTAATACTACTCTGATAAGCAAAGAGAGCTTCACTGTGGCTACGACACTTACAGCCCTCCCTGGCCATCTAAACCTGGTAACTTAAGCTACTGAGAGAAAAGGAATGAAAGAGTTGAATTAAAAGTTGGAAAACTAAAACGAAACCACCACCTCCAAATGAACTGATTTCACAGAGCCTGTTAAAGACCGTGTGACTCTAAAGAGAACAGAACTGATCAGCATTATAGTTGTGCTTGTGGCTAGTAATGGCAGTACCTCTGTCTGCAGTTTGTATTTCTGTGTCTGTAGCTGGCAGAGGATGCTCTTGTATTCCTCCAGCTGGCTCTGCAGAACAGGGATCCTCCTTTCTGCTATCAGTTTTTCCTGGTTGGAAGAAAACAACATCTGTACAGGAAAGTATATTTCATTCTCTTAAAAAGAGCCAAAAGAAATTCTACTGCTGGAAATAAACGCTAAGGACAAACACAAAAAGTCAAAAGACATAGGTATTGATGGGTATTGAACCTCAAGCAAACCCCTGTGCCATGACTGTGAGGATAAAAGATGGCATGTGGCAGGACTTGTGATGAAACTAGACCCTGCAGATGTAGCTGTTCATATCTTCTTCTACCTAATAAAGATCCTTGACGTAGCCACTCTCATTGGCAGGAAACAACAGGTTTTCATCTAGTCTGTAGCAATTTGATTTACAATTTTTTACCACATCTTGCCCCTTCGGGACAAGATTTACTCTCTCTGTAAATACCTATATGTTCCACCAACTCTTCCTCAGATTGGAAGCACAACTACTTCAACTACCTTTGAACTAGCCATTTTTAGATCCAATACATACAGTGAATGCATCTGACTAACATAACTCTTCTGATCCATCCAGCTTTTCTCTCTTATTTAGTATTTGGTACTCTCAGTTGTTGTGGTTTTCATCTAACCTTAAGAGTGGGAGTTAGAGGACCTGGGATATTTTAGGAATAAACATCCTTTCTTACTTAGAGCAGCACAGAGTCACCGACAGCAACACTTACCTCACAGATGCCAGTGGTGATGGGGGACACACGAGGGGTGGTCTGGATGATCTGCTGCAAAACACTGACGTAGGTCTGGATTTCCATAAGGTTCTGTGGTGAAGTACAAAACAATTTCATCTAAAAATGCCAGCAAGTTCCTTCCTTCAAGGTTCTCCACTTCTGGATTTTATTCCTAGATATCAACTTCTTTCAGTGTATAAAGGTCCAGGTCATGCTCAGACTTGGTTTTGGAATGTGGTTTTAGATGGAATTTTGTGTGCCAACAGTTTCATCATGCTCAGAGTACATTACAGGCATTTGGCTAAGCAACAATATAGTTCGTAGTCTTAATTAAAGACTTCATCATAGACAATTTCACATGAGACTTTCAAAACAAGAGCCACAAATACCTGTGCTTTTGGTCCAAAGAAGCAGGCCTCTTCTTTCAAAAGCAGCACAGTTGGGACAGTGCCTAATCCCAAACCTCACAGTTCTCCCAGGAAGGAGAAGAGACCTACATGTGTTTAAATCAGCTGCAGCTAAATCATACAGCTACAGGCTTGTCTGCTCCTTACCTGGAACACTATTTCCCTCTGATGAAAGCAAGAGTTTCTTAGCATGAAATGCAAGACCATGTGACCAGCAGGTCAGGTTGAATGACAACAGGTCACCAAATTCAAGACAATGCTACAGCTGTAGGCACTGGACCCTGAGGGATCCAACTTGGATGCCTGCAGCCATCAGGCTTCATTGCAACTGTTGTGCCCAGTGAAAATCCATTGTGTTATATTTACCCACCAAATAACAAATGGGATTTACTTTAATTTGCCACTGGAACAGATCATGGAGAAGGGCAAAGTTTTACACAAGTGTCTAGAAGGAGTAATATGGAAAATGCAGCCTGTTACCTTCTTGTATCTGTCCTTTGTGGCATTAATGTCATCCTGTAGGAACTGGGACTCGATCTGCAGCTCCAGGTTGCACAGCAGTGCTTCATCAGCTTCCTGCAACGCAGAGACATGCAGCAGTCAGTGCAAACAGCTGGGCTGCCAAAATCACAGCAGCCACTCAGCCATAACACGAGTCACTGGACACACAGATCAACCTGCATAGAGAATTAAGGCCTGCTGGGAGAAACAGAAGTATTACAAAACCAACAAACCACAGGCACCTTACTCGTTGTGTTCTCCTACTGCATGTGTGGCTTTTCCACACAAATACTATTTATGGTACAGTTTGGCACTGGCACTGTCAAAATATATTTACCATGTGCTTTATGAATGCTGGCAGCCAAGTCATAGACACCACGAAATATAAGTCTTTGATGTTAAAAGCATGCAGTGGAGCATGAATCTTAAACAGATGACATTAACAGACTAATGCATTGATTTCTCTATTCTTTAAGACCTATCCTGAGGTATTCTGATATCTTTTTAATATCTCCAATAAAGAATCCCTTATAAAAAAATAAATCCCAGGGTGGTCCAAAGTATTTTCATTCTTTTTGGTGTGTTCTCAGGTACCCAAATGTTTGTCAATTTGCAGTTTTTTGTGGAAATAAAAATGACAGATGAACAAGCCCAGACAGAAGTCAGCTTGCTGCAGAAGCTTCTAAAACACAAGGATTTGTGAGGACAAAAGTTCATAAAGTCCAATTAATTCAAAGGACAAGGAACATGACTAGCAATCATGATCTCAGAGTACACAGGTATGAGTAGCACTAGTATTTAAATTCTGTGAAATCTCCATTTCTGTTCAAAGGTCTAATTTAGGTATTTCCTATGTTATTCTATTTAATACAAACCCTTGAATGCAGAAGAGTTTCCATGGAACTTAGAAATGTATTTTACAAATCTGTAAGTGTGAAGTTCAGAACAGCTTTTTATTCCTTCACTCAGTGCATGCCTTCTTGGTTAGATTTATCATTAACTAGTACTGTAGAATTCCACTTTTGAGAGAGTATCTCAAAAGCTGTCAACTTAATCTTTCCTGAAACTCTACAAAACTTGAAGTTCCTCTGCTGGTTTCCAATCTGCCTCAAGAAAGTCTTTATTTCTGCATATAAGTCCTTTTAAAATTACCTACGTGCCTTTACTAGCTGCACAGATGCCTCAGCAAGTGGCTCACAGGGTGCAGATAAAAGACTGAAATCCATGGGTGAGGCACATGACTGGCAGCAGGGGGTTCTCTTTCTGCACATGCACAGCATGTGCTATTCCAAAAAATGTGTGGATGTGAGCTGTCTCATTATGCTGCTGAGCCCCCCCAGCCAGAAATCTCTCCAGCGAGCTCTCTGCTTTGTGAGGCAGCGGCTGATTCAGATGTATCCAGACCAGCACATTCAGAGCCAGCCATCAGGAATTCCTGCTGGTTTTCTGCACCCCTCTGCCTTCCTATTGAGAGGAAGATCAGTGGGACAATGACCATGCTGGGAGGTTTGGAGGGGAGCCAAAAAAGTGCCCAATGCCTAGACAATACTGATAAGCCAATATTTCTGCATGTAATAAGCACAAGCAGCGTTTGGCTTTCCAAATGTGCCTTCAAAGGGGGGAAAGTAATTTTGCTTTTATTCACAGCTTTCAGACAGACCAGCTTCAGTGATGATGCTGTGTGTCACAACAGTGCCGTGCCTACACGTTTTCTTCTGACCTTTGCAGCATTTGCTGGGCACTCAACTTCCAAAGAACCATTCTGCTTGAGGTGCTGATTCCAGATCCATGAGCTGAAGAAGCACTTTCATTCACCATAGAAGAGAAATCCCTTAGATCTCTCCAGAACCACTGTTTGCTTATTTTCCAAACTGATTCTCCGTTGGTTGGAAAAGGCCTGAGTTTAAACCTGCACATCCAGGTTTCAGGCTACGTCTTGGGCACTGTACAGATAATCAGCTGTGTTCTCTCCAGTATTTGGTGCCCTAATACAAGGAGTTGATGCAACTGGGGCAGCCTGGGGGGAGCCTGGGATAAAACAACCTCCCAGTTGCTAAAGACTGTGTTAGCTGTACCTGATGTTGAATCAATTCAATTTTCTTTAGCCAGAAAGCGTGAGAAGTAGCAAGAAACTGGACCCATCAGCCCAAACTATCCCTTACAAAGTATTTGCCTCTGCAAATAGTTTATAAAAGCTAGCTTGGTGTCCAAGAGATAAAACATGCATTTTAATATAAAACATGCAGTGCTTAAGCAGGACAGATCCTGCCATTTGTAGTGGAGAAATAAAAAAAAATATTTAAAAAAATCTCTATACAGTCCACCCATAACTGTTTCTCAATACAGAAGATTTATTTTTCACAGCTTATCCTTCAACTGGGGAAAGATATAATAAAACTTTCCTTGCTCAGATGGAAGCTAGTAGGCTTTCACATCAGGCTTTCACAGACCTGGTTTGGAAACTTCCTAAATACGTTAGTCAACTTTTGTCTTTTCTCTGAGCCTTATTTTTACTGTTATTATTTCTCTTCCCATGGTAGTAGTATAGGAAAGTGTAGCACAATATCAACATTCCTAATGTCTCATTGTGAGAAGAACAAATTGGGAAGGGGGCGGGTGGCTTCTGTTTTGTATTGGAAACCTAGTGGGAAGCTGTGGGTCTGTCCAGGGAAGGGCTGACCATATCCTGCAAGGGACACAATCAGCATTTTCTCATGCCTTGCTACTAATCATATTTTACTACAATAGCTGTATGAAAACATGCTTTCTCTGGTCATACTCCAGGCTCTGGAAGTATGTGACAGATGTTCAGCAAGGGTGAATTTGCAAAGTTCACATTGGATGTGGAAAAAGCAACATGTATTTCAACTCCACATCTCAAAATTAATGCAGGAGCTGTTTACCGATGCTCTAACAGGAGATCCTCCTAGACCCTGGGATTACTGAAATATTCATGCAGCCTGAGCACAGCTGAGGCTGTGGATGGCGTGTGCTACATGATTAAAGTCAGGCCTGCCCAGAGCAGCGCTGCACGGCGTGCACACACATGCTGAGGCTCGGCCATTTGCACCATGCTTTGGGGAGGGGAGAGAGGGGAAGGAGATATTTTCATCTGTGCATAATGACAAGAAATGTCTTACTCTGACATTTTACCTTCTCACTGCTTTTTCAAAATAACTTACTGTAGTAAACTAAACCAAAGGCAAAACAAATGCTGAAGACCTTTTCTTTCCCTTTTTTCCAAGCTTACCTTATTAAGGCGTTCAAGAGTTTCCTTTAGCCTCTGCTGATACTCACGTTCATTTCTATACCTGCAGACAAAATGAAAGAGATTAAGCTCAATGGTTCATCCTTCTGCAAGCTGCATTTTCATCTGCACTAGCGTGCACAACATACATTTCTCACTAAAACAGACTATAAATCTTGAAAGGGTCCGAAGGATTTATTTATGCATTAGCATCACACACAAAGGTTGCAATTTAGCATATCACTGGTGTATAAGTAACATTGTAATGGGGTGCTTTGATGATCAAGCTTTGTTTCTTCTTTAAAGGCAATTCATATGGATAAAATCACATAAGTCTTAGTAAGGTCTGGATTTAACCAACTATTATTACACATTTATAAAATGTCCACAAGCACATAATGTTCCTGTACTGAGCAAACAGTGGATGTACACTGTGTTTTTCTTTGATTTGAAGAAACAGCACATATTCTTAAAGAATTAGGGCTCTGCATTTGTATGCTAGATACAGTTATCTTCTAAAAATCTTCCTAACTGCAGAGTACTAGACTTTATGTTTGTTGATTATTGCTGTTAATTCCTTTCCCTAAATATATCTAAAATGTTTAATTGGAGACACGATTTAATGAGACTCCGTTTGAAAAAAAAAAAAACACAAACAAAAAAAATCACACCAAAAAGTCCCTCAAACCAGCCAGAAGCATCCTATAGTACAAGGCAATGAGACTTTGTCATCAGTACTGAACAAGTGCCTCATCAAGCTTCATCTGCTGCCAGCACTAAAGTACATAAATACAGTCTATTCCTGGTTATCCCTTTGCTTTCCCTAAAATAATAGGGATGCAGATATATAGAAAGCTGTCGCTTTGTTACTTGCTACAAGAAAACTTCATGGTGAGTGACAAGTCAACTCTGGTGGTGAATGTCCTTCATTTGCAGTACAAGCACTGGACATGAACACAAGCATGAACCCTGGCTGAAATTCAGAACTGAACATAAGCCCTTGTCTGTCTTCTGAAATCATTGGTCAGCCCGGATATGCTGGTGGCATCTAAGGGACTTGTTCCAGACAACAGGGAATTTGTCGGTTCCTGGGCCAAACACATCCAAGGATCAAGATATAATTGCCATGTCAACCTTGATTCTTCCTTTTTATCTCCTGAAGGATAAATGGACAATGTTACTCTCATCTCTTTCAACATATCTTGGAAAGCTGGAGGGATGGGGTCACTGGGGAACCAACCAGGCCCAGAAAAGAATAAGTTGCCAGAACAAAGAAATGCACTCAACTCACTGCTCTGGTTTCCCAACTTTCCCTTCTTTTGAAAGCCCATAATAACAGCACTGCTGCTCTGCTTTCAATTCTTACCATGAACACCAAAACTCCAAGTGAAAAGGATGAGGTTTTATTTCATTGTCACTCCTACAGATTGCTAGGCATCCTCCGGTGAAGGGCTATTTTCTGACAAAACTAACCCAGCGTCCTTTTGCCAACTTATATTGACACCAGGTTCACTTCCAAGGATGTTCAGCCTCTGAAGCGAGGCTGCCCCTGTTTCTGTTGTTTATTAAGCAGCTTGCCTCCAACCAGTTTTCTATCTGTCATAGAACTTTTGCATGCAGTTGACAATAAACACTT
The DNA here is from genome assembly GCA_013399135.1 of Heliornis fulica. Lineage (NCBI taxonomy): Eukaryota > Metazoa > Chordata > Aves > Gruiformes > Heliornithidae > Heliornis > Heliornis fulica. Next base: position 1,384,892 of record VXBZ01004235.1, read on the forward strand.
TGTTTACTTAGATGCTTTCTGACAACCAAGGAAGAATGAAGCAGGTCGTGGAAGCTTGTTAGAATCAAATATCCAGCTACAATAAAGGGCTGGATTTACACTCCTACAATATACAGCCACCCAATAGAGTCGGGGTCTAAGCGCCAGCCCTAATGTCATTCAGCCCTTCTCAAATCTGCCTAGTTGTTAGGCCCTCACTCGAAAATTCTTTCGATGACTGAAACATTCAGTTACATTTTCCTTCACTCTCAAATAACCCAAAGACCTGCTGTGTCACACAGCCATAAATCCACCTGGCAGCCTTGAGCATGTTAGCATTTTGCGTGATTATCCTTCGAAGGAGGATTGCTTTTAAGTGATTTTCCATCTACTCCAGAAGAGCAGTGCAAAAGGGTTAAAGACCTCTCAGAAATGCTTCATAAACAGCACAAATGTCTCTATGCCTGCTGAAATCTATCTGTGTAAGTACTAGGGCTGACAAATTGCAGCCCTGTAATGATTCAAACCGGATTTCAATGTGCAAGTAATTACCTGGGCATGTTGAGAAGAGGTCAAGGTTTTCTTAGAGGGTTGCTGGTCAGCCCTTCCTGGGCTTTAAGAGCCACAAGGTTCACTGATTCAATTTTTGAAAAAAAAAAAAATAAAAATCAAACCTTCTCATCTACTCAAGTAGCTTTAGGGCTGCAACAAACCTTTTTCGAATGTTTAGGAAAACAAAATAAAGAGCTGACAGACAGGCTGTGCTTGCTCTTGAAAGAGGGGGACAGGGCAAGGCCCTTTTTATTCGGCCCTTGCCTCTGCTGCGGTACAAAGGCTGCCCCTCCCTCCAAAAAGGAAAGTCACAATACATCCTTGTGATGCTCAATGGCCAGATACTCCATTTGGTGTCAAGATCAGGCTTCTAACTTAGAGAGAAACGCTGCCTCTCTGCTGAACTCGACTGAATTTTCCAGCAATGTATGAAGCCTCTTGACTTGCCACAAGCCAAGGCTAAACTTTTCTGTTACATTTGTCCTTCTGGATTTCCCTGCAGCACTTTGCTAGCCTTGCCTCGGTAGAGACAACAGTAATTTGGGTTCCAAAGAGAGCACAAACTACAAAATGATCATCCTACAGGGATGACAGGCAGGCCAGCACTGCTTGTGTTTTATACCCTGACAGCTAGGATGAGTCCCAGGGGGGCTGATTTGCAGAGAAGCAGCAGCAGTACACACACAACCCCTTCAGACAGGGTTTGAAGACAGCTTTGCTGATGGTCTTTCTGTTTGTTTTCATTTCCACTCATGGGCATTGGGTCTCCACTGAGGTCTCAAAGGACATCAGCCCTTTTGAGCATCACCACACAGCATGGCTTGGAGAGCACAGTGCCAGTTTCTGGTTTTAGCAACTTTCAAGGAATCACATTGCATGCAAACCCACAAGATTAGCGGTGAATAAATTTTAGATGAAAGGATCGATTAGCAAGACTTTTAATTTCAGAAGTTAGTTAATCCTGTTCAGTGCTAAAGGGTGCTAAAAATCTGGGTTTCAGCATATTCCCAAATATCAAACAGAAAGAAATACAGTCCTTTCCCACAGCTGAATGCAACATTCCTATAATAGTGATGCTCAAAAAAATTAGCATAATTAGTTGTTTTATGAGATGCATCCAAACAATTCATAGTGATGCTTTTTTTTTTTTTGCAACTTCAAGAGAAAGAATTCTCCACTGGTATGGAGTCTGAATTATTCATGTTAATGTGAAAAGCTATAACTGTGGCTACAGAGGATTTAAAAATAAATTTTAACATAAGATCTATTTTTTAATGGCTCATGCACATTTAATGGTACAGAGCCAGTAGTCCCAGGCCCTACTGTGTTATAAAATAGCTTTAAAATGTCTGCTTATATAAATGTGTCTCTAAAAGGTTTGCTTATAGATATAAATCTGTTTCCCAAACTGCAAATGTGAGTAAAAGAATGGATTGCAAGAGCTAAAATTCCTTGCATTAGTGAAGGGGACAGGCCTTTGTCAATTAATTGGTACACAACGCTCCACTCTAAGAGGTTTTGTTAACCCTAGTGTGCCAACAGCAGATGCTTCAGGTTTCAAAATGAAACATAAGACCCAGAGTGCCTGCTGCCAGTGGAGCTCAGACCCTCTTAGGAGAGCAGATCTTCAGTAAAGGAATGCTTCTGGCTTCAGTAGCATGGCAAGGCCCTAACAAGGCAGTGGTTATCACTCCCATAGCTTTACTTATAATTTTAACTAGCTGAATCACAGCCACCAGCTTGGCTTTGAGCTAGAAGGGGGTGAGAAGGCAGAGTACACGGCATCAGAGCACTGGCCTTGTTTAAACACTCCAACTCCAAAACCAAAGTATTTATTTCAGACTCCGAAGAAATTTTTCATGACTGCCCTAAGACCAAATTCAGCAGCTTTCAAGAGAAAAAAAAGCAAGACCCAAACCTACTTCTTGATGTAAACCAACTGTCCCAGGTGCCTCAGAATTTCTCTAAGAGTTTCTCAGATATCTCACACATTTTGGACACTTGTTGATGTCTCTGCTGCTCAGAGACAAGATTTTCTTCAAGCTGTTTGTTTTCTTAATTGGTTATTCCCCCTTTGCAGCTCAGAGCACAATCCTGACGCTAATGAGCAACAGCAACTGGTATGTGGCATAGAGAGGACCTACTGCCACGGGAGGGAGAGTGCAACTGCCCTCATTTCATCAGACCATGAAATGCAGAGCTGGAGCTCCCCAGGTCCTGCACCTTGCTCTCACCATGAGCTTACACTCCATCCCTCTCTACAAGTCTGGTACACACAGAGAGGCATCATCCGTGCACGTGAAGCAGCTGGTGACACTGAGCACATCCTTACTACAGAGATTACCTATGGAAACCATACCACCTATCTTCCTCCGCTCACAAGCCTTACTTGTTGCGGTACTCATCGAGCATGCGCTGGGCGTCCTTCTCCTCCCGCTCCAGCTTGGCTCGGTCAGACGCCAGCTCCCGCATTCGCTGGCGGTTAAACTCGACCTGCCCGGCAAAGGCCTCGTCCAAGCCCACCAGCTCATCCATGCGCTGGAAGGTCTCCAGCTGCTTGCGCAGGATGGTGTTGCGCTGCTCCAGCACGCGCGCCCGGTTGATGTAGCTGGCGAAGCGCTCGTTGAGCTCCTGCAGGTTCTCCAGGCCCCGGGCTTGGGCCAAACTGTCGAATTCGGGGGAGCCTCGCAGCTCATCGTAGGCATCTGACCGCTCATACTTCTCCTTGCGCACCTCGCGGAGGAAGCTGCTCCTGTACATGGCTTCCGGAGGGCTGCGCGGCGCTGGGGTCCCCTCTTGCGTGCCTGCCTCTCTCTCCAGTTTTGATCAGAATTATGTCCGGGGGGTTTGGGGAAGAACTGAACATAATCACCCCCCAGATGATTAGGACTTGACTCCAGGGCAGGATGTGGCACTGAAGGCATCACCTACAGCAGTGAACTAAATAAATCCCAATGGCCCCGCCTCGGGGCTGCCCATCCAGGCGTCAGCAGTTCTGAGGAGCAGCAGGTGGGGGGGTGGGGAGTGGGGGTGGATAAGGGGCTTTTCTTTTTGAGCATTGCAATTGTGTACAGCCAGAATACAAGAGAGCAACGTCCAGCTTTCGCCTGGGGGATTAAAGCATTACCCGCAGACAACAAAAAGAGCGCTTTGCAGTTTCACAGGCTGAGCTCAACGCCTTTTGTGGCTGTGCTGGGGGTGAGGGCTTTGTCCCATGTTGGTGTCCCCGGGGCTGCACGCAGAGGCTTTCTGCTGAGCCAGGATTTTGGTGTGAGTGGCCGTGAACTTGATTTTTGTTATTTGACAGCTTTGCAGTCATTTAGGATGATGGGATAGCATATAGAAGTCATCAGTATAGCTCCTGGTCCAAGTACAAGGTTTGGCCATTTGGTTCTCACTTCACGGTTCTTCACGTCAGTCTTTTCTGCAGGTTACTTCGACCTGCACGAGAGGCAGTAAAGCTGCAGTGGTGCTAAAAGCCCCATATTTTACAGGGCCCCATTGGTAGACCAGTTTAATTGGGGATAGCCAAGTGCCATGTCCTCTCATGACTTGGTGGACACATCTTATTATCCCATGGAAAACCACCATCATTCCTTCTCTTCACTCTCACAGTAATGGAGTCTCATATGCTGCCATTCCCTGAGAGGTTTTAATTTCTCTGGAAGTGATGGATGTATTTCCTCTCTGATGGATGTGTTTCCTCTAGAGCTTTTTTTTTTCTCCAGTCTTTCCCTTTGCAAAATCCTGGGGTTTGGGTCTGTTCTTCCAGAAGCACATCTATTCACCCAGTCAAAAAGTCCAACAACTGTCCAAAGTTGAGATCTCTGTAAAAGTCACTCTTTCATTTTATATGAAACATATTCTTTATATAAACATATCTTATACTAATATTTAAATCACACATATTGGAAACTTAATGAAGAATGGTCTCACTGATGGCAAGTGCAGAGTTGAAGATAGAAGCGACTATAAAGTTTGGATTCTGCATTATCAAATCTGAATCAAAAAGGGAGAAAAAAAGTTCATTAGAAGTTTTCTTCATCTTCCCTATTCTGCTTCAGGTTACTTGGAAATCAATGGGGAAAGATCAAATGGTCTTTCAGAAAATCAAAGAAAGCTTTGCACATGCATTATGCAGCTCCACATGCAGCCTCTGGACTACATAAATAGCGAAAAAAAAGGGTAGAATTTTTTGAAACATTTGGGATCTTTATATAGCAGTGCTTATAGTGAAGAAGTGCTTTCCATGCTGCACCAACACACGAGCATTTGCAGCATTTTGGCTGGACAAGCCTGTGTGGGCAAACAATGTAGCTGAGCTTTTCACAAAGTTAGTCTTCCAGAAGAGATCAGAAAGCAGACTGTGCCCGATTGTGGGCGGTGTATTTTCATAGCAAGAGGTTTTTAGGCTTTTTTACGCTTCAGTACAATAATAGCCTACATGACTGCTAACCCATCCCTCTCTTTGGGGCTGGAAAGAGCCCTAACTCCATGCTGACCACACACCTTAACCCCTTAAGCGATAAAAATTTCTGTAGAGGCCTCCTAGCAAACCCCCGTGTCCCTAAACAGAGCAGTCTGTCTGTGGGGGAACTGTGTCAGTGCCAACTGTTATTATTACATTTATCCCATGCTTTTCACTAAGAAAATCTGGGTTTGCTATAGCATGTTTTTCTATCACATGTATTTCTCTAAGGTGGGATTTGTGACTCCATAACATCTCACACCTCAGGCTGCTGCCTCTGCTGACTTGTTAGAGGCTGCTTTACTGGAGTCAAAGCAAGCTTATGGGACACAGGCTCTGTGTTAGTAACTTTATAACAGAGTCTGACTTTCAGTCAGATGGCTTAGAGAGACGCCTTGGCCTCCAGGTAGCTCGTCAACACTCAAATGCAGCAAAGCAGAATGAGACAGTCTAAAAGAAGAAATAGATTGGCCTAGACAGCAATGGTTACTCCTCTCTTCAAACAGCATCAAAAACACCGGGGAAAATCAATCTGCTCCTGTTATGTACTGAATTACTTGAAACATCTAATGGACCACCAAGGTGAATTTCTTACAAAGGGATCCTGCACACTATTCCCCATTTAGAGATGGCTCAAAGACTGAAAGGTTTGTCTATACACACATTAATTAAGCATCTGATGAAATGCTGCTTGGAAGCTTTTAAGATTTAAATCAGCGAGTGTATATAGAAAAAACACTTCTACACAAAATACACAATCCCTTTAATCTAATGCCTGCAGTATAAATAAGAAGGAACATAAACAATTTGTATCTTTCCCTCTTTGTCCCCAGAATATGAGCGCCTCGTTCTTCCACAAACAAAATCTGAAGGCTGGCTCTTTGCAGCTTAAATGCCTACATGATACATCACTATCATCCCAGAATGGGTGTTTACCTACCACTGCACAGCTCAATAAAACCCTGGTACAGTGGGCGGTTTGTTTCTTCTCTAATTACTTGTATTGCTATAAACTCCTCTGCAACCTGTCTTGGTCGTGTCCCTTATGCACAATACGAGTATATTTTGACAGTTCCATCAACTTGCTTGTACTTCTCCCTGCTCAGCTAAGCCAACATAAGTTTCTTGTGATAAATCAAAGCAAATAAAGATACCAATTTAAATGAAACTTTACCTCTCTGCTAAAGCCCAGCCTTTGTGGTGGTCTGTCAAGGTGGTAGCTGAGCTTGCGCTGGACACGGCTGCAGGGCAACCTCCTGGCCCCTATGCCCTCCTTACCCAGGGGACCTCCAGCTGTGCTCCTTTGCTCCTGAGGAAAAACTCTTCTGACATTGGTGGGTTGAGACAGATCCTCAAGGCAGCCTGCTTGAGTTTTTCAAAGTAATCCTCCAAACTCAGTAATAATATAAGAGCTTGTTGGTCTGTCTGTTCAGCTGCTATGAACAGATGACAGTCAACGGTGGGGCCCTACCAGTACAGTCCAGCTGAGGCACTCAGTTCACTGTCTTTTCAAGTTATTTTGCTTATTCAGAACCTAATGCTATAGCCCAGTTTCCTGTAGTCCAGAACAAAATTTCAGAGCATTTCATTTCATTAGATGGAAAATGAGATTATCCTTCATTTTGAGAACTGATGTTGAAAAGACAGGTCCAAATATATCACATAACATGGCTAAGAAGAGACACTGTGAAGGCATTCAAAGCAAAGCTTTTTGTGAACATGACTGATGAGGAAAATTAAATTAATTTGTGCTGATTTGCTTTAAGAAAGACTCAGAAGGACATATATTCAAATATGAAGGTTTGGCACAATGAAAAATGATATGAAAAATGCTCTTCCACATCCAAAGTGAGCAGGACAAGAAATATCAAGCTTAAACTGTGCAATGTAAGACATGAATAAGTTACAAAAGAAATCAGTCTAACTGTTCCTTTGATGAGGAACAGGAAATAAAAGATTGCAAAATCTCAATCATGAAAGACTTTTAAGTGCAAGTAACACTGCCCAGGGCTGAGGGATGTTTTGTTCATCCTACCATAGGAAGGAGAATTTATGGATGACTGTGAGGATGCTACAGGGGGGTTCCTTAGTGACCCCAGGGCTGTGGCAATGGTTTCTGAGGTATCTCCCAGTCCTGTAAGATCCATGCCTTAATATTTCTGAAGAAACCCCACATGCAGCCTTTGTATTTCCTTCAGAAATTGTTCTCTGAAGGGTGATTTCCATTCAGCTGTATGCAAGTTACTTGCACCCTGCTTTTTGGACTTTTCCCCAGTGGTATTCCTACCCCTCCAGGCAAAACCATAAAGGTCAAGGCTCAAAGATGAGTTTTAGCTATATTGTTATGCAGTTCCTCACATAATACACGATTAGGTACCACCAGAGGGCTGTAGTCCTACAGCAGGAGTAGGTGTGGGTTGGAGATTCAGTACTGCATGTACCAGTTTCAGCAAAACACCAGTGATTCATACAGGGAGTTAGCTCTAGAGCATGAAACAAGCTGGGGTTTGTACTCACTGCAATAGTAGATGTGCTGCAACAAGCTGTTGCTTCTGCTCAATGGGACTGAACTTCTGAGATCAAGATCAGTCACCAAACAGTGCTGAACACAGTTTTGTAAAGGTGTGTATCTGCTGCACTGCCCAGGACAGACACACACAGCTTGAATCACAGGCTGGTTTTAGTTGGAAGGGGACTTAAAGCTCATCTAGTCACAGCCCCTGCCACAGGCAAGGACATTCTCCCACTAGCCCAGGTTGCCCAAAGCCCCATCCAACACTGCCAAGGAGGAGGCAGTCCCAGCTCCTCCAGGCAACTGTCATGGTTTAGCCCAGTCAGCATCTGATCATCGCTCAGCCACGCACTCAGCGCTCCCTATCCCCTGGCAGGATGGGGAGGAGAATGGGGAGACAAAAACCTTGTGGAATGGAGTAAGGACGGTGTACTGGGGGCAACACAGTGAAGAGGAGGGAAGCAACAACAGTATAACAGAATATACAAAACTGGTGACACACAATGCAGTTTCTCACAACAACAACAACAAAAACCCAAACAAAACCCCCCAAACCCATACACCTCAGTCTGTATGCCCACAAAGAAGATGGACCTTCCCTTAGCCCCAGAGTTTACATCCCAGAGCTGCTCCACACCTCCCTTACTATCTCCTTTTTATATCGAGCATGACATCATATGGTATGGAATACCCTCTCTGGTTAGCTTGGATCACATGTCCTGGCTGTGTTCTATCCCAAACCCTGGTGAAAATTAACCCTATCCTAACTGAACCCAGGACAGCAACCTGTTCCACTGTCTCACCCTCCTCACGGTAAAGAATTTCCTCCTAATAAAAGCCCTGCAGCAGATTCTTTGCTAAGGTCCCACTGTGAAAACAGTCAGCAGAAGATCTACTGCACTACCACACACACCTGGAGTTAGGCTGTGCTCCTCAGTGCTGGGCATGAGATGAGGAATTGGTTTAAAGATGACACCATCATTAATTTTCTGTTAAATAGAAAAAAAAAAAAACCCAAAACCAAAAATAAATGGCAGCAAATTTTTGGTCTGTTTTGTACTGGCAAATCTATACTAGCAAGAAACTAAATACAAGCTCTACCTAGGTACACACACAGAGTTTTGGCTATCAACCAGAAGAAACACCACATGGAAAGACACCCTTTCAGTCAAAGGACCAGAGAAGAAAATGGGCTAAATTCTCAGGATTTAGTTTTCTGCCCACTTGGGGGTTTTTGTTTCTCTTTCTGAATAATGCACAAAGCAGCAAAGGACAATATACCAAAAGAAATGAGATCTCTTGAAGAAGACGGTTATAGGCCTCAGATTCCTGGGAAAAAGTGGAAACTGAATAAAGTGAGAAAATAAGGTTTGAGCTAATTGTAGATAATGCTCACTTTAGCATCCAACATTCTCTGGCTGAGGGTACAGGAATGGCCATTATCCATATACTTCATTACTTAATAACTTCACTTATTTGGAAGCACAGAACATTTTTTAGATACTCTGATATGTCCTCATCTTTAAAGTTTTCATCCTGAAACCACTGAAAACTGAAATACCACTTTGTATTTGTAGAAAAAAAACCCACATTTATCTGTTAAGATGTTGATTCAGAAAACCTTGAAGTAAACTGTATTTTCTTGGTACTTTGGAACAAAAAACAACCCATTTGAAAATATCTTGCTTTTCAGAACAGCTCTTAAGAATTAAATATTTCAGCTCAAATTTTCCCATGCAATCTTAAGTTATTCTCCATTTCCTTTTTTTTTTTCCAGGAAAAATACTGTAATTGGTACATAACTTTGATGGGATTGATAATATACTTCACAGTGTAGAAGAGAGAAAATAAAGACAGTTTTCTCCCTGAAGAGTTCATAACACAAGAAAAGACACAGCATGCTTCATAAATCATACAGCCTTTCCTTTCACCCAGGACAAAGGGAGTAGGAAGCCCTGTGTCTCTGATACGGTGTTTGGTGGGTTTCCTGGGTAGGTGGAAATGCAGTTGCACTGAATCTGGACTCCACTTGAGCCCTGTAGGCAATAATCTGAATTCCTGTAACAGGCAGTACAAGGAAAACAGCAGCCAGAGGAGATGAACAATCTCTGCTGGAAAAATCTCCCTGAGTAGCAGAACTGGGGGAGACAAGGAAAGAAAAGCCTGAAAAGGATGAACTTGAATACAACAGCCATCTGCATTTGCCCACCTGGCTCTTTAGAGAGCACTGTCCACAGTGATGTAGAGCTGGTTGCAACTCAGCAGCGATGATGGTAGGAGGTCCAGCTTGGCAAACAGGATCAGAAGCCTCCAGCAGTCTGGAGAGAGGTGAGGTCAATGACTCGAATCCCAAATCCTCTCCTGCCCCAAGGGTGACTCATGCTAAGGACAGACATTGCTTTCAGGTGCTTTCACAGAGGAAGAGGAGTGGAACCACAAGCCACACATACTCTCACACATGCAAATCTGCTGATTCTTACAGCTACCAAAGTCACCTGCCACCCAGGTTAAACTGGCATTCAGAGCTAATGAGCACTTCCTGCCCCCATGAGCCAAAAAAAGTGAGATAAAGGCCAGAAACTGACCCCTTCCCACCCCCAACAGCATCACAGTACACAGAGAATCCCTTCCTTGCCCATGACGTCAGGAGCTGTTCTTGCTTCTTCCTGCCCCAGAGACCAAGGTCTGAACCTAAACAACTGGCAGATGATGATTGTTTTCCTAACAGCATCCATACAGGGGGTGTTTGCTTACTTTAGGGAGCTAGTCAGCTGCATCTTCTCAGCAATGTCTCATCATGATGCTGGAGCTGAATACACAGCCCCAAAATGAAAAGCTTACACTTAGCACAGAAAAGACTGAGAATTTTAAACACACACCATTGATTTTTCTTCCCCCTCCTCCTTGAATATTTAGCAGAGAACTGCTAAAATCCTGCCTTAAGTTTTTGGAAGTTAATAGAGCTAGATAAGATGCTTCAATTCTCTCCAGTATCAACTATATAATGAAAGGTACCGAGCAGGGATGATTTCTGCTGGATCACGTCTCCAGTGCATTGCCATGAGAGCAGACCAGACAGCCTCTAATTCAAAAAGCAATTTTGAAAACCTGCACTGTCTTTCTGGACAATCACACAGCCTCTCAGAGCTGTCAAAGACAGTGTAGCAACCTAAGGCGGGAGAAGTAAACAACCCAGATGTTGACAGGAAACTGAGAATTCATGAACTGCAACAAAACTGATCAAATCAAGAAAAGTTTAAAGACAACCACACCAGGCATATGGATGGTTGTTTTCTTCTACCCTTTCCCTGCTTTCTTTTCAGTGAAAATGAAAGGGGAAATGTTATAGTATGCAATAGATGTAGAAGGATAAACTAGGGGACTTTGAGTAAACAAAAGCTTAAACAACATAAAATTAATTCTCTTTCTGTTCATACTGCTTTTCAGCCCATCTTACCATGAATCTCATTGAAAAGAAAACACTATCCAGCACTTTGTTAGTTCTTCCTTGATAGAAGCTCAGAAAACAAAGAAATAATGTCTGTGACTGGAGTAAAAAACGGAAATAATGGGTTTTAGACATGAAACCCCAGCTATTGTTGAAGCAACAATACATCTGTTCACTGCCATCCACATTGGTTGCAATGGTACAGCAATCAGCTTGTTATTGTTGCTATGGTGTAAGGCTGGTTAGGGGACATGCAGGCTACAATGAGAGAAAGAAATTAGTTGGTGCATATTAGGGAAAACATGAGTTATGTCCATAAATCCAAGGTTTTCCACATTATAAAGCCCTTTACAGAGTCTCTTGTTCATCTCTAATTGCCTACATCAGGGACAAATTTGCCATGGGTGTAGCATTAATCATTGGCATTTACAGGTGCTTAATAATGACAGCCCTGTTTATTCCCAGCCTGTTTCTGACTGGGTTCCTGCTGGGAGTAGCCATGAAGGGCCTGGGTGACTATTTTGGATTTTGGAGAGCAATGTCCACTTTGGCTTGACTGGTGTCTGGGTATCTGAAGAGACACCAAGGGCTTCTTATGCTCTCACTGGCCACTCCTTCCTCCCAACAGGCTCTAAGATCTTTCTGGCAGCTGAATCACTGCTGTACAGTTTTTAGGAACCCCCAAGCATGCACAGAGGCCTGAAAGAAGAAAGACCACCCTGGCAATATACAGGTCCTCCAAGCAGAAGTAGCCCTGACTGTGGGATTTCACCTTTGGACCTCCCACCCTCAGTTGCTCTGTGTCAGTCTGCAAGGCCCATCACTCTTCTCCAGTGCAGAACAGGCATCACTCCTTCAACATATCACTGCACACACTTCTGAGATGTGCAGGCATTTGGAGGGAGGATGGGAAAGAGCCAGCACGGGCTGGAGGTACTTCATTACCCTATCTGGTGATTGCAGCCTGCTCATCTCAAAAATAAATGACCAATTTAATTATTATTTTCATTGGAAGGCAGGGGGCAGGGGGTGTCCTTAATACAGCCTGTTATGAATCATCTGTTTAAACACCTCACCATCTCCCTCACTAAAATGCACTTTAAAGCCACTGTACTTAGCAAAAACAAGGTGCTGGCTGGAAAACTCAGGAGCAGCACTTGTAATGTGAAGTGTGTACCTTCATCTGTCTCCAGCATCAAAACAGAGTTAGAAATGCCTCTTGAAGGGCATGGTCCTAATTAGCCTTTCAAGTGATCTACTGCTTTTCCTCCTCTTCACCCCATACCAGTGCTGCTGTGGCCTAAGCCACTGAAGTTTTCTTTGCTGGTACCTTTGGCTGCCATCAAGCCTCCAGTCCAAACTGCATGTCAGCACCAACAGCAACAAGCAGGGTGGCAAGGTTGGGTGGCCGTCAGCTGGATCGAGCTTCCAAAATGAACTTATAATCAGGAAAAAGCCTCTCAGCAGAGGCAAACACTTTCCTTCTCGAGTTCCCCTAGACATATGAAAAGACAAAGGTTGTTTCTTCAAGAAAATGATAATAAAATAAGAAGGCAGCCTTTCCTACAAGATCAGAGACGTGAACAAATGTAGACTATTAGAATACAAGTATTTCTTTAATTGGCCTTATCAAGGTGCCTCTCATGCTGTGAAAACACATTCAAATCACTGTTCCACTGTTGAGAAAAATAATTACTTGTTTTCCTGATTAGACTAAAACATGAGTTGCTCCGTGACTACTCGCTAATCATAAATCTTTCAGAACGTGAAAAATGCCCAATATGTTAAAACACAAACTACTTCTGTCATAACAAACCATCAAGCTTGAGACTACCAACACAAACACAGAGCATCATCATCTACTGCGTCTCTTCAGAAAGTTAACAAGGTGCAGAGAAAAGCTCACACAGGCCATAATCACCCAAAAAGACTGGTACCAACTTTTCATCACAAAATGCATCAGATCATTATGCAGATAAATCCTGGGGTCAATTTATGGCTGTTTGCAGGTGGTGAGGGACCAAGTGCTTCTTGAATTAATGCAAGAGGCATCAGCACTGATTTTCTGCAAGAACAAACTGTGACCCTCAGTCCTTTGGGGGCAGTGGGTTAAAACGCCAAAAAATGTCCAGACCCTGCAGGTTGGATGAAATATATGGCACAGGCTGTACTGGAGGAATAGTGAAGCAATGCCTGGCAAGAGGAGGCCCTGTTTCAGAAGAGCAATACTGTTCTGTCTGCCCTTGCCACTAGCGGCCCTTGAAGCAAAGCAGACTTGATGAACTCGGAGGCCCCGCACATGAAGTAGTGCTCCCAGTGCCACGGCCTTTGCTTTCTGAAGCATGAAAAATGTCACCCCGTGTTCACTGCAGGATTACTCAGCAGCCTCCTGTACTGACACTGCCTGAATGCCAAGTATTGTTTATGTGCAAAGCACTAACCTGAGACCAGAGCTGCTCCATTCGGACTTCTTGAAGCACATGAAATAGTTGCGCCCCCAAACTATCCTAGAATCAGAGTGAAAACAGTTAGAATTTACTCTGAATTCATTTCATCAGCATTTAGAGAAGATTGCCTAAACACTCAAGGCATATTCTCCAAGTCTAGTCATGCAGAATTACTCTGAGGTCACTGCCAGATCCCCTGAACATGGTATTATTTTGTGACCCCCTAATACAAATATAGGAAGTGGTTGTTAGTATGAAAACATCTGTGTGATTTAAAGAAGGTATTAGGGACAGATTGATTCCCAGTGCCAGCTGTAAGAAAGGACCTTAAGTACCCCATGCTGAGATGCATTTCAGGATTACTTCAAACTTTCTCCACAATGCCACAGATTCCCTCTAACGCTTGGCAGGTTGAGTCAAGAAATTAGGAAGGATCTGCCAGAAACATATGAATTCATATTGCTGTGGAAAGAAAATGGAGTTGAGGGAGATAATGGAGAAAAGCAGCTTTTAAACTCTTCTGATGGCTCTCAGGCATGTGGTACATCCCTTCCCTGTCATAGTCCTCGGGCACAGCTATCATGGGTTACACCTGCCCGGAGAAGGATCTGGCTCAGCAGCAGCAACATGTGCAGATACCAGTGCTGCTCCTCTCACTGACTCCTGGTCCTGACTGTCACTGTTGTACCCCTGTTGACCTTGGGAACAGGAGAGGAGAATGCTTCTTGTCACTTGTTATCTGCATTTCCCTTATCTTCCAGCGCCTGTTTCACATCTGAACAGACTGTGCCTAAGTTATATGTTCCCAGTTGTCTTGAGGTGTCTGGACCAATTTATCCTTTTGTCATCACTTATTTTTAGCATATTCCCCTCCACATCATCCTTGTGCTCTTTGTTCTAAGACCACACAATTTCTGCTTTGACCCTACCTTTCGCTTTCTGAAACTCAATCTCCTCTCGCTCGGGGCTGGACTCGCTGCTTTTGTTCACAACATTACACATCTGTTTTTGATACACTTACTTTGATCAGCTTTGCTAGTTCCACATCCACTGCAATGCAGTATTTTCCCCATTTGCCAAGCCTGACCCACAAACTATAACCCAATTTTCTGAATTCTGCTCCTTTATTACTCTCAGTATTACTATCAGGTTTGCATGTTCAAGGCACTTGATGTAAAAGAATTACTCCTTGTTGCAAAATAATGCACATAGAAGTATGGCTACCATCTTCAGAATGGACAATATTTAGTAGCACTGGTAATTTTTTTACTGCAAATTTCACAAATCATTAGGAATTGGGCACTGACATACCATTTACCTTCCAATGTGTTAGGTAATTTAATACCTGCATTAAAAGATCCAAATCTAACAGGGACCAAATTGAACTGAACTGCTGTTTTGTGATCATGATCCCTTCTAACCATGTAAAGCATTTTTCCCCCCACTCTACCAGTAAAATAGGAAAATTAGAAGACTTAAGATAGATTTTCCATAACATGCTTAGAAATCCCAGAAGAGATAATTCTGAGAGTTTAATCAGCATTTTCTGTGACCCATCTCCCATGTTCTATGAAGATCTTTGCAAAACCAACAAAAAAAAGGAATAAATATTTTCCCTTAGCTTTGTATCTAGATGAGCTTGTAACACATATTAAACAGTAGTGGCTAAGATGTTTTTCCATTATGTTCCACTTATTATTGCAGTTTTGACAATGGATTCCAGATTTGAGTGATAAAATGAAGGGCTGTAACGAAGCCTGTAAATAAACAAATTCCCACTATACACCATAGCCAGTTACTCCCTTGCAGGACACTGAAAAGAAAGCAGCATATGCCCC
Source organism: Heliornis fulica (assembly GCA_013399135.1). NCBI lineage: Eukaryota > Metazoa > Chordata > Aves > Gruiformes > Heliornithidae > Heliornis > Heliornis fulica. The sequence continues at coordinate 1,400,136 of VXBZ01004235.1, forward strand.
AATAAACTCAGAGGCCACTTATTTCCCAGTCACTTCCTGATTTTGAAGCACCCCCTATAGTGTCAAAGCACCCAATCGTTAATTAATGAACTCTGATTTTCACATATAATTGAGAGTTCATATCTTTTTCCCTTAAATCACTTTTCTTTAGTGTAGTACCCAGCACTTCAAGCAAAATTATGCCAGGATGGAGGCCGTGCATTCACCAAAAGGAGTGAATTTTGAAAGAAGTGATGTTTACGTTGCTTTGTGCAGTCGTTTAATTTTGGTCTTCACTCTGGACATCTCCTGTTTTAATAAAGGGTATTTATCTCCTCCCTGTGAAAGTTTTGTGCAGAGCTGGAGCATCACAATTATTCTAAATGGCATCTTGAGGCATGGTTATAACAAACTCCCCTGTATGTGTCTTTTCATTTTAAATGGCTTACAAATGTTAAAAATCTGACATAACAAAATAGCAAAAGAGATTATTCTAAATTATTACTGCAATTGTGCACAAAAAGCTAGTTGCCCACAGCTATGCTTAATTCTCAATTTATGTCTGGCTCACTGCAAGGCAATGTCAGATAATGTAAATGAATATAGCTCCAGGATGGCAAAAGTGTGCCTGAACATACACAGAGATTTCATATGCACTGTCCCATTTTGCTCTCTCAGGTCCCACAAAATACAGTAATATTTTACTCTGCAAGGAGTAAAATAAGGAAACAGATCAGGGACTGTGGTTTGGCAATGAGAGCACAGCTGCTGGTACCCCTGGTTCCTGGAAGAAATCACCGTGTGAACATTGCACAAATTTGTGTTCCTACTTGATGCTTTGGGTCACCACAGTGTGGGCAACAGCTTACCCTGCCTGGACCAGCTCTGCAGAAGGAAAAATAGGCAGCTTACAGTTCTGCTTTTTGTTTAAATAGTGTGTAAATACACTCTGCAGATTGCTTTGTCAGCCAAGGGGCTATTTTCTGCTAGAATTGCCTAAGACCAAAGCCAAAGTGCAGTGTTAACATGGAGCAGTTTCACCAACACCAGCAGCAATTCCAGCACAGGGTCCTTAACACCAAAACTTGAGAAAAGAATGGGAGAAAAAAGGGGTTAAAAAAAAAAGAGTACACAAAACTAAACATTGTCTTTACCAGGAGCAAGGTTTCCTGTTCTCTGCTAGAAAGCAAGGTAATTTCAAGGTGTGCCAAGTAGGTTTTCTGTAAAACAAAGAGAATTATTAACTTTGTGCATGTGTGATATTTACACACCGATATGAGGAACCTTTCACATCCTGCAGTTGCTTTCCTAGACTCTGTGGAAGAGTTGGCACCCTTTCTGTTAGCCTGCAGCCTAGAATGGCCTGTGGGATGTCATTTCCAGTATGTTTTTCCAGTTCAAAGTATCCAAAGTACCCTGCACAAATCCAGTGCCTGTATCAAAAGCCACTGATCCTTTGCAGCACAAGACCAAGCTGTGTTGAGCACACACCGGGGTCCAAAGCTGGTGGTACAGCACTGGAGGGCTGTGTAAAACAGGAAGAGCTTAATCTGGGGCAGTCACATCCCACCATTTCTTGGGAGTGTACTGTCCCTGCAGCCACCCCATCCTTGTGAAAAGCAAAACTCTTCAGCATTCAATTGCTGAAAACCCCAGCGATTCAATACGCTACAGCAATTGCCGGTTTCGCTGTTCCCTTCACCTCTGCAGCATGTACAAAACAGCGCCGTGTTTCAGGTAATTACAACCTTTTCCTGTTCCCTCACTGCAGAGGCCGCAGCCTGACGCACTTGAAACGAGCAGCACGCCCACACTGGCAGATCCTAGTCCCTTTCTCTTGATTTATTAGCTGTTACTGAAGCAGAGCTCAATCACATCAAATGGTGGGCCAGTCACTCTGCGTGTAAATGCACAGTAATTCCTACAAATAGAGGGTGTTATTGATGGCACAAGCGTCTACAAGTCATCTTTGATCAAACACACCCTTTTATGGCTCAGTGTTGCTCATGATGACATATTCGTGATTTAAACATATATATATGTCAGGGATATTTCCTTAAAAATGTTGACATAATTCCAGTTGTCCCTTGAGCATCCCATAATGCGCCTACTCGTCTTCCTTCCCTCTTACCAGTTACAAAGATCAGGTTGAACCTCTTCAAGGTTATCCCTGTAGTGTTACTGGCCCATCAATTAGTCACAAATAAATTTTACTCTTGGATATTGATCCTTTATCACTAATCTGCCCAGTTTATGTTGTTGAGCTTATTTATCGCTTTCCCTGTGACTTAGCATGCACTTTGAATGTATAATACCCCCATCAGCCTAAGTGAAGCAGATGCACTCACACCTTTCCAGTACCCTTACAAAAGGGAGGGAAAACCTGTCACAGAGCAGCCAGCAGGAAAAGCAGCTCTTCAAAGGTCAGAGGGATTTGCAGTGCTAAACACACATCCCAAAAAGATCTCATTCGCTTCTCAGCCCTTCTCAACTGCGTGATAACAAACACTCGAGTTTACCTGGCCCTAGCTGGTAAACAGTACTGGAACCTATAGGATTATTTTTGCTGTTAATTAAGTTTTAGGCTGTCACTCAAAGCTACCTTAAGGCTTCAGGCACAAGTCACTTGTGCTTTGTTTTCTGTGTCAGCCTCTCTCCCCCCCCCCTCGTTGAGAAAGCCTTGTTGTTTTCTGTTAAAAGAAAACGACACCTATATTTAAGATTTCCATCTTTGGCAGCATCTCGATGATATCACAAGTATCTCTCTATTGACATCTCTATTTCACATCAGAGAATCATCTCTACTCTTCAGGCAATATCATTTATGTGCTTTGCTGCATCAGATGAAACAAAGGTGAGAATGCCTTCTGGAGCTTTGTTTTCCAAGCCTGTTCACACCCTCTATTCTGGGGAAGAGGAATAAAACTACCCAAAATCTGGAATGAAGGATAAAGATGGAGCTTGCCTTTCAGGGCACATGTAAAGCCCTCAGGCAGCTCTTCTACAAAAGAAACTGTTTCATAGCCTCTCCATGAAATGTTTGTTTCTTCCTCATCATTACTATAACTATTATAATGAGGTCTTTCCTTCCCAAGCACAAACCTCAAACCACAACAACTTAAATTGTTTGAAAACAAGTAATAACACTGGCAACAATAAACAGCCTTAAGCCCCATAGATTTGGAACTGCAAACCAATAAACACCTCACTTCATGCTTCCTTTTCTCCTGCAGATATCAGTGGGCACCTCATACAATGGCTTCTCTCCAAAGTCAGAAGATTTTTCTCCTCCTTTTCAGCTAAAGGACACTGATTGCATGAGACATACTGACTTTGTGCAGTAAATTTAGGCCGATTTCAGTGGTTCAGAAGCCACAAGTCACCTACATTCATTTTTAGGGGTATAAATCAATTGGTTTGCTTATATATTCCATTATTTTAGAAGAAAGTTCTTTCTATATGGTCTAAGGTTTGGCAAAGGCAGAGCTTGGTCCTCTCTGACTAGGGTTGTCTGGAACCCCAGTGCTGTCAATGAGCAGACATCAGACATTTTTCCTCCCATGTCTGTGCACCAGAGAGGCTGAACACATTGCAATTAGAAAAGGCACCACAAGCAGACTCTTATGAAGCAGAAAAGCGTTACCATGACTCCAAAGTTCATTACCAAGGCAAATATATGAAGGTTTCTCGGAAACATCATTTGTCCCCAATATTTTCACGCCTATCTTGACTCAGTCCAAGTACATGTTCTATTATTGACTGAGCCTTTATTCCTGACTCCTTACTTCCGATTGGTATCATCTAACAATGCAGATGGCTGCAGCATTGATACCCTCCTGTGATGATGAGTCCTGTTATCACTTTGGTTTTAATATAACTATTTAATTAAAAATGTCATTTCATCAAATATGGTCCTTGGTTAACTAGGCTTGCTGAACAGTTCTTAGTTTCACTGCTGAGCCCTCCATTTCCCCTTAACTCCACTGGATTGCTCTGCAGTGATGAATTTCCTCAAAAGTTCCCATTTTGAATGTGCCCTTTGTGTATACTTTCCAGGCTTATTTAGGACAAAATTCAGAATATTCTTGAGAAGTTACAGGAATGGGCTAAAAAAAGAAAGGTAAATAAAGATCCTACAAGGTTTATAGTAAACCTCTATCCAAGTGTGAGATGAGGAGCAATTAGGTGGCTGATAGCTCTGCAGAAAAAGATTGATGATGACAACAGGGAGTCAGCAATATCTTCCAGTTTTTAAGAAAGATAAACATCAGATGGGTACAGTTGCATGAGTGTCAGATGTTCGGAGCAGTGAGGGGGAACCAATAACATTTTCAATACGTGAAAAGGATTTCTGTATGGAAAATGACCAATATGATCTCCATGGCCTCTTTAGGGAAGACACACAATAACATGGGCAGGACATTCAAGCATTCACATGAAATACAAGAAACTTACTGCATGGCTTGACATGCATCTCCTGTAATAGATGTCTGGATTTTAACAAATGAACATGTGGATGACTGTGTCATTACACTAGGACACACGACTCGTGTCTGGCCTTTAATTCCTTTGCTTCTCAATTAGTAGAGAGGGAATTAGCAGAATACTCTGCTTTCTTGTGATGCATAAAGTGGGACTTGAAATGCAGCAATCTGTTACACTGCATCCTTTCAGTCAAGTAAAGATTGAGAGAGGAATTCAGGACAAATTGTCTGAAAAAATCCCAAGTATCTGGATGATTATAAAAAGAGAAAAAAATAAATTCAAGCTTCTAGAAAGGTTAAACACTAGAAGTTGGCAGGGCTGAGTTAATAACAACCTCCAAAAAGAAAAATGAGAAAGAGAGAAAGAGTAGTTTAAATTACTCAGTATATGTTAAAAAAAAAACACAATCCAAAACAAAACCATCATCTTCTCCCTGACAATGAATAGCAGATAAGAATGATGAAATGCTGGGGGAAAACAGATACAAGAATTCCTCCAGGAAATAACTTCATTTTCAAGACACCTTCAAGGAGATGCAACAATGACAGAAAACCAAGTAGGATGGTGCTGAGAAGCTGTAAGCAATTTGACATTTGGCATACAGTGAAGAAATTACTGACTGAATCAAAGTAAAGCATTCTGATCTGGATTTGGGCACCTGCCTCTCTCCTTCCAGGCCTTCAACTTAGGTAAATTTTCCCCTCAGCCCTCTCTCAAAGTAATTATTCCTCTACCCAGAATACCCTCCAGACTGTCAGTACTTGCTGGTAATTAAATAGACAGAAACTGTTGTGTCATTGCAAGGTAACTGCTGTGCGGAGAGACGCACACGACCATCTGAGATCCACACACAAATCTACTGCTGAAGCAGTTCTCTAATCCCTCCTGCTCTTTTGTCTGCTGCAAGGCATTCTGTATTTTATTTACATGCTTTCATATTTATGAAAGAGAAACATATTATCTTCTGTTAGCATCCCCAGCTCCCTCTTGCCCAATAATAAAATCAGTAAATGCACACCTATTGTTTTCTGCAAGCTCCCAGTTCATAGTTCTTTCCTGTTTCCACCTGCCTCCTCCACAGGATGAGATTTTCCACTCCCTTCCAGGCTGAGGCATCTCATCTCCCACCAGCCATCACTTCCTTTTGCATTAACTTTTCTATCCGTCATGGTAGGCACACTGTAGGATCCTTGGGCTGTTTCACCACACACTTTCTGGTCCTGTCTGCTAGGGAAGGTGCTAAAAATGACAAGAGCCATTACCATTTTCCACAGAGATGTTTTAGCTCAGGTCTGACACTTGCCATCCTTTGCCAAGTCTTTCAGCCATTCACTAATACATCTGAGAAAGCTCCTCTGTCAGCCAATGTGAATATTTTACGAGTTACTGCATAAAGTAATTCACTCCAATTCAGGTATAAGTAGCTCAGGTACAAACACTTCCTATGAAAGGTGTTTGATATTTCATATAAAAGGACCTTGCTTTTGCCTTGGCTCACAACTTTTTCAGAAGTTTAAAGTCTTTGAAATTACTGCTTGTTACTTCATCTTTCCTTCTAATTGATTTTAGTTACATCTCTTCTTGTTTTTAAGTTTACTTCTCATGCCTGCAAGATCTGTTGACACTGATCGTTAAAATTGTGGTTCATTAAGAAACCCAAAGAACTGAGACATGATTCACTTGCAATTGCATGTATTCCATAACAGCATTTCATAATTAATTGCTTTCACTACCACTAATCACCTTTCTACAAATCCAGTGAGCTCCTCCAGTGCCTAGGCTAGAACAACAAAACTGAATGCCAGTTTTAAGGTCCGAAGCACAGGTAACTGCATCATACTGAAAAACATGACTGGTTTCTAGTATCTTAATATGTCTCTGAAGGGCTGCAAGCAACAAGTTTAATTCACTGTGCAAACTGATGGAACAAAGCCAAAGAGATATTAGGAGTTATTGGATATTAGCGAGAATTGAGATATAAATGTGCAGTCTTGTTATTGAGGTGCAGAAAACTACAATTCTTGTTTCAAAACTTTCTGAGGTATTAAGAATTCCATACCTCATCGCTAGAGGAGACAGAGCCACCAGAGACTCCAGAAGAATAACTATTTCAATCTCTGCCTTGCATAACAAATTACCCTGGGTTGTAGTCAAGTGCTCTGCACCTCCAATTTGACTAACAGTGTCAGTGGCCAGGTACCCATGAGCCATTCATAATTGCATTACAATTTGTTACAGCTTTAATTCTATACACAGAGGAAAAGCTAAGTTAGGCAGACACCTTTCTCAGTCTCAGTAATAACCTGTTCCTTTTCATCAATAGATCTTGAAGTGCTCAAGGACTCAATGAGCTTTCAACTCATATTAAAACCCATTTCTATGTGGGTATTGGTATACCTCAGCATACCATCCCTATCTCTGGCTTTTAAAAGCAATACTGTTTTTTTAGCATCAGTCCCCAAGTTCTTCAAGTCAGTAGTGTTTAGAAACTGCCACGAACACTCAGATTTCTAAATGCAGGGCTAGACCAAAAAATATTTCCAAGGCATTGAACTTGAACGCTGAACTTGGAATAATTCCGACAGAAGCCAGCTGGAGCTGTCAGGCTCAACACTTCCAAAAATCTGGATTGCTAATTACCTATCCAAAAGCCTAAAAACAGATGTCCATCCACTGCTGAACATCCAGACTGCTGCTCTCTTATGTTTTTCCACACCATCATCTTTGCCTGTGTTCAGATAAAACACCACACCTGCAGTTACTGAGCCTATTCCTGATGTCCAAAATTATTTACACATTGGATCCAGAGTGCCTTGAAATCTTTTTTTCTTCTTTTATTTTTCATCAATTATTTGATGGAGATAAGAGTCATGGGAAGCATTTGCTTTCACTCCTCCTTATCTCCCTCTGTAAATCTCTTTAATACTTCATGTTTATCATGACAATACTAACAGTTTTGGATAAATAGCCAGGGACAGATATGATTATTTGTAGGTAGGAGTTTCTCAAGGACAGGGAGGGGAACTGCAAGCCAGTGCTGTTGCAACAGGAACTACAAACACTAATGGTTTCCAAAGCTCAGTATTTAAAATCACTTTGTGTACAGCCGTTCCTTCTACTGTCAAGAAACCAGTAGGGAGCCTTGCAGCTATTTGCTCCTTAGAAAGAGTCGGGTGGAGAGTGAATTACTAACAATCAGAAGTCACCCACTGCAAGGACATGCACACACATAGTAAGAAAGAGTATTTGGGCAAATACATGGTGGTGATGATCCCACACTGAAGCAAAGCTCGAGTGCAGCTGCTCATAGCTATGCCTCCATAGGACAGTCTAGGTCCACCTGGTCCTGCAGATCATGGCTCCCCAGAGGAGACCTGTGGGTCCAAAACAGCACATTTCCACTGTTGGATACAGGGCTGCTTAAAGTCTTGTGTCTGCCAGTGAATTTCATTGACATGCGTCACCGCTCTGACTCTCACGCGGCTCATGGTGCGCACTGCTCACTGACACACAGGAGCAGGTTTTACGTAGAGCCTAAAGCACTGCATGCTTAGTATGTCTCTCCAAGGTATGAAACAAAGCTTTCCTCCAGCAGTAGCACCAGCAAACAAAAATATTCCTTAACGAGGCGTTTTTGGGTTTGTGCTGGACCAGCACAGCCTTATTCATGTTTCATGATGACTTCACTGATGCTGTCTGACTGGATTTGTGTTCTTTGGCTTAATGCTTCTGGACACAAATCCCATCATTGGTACAGCAAAGCAGAGGAGCCAGCAGAGACAATTCTCTAGCTGCATGGCTGGCTGGCACCAGCAAAGGGCTTGGCTCTTCACTTAACAGACGTCACTTTGTGTTAGTCAATTGTCAGAGATCACATTTTTTCCCCCCTGACAGCGCTGCTCCTATTACAGTTTGTGTGGCCTCTGCAGAGAGCTCTGTCCTTGTTTGTATGTGTCTGCATGAAACATTTGTAAGCACAGAGTTGTGTTTAGTTCTTCTTTTAGCTGAACCCAGTTTTCACATCACTCATTAAATGTTGCTACAGCACCACCTTGAACCATTCGAACATCTCTCCAACACTGCCCACTAACATAAGGTGTGTCTGCAAGGTCATTTGTTTCTTCAAGTAAAGATAAGGGGGAACAAAGTTAATTCCTTTAACTAAGCCTTCCAGATGTGGGTTTTTTTAGGAGTTGGATTTTGTTGATTCTTTTTTTAGATTTGTTTGTTTTTAAATTCTGCACCAGAATTTTAAAATTTAAAAGCAAAGACCATAATTGAGTGCCTCAGAGAGACCTTCTCCTCACCTTTCCTTGCTCAGGTGCCACTTTTATTCTGTGCACATACAGCCTATTCTTCAGCACCACAGAGAAAAAGGACATCTCCCTTGGTAAATGTTCGGTTTCTCTAGTATGAAAACAACTGGGGAATGTTTTCCACATTAGCCTCTATAGCTCTTTCTTATTGATATGTGCAGACTAATTTGAGTCTTCATACTGACATGAAAATGCAGCTCAGAAAATAGAGAAGCTGTCATAAACCACAGTTTCAGTTCTGGTATGGGGTGAGAAACATGAGAGCAGTGAGTGTACACGGGAGTTCATGGGAGTTAGAATTGCATTACCAATAGCTCACCTAAGAAAATTGGCTTCCTTTTAAGTTTCCTTGAATTTAGCTTTTGCCTGTGAACCTTCTAACAGCAAAGCTGCAGTATCATTAACCTATGGTTAATAACTGCAGTATTTCAACCCCACTCTGCATGTGCTCAGACCAGTATAGTCAATCCTAGTCCTCTCGTGCTCAGAAATCAGACCCCTGCCAGACATGGTGGAGAAAAGGAACAGAGGTACAGGTCTAAACAAGACAACTAAGTCCAGAATTAAAAGCACCAATCAAGAAAAAGCACAGGAGGCTTTGTGTTAAGGAATAATGGACACACAAGAGTCCAATGAACAATCTTAAACTTTCCCCAAGATGTTGCCTTGCTCCTCGTTCTTTGTTCCTCGTGTCCTGTCTTTTCAGGGTTGTTAAAAAGCTGTGAGTTTTACTTTTGTAAATGCCTCATATCAATTCCTTTCTCCAAGCACAGCAGGTCAGCACTCTCAGATCCCCAGGCTCTGAACCTTTTCGGTCTGGCAGACTATACACATATTGTGTTAATTTATTTATTTGGGAAGAACACAGTATGTTTGGTTCAAATATAATTATATGTGGCATATTTACCCCTAAAAAGTGATATTTAAATGACCTAACTTCCACCTTAGTTGTGACCAGGGTCTCTGTTGCAGAGGGGTGCACAGAGACAGCATAGGGAACAATCAGCTCAGCCACTCACACAAAACCACAGCACATCACCTTGCCCTCCCTTACACCCCATAGACACAAAAGGACCTCTGGAAAAAACCACAGTCTGTTCAATTTCCCTTAATTAAAGTTAGTGCAGATTCCCGGAATAAAATTAGACTAATCAAAGCTTATCATTGAACCAGTAAGAAAATCTTGTGCTGTTGAGACTGTGCTGCTGAGGCTGAGCAATCCACCTCACACTGGATTGCAAGGCAATAATGTGGATAACACCACACCACACATGCACTACTACAGGACTCCAGGTAAATTTCCAAGATAACAGCTCACACTTTACAAGCAGCTGATTTGTACACTTCACCTTATTAAACACAAGGCAGTCAGATGAGTTACCAGAAACCAAGCCCTCCTTGTCCCCATCAGCTAGGCTCAAGCACAATGATTTGCAAAGCTCTTTACTACCATCACAGGTGAGTTACTACCAGGCAGAGGATCACCTTTATGCTGAAGTACAATACCCCTGAAGAGCAGAAAAGTTCTGCCCAGAACAAAACCAAAAGCGATTGACATCATTAGCTCGGCTGAGGTCCTCTGCCAGAGACAGACTGGTGACAGAGACTCAGTGGGTAAGGGTCTTTGAGCTGAGCCTGATGTTATGGGGAAGCAGACTGTGCTCTCCTGGTGAGAGGCTGATAGGTTTTTTGGGATTTGCCTTAAAGCGGAGTCTGGGAGACAGGTCTATAAATCTTTTGTAATTGAACAGGCAAACTCAGAAAAATACCTCTCCAGAGCTCCAGGTGGCATCAGTGACTGCTTGGACCCAGGACACAAACCTTCTTTTATATAAATAGGTGAAGGAGAAACAATTGAAAACCAGACAGTATTTTTTAGTTAAATAAGGAGAAAGGCAGCAGCACAAAAGAAGCATTTTGTATCTGGCAAATGCCTTGATTAAAGAAGCCTGATCTTTTATCTACCCACCTTAAACACCTTGTGCTGAATCCTACCGTATTTTTGCCCCACTGTGTTCCCTGCTCCTGACACCCTGAAGATCACAGATGGCATTTGTGACTTTTTCTGGAGCAGTATGTGCTTAAACACTTGAGAAGCGACACTCACTGTGCGTGCCACGATTGCCAGAGTGCCTCAGACTGGGACTGACCCAGAGTAACTCAAGCAGGGTTTTTGCATGGCAATTTCTCATAACTGCTTTAAGAGAAAAAATGTAGAAGGGACAGACAGCCATCAGGGGCCATGTTCTGCCCAGGTTAGCAGCTCCTGCTCCACTGCTGAACTGGCTGGAGTTGGCAGGGAGAAGCAGTGGTCAGCAGTGTTCATTTCTGGCATGCATGCCATCATACTGCAAAAAGCACTTTAATACCACAATGGATTTAAAAAAACTATATATCTTCCTTCCTATAACATTATTAAAAATAGTAAATAAGCCATCTTCTGCTGTGTGTGTCTATGATGATTGACGTGTTCAAGCTGTAAGCTCAGCAGAGGTCCCCAAGAATAGTGTTAAGTGAGCTAGGAAGAGTGATCCCCTGGGAGATGCTGTCTCCTGTGCTCAGGTGGGTGGATTTACACTGTAACCAGCGTTTTCCTCACTAGTGAGTCAGGAATGAAGGTGCAACCAATACATTTCTGTAAGGGAAAAGGCACACCCTGACGAAGCAAACACGGTAACTAACAACAATGGTATGTCAAATTACATGATTTTTGGTTAAAATTACAGTCAGTTGCAGATTTATAAGTGCTATGATAAGGCTGGCAATGGAGAGATGTGGGCAGGAGATTCAGAGCCAAGGGAACCCCCACAAATATCCTTCTTTTAACTGAGGCTGCGGCAGGCACTGCTATTGCAGCTAAACCAAACCAGCTCCTACCAGCCCCCATTCCTCCAGTCCCAGCTGTTGCCTTCCAGCCTCTCCTCTGGGCTTCCAGTATGGCTTTACTCTGCCCACACCAGGAGAAACAGCCCAAGGTCCCCTTCCCTTCCTACCTGCCATCAGAACCAGTCAGGCAAGGCTAAACCAGTACTGCCACAGGTACCTCTGTGGTGGTCTTCAGCTGTACCCTGAGCCCCCTGGGATGATATGCTCTGTGTCCAACACAATCTATCTTTGCAGCAGGTCTGGTTTATCAGCATACCAGACTTTGTGGTGTCTACAGTCTAGCTGTGGTTTGAGTTGTTGCTGGTGCCACTAGCTTGGCTGAAATGCAAAAGCATTTGCACATTATTTCGGTGAATCTTTCCTTTCCTTACCGCTTCACCCCCTCCCTCACATCTTTCCCCTGCCATCTGGAATACCCAGCCTTAAGCTCTGCACAGCATCAATAGCAAAAATTGTGAGATAGAGAATCTGCATTAAAATGTCATCCTTAACTTCTCTGGGACCCTATCCACTCCCATCAGTTCTGGGCTGAGAGGTTAAGGACTGCACCATTAGTCTTCATTGATTAAGGAATACTGAAATACTACCCGGGAATAAAAAAAAATAAAAAAAAATAAAAAAGAGCCCCATGTTTTTATGTGATACAAACAAAATAGAAACATTTTCCAAGTCAAATAGTTGTCTCAGTGTTCAGTGTCACCCTGAGCGAAACTCAGTTATATGCCAGTCTTCAAACTAAACTGAGAAGTGGGAATCTTGTGGTTGATAAAAGCTGGGCTGTCATTTTAAGGACAGAATGTTTGATGTATGATAACAAATTGTTTGATGAATGTTCAGATGAACAGTTTTTTGCAATGCTATATTCTCAGAAGCATAGGAATATCACTATTTTGCCTGGCTGACTCCTGAGTCAATTAAACTGTCCCACCCTCCAAAGCTTAAATATGCCTAGAAACACACAATGGTTTCTGATTACTATGTAGAACTCAATTCACCTTTACATCCATAGTGCTACTTCAAAAGTAGCATGGAATTTACATTTCCATTTAACTACATCAAAAAGTAGCTTTCCTTTTCAGAAAGGAGGGATGGGAAAAGAGCAAGAAGGCATGGATAAAGTATCTTCAATTTCCAGGGGGAAAAAAAGTAATGAAATCTAGCATAAAAGGGGTGTGTTTTCCTCTATGCACTAGATCTTATCAGAATTAGGAGATAGAGGTGTTACTTCACCTCCACCTCCTCTTACAGACTCAGGTATTTTATGTCTTTGCAGTGCTCAAAGATGCAAATCCCTCTTGTAACCAAATCACACACAGAAGTAACATTTCTTGGGCAACACCTTCTGCTGACAAAAAGCAGAACTCTCATTAGGGAAAAAAAATCAAGGCAGGAGCATGAAGCAGCCTTGGTGACCCATCTCACACTCAACCAGCCATTCACTGCATCCATGGCTTGAAACACCAGTTGTGTGGAGTTTTGTTCCTGTGCTGCTTCCTCCCAGTGGCAAAGGCAGAAAACAAGGAACATGTTGAAGATGGTGCTAAGTGATTTTGCTGATTAATAGTGAGGAACAGCATCTGTTAAATGTTGCTGCTTTACAATTACAAAAGAGTAAATAACAGTGCTTCTATGGAGGTAATATAGGTGATTTTATCCTTGATATTATATCTGAAGCACTTTCAGTCGTGACATGCAAGACAGGCATATAGCCATAGTGTTTAAGAGTTCGATTTTCCCTTCTAGGATGTAAACCCATTCTGAAATGAATTCACTTTCTCAAACATAAAGGTAACCCAGCAGTGAGGTGAGGTTTGAAGAGAAGACACCTAGTTGGTTTGGTGCTTTTTTGATCCTCCTTTCTACCAAGAGGGAAGTGAGACACCAACTAAGAGAAAATTGTCTTCCAGAAAAAACAAAAAGCAGTGAGCTGGCAGAAGCTGCATGCAGCTGAGGTCTGTCTGGGAGGCTGGAACCCCTGCCACAAGGGCTGGACCTTGAGCCCAGCAGTGGGACCACAGCCTGGAGCTCTTCTCATTAAACTACACTCAGGGTGATACTATATTCAACCTCTGAGAAATGTGCCACTTCTTGAACACTGTGACTTTTTGATTTATAGTATTGCTAGCAAACACGCTGAATACAGGCTAAAATTGCTCAGATGAAAAATGGCCTCGTCTAGATCAAATCCAGGCAACTGATAATCAAAGGCATTCTTAGTGCCAGGGAAATGACTTTATGGAAAAGATTGTTTAAGAAACCGCTGATAACTGGTGTGCCTGAGATCAGAATCTTGCTGTGTGACTACAGAAGCACCAGTTACAGAGATGGTCTGACAACACCACATCACTGAAGCTTGCTGTGGATCCAGCACAGCAGTGTTCTGCACAGCAGCATTCATGCTTCCCACATTTGTAAGCAGGAGTCAACGAGTGTAAGTTCTGCAAAATGTTTTGAGAGACTAGGAATAAGGTTTCCTCCTTCTTTGAACAAAATTGAAGGGAAAGCAACTCTGCAGCAACAGAAATCAACAGACAGGATCAATAAGTTTCATTCTATTGATCAACTTATGTAGCATTATAAATTTCTTCATATAAGAAAAAATTAAACCTGGATAATTTCTTCAGCTATAAAAGATCCCAAAAGAAACATCAGTTTAGAGATTATCAAAGTTCTAGTATTCAAAATGTATGTTTATTTGTTTTACCAAATGCTAAAAAAATCTCTCATACATGTTTTTCAAGAATATTTCTTTTGCTTTTAGCCCAGGACTAAGGGATACCTTTTTCCCAATAAACTCATGCTAGAGCTCCCAGGTGAATTTCTCATAACTGTATCTTGGAGGATGTATTTTGTGAAAGTGAAAAACACACTATTTACCTACCAATGCTGCAGCACATTCATCAATACGAAAGAGCAGCTTGCTTTCACCTTTCCAACATTTCAAGATACAGGTTTCCCTGTCAGGGCCATGCTGGGACTTTATCTGTAATAAAGAGCTTTCAACTGCTGGGCAGACAAAATGCCTCTCTGCTAATTACCATTGTCTCCTCTTCCCTCCCATGCAGAGTAGCTGTCTGCCAGTGTGCTGGTCACAGCAGCATTAATTGAACAGCTTCCCATTAAAGCTGCTGTCATTCAACAAATGCCACTACACCACAGCTGCTGGGTTCAACCAGGTGTTTGCAGAAGCTGAGTCACCATTACACTATCTTGCCTTGTGCATTTTTTATTCCAACTGACCCATAATGTGCAGTATAACATTCTTTGGGGTTGTTTTCTCTGAGCTATCTCCTGGGAGAAGTACCGCTACGTGGCACCAGCTGGCCGGGCTGTATGTTTGAAGATGGGATGTTACTGAGCCTCTTTTGCAAGATTATGCTGTGATCCAGAAGGTAGTTGCTGTGGACCATGTGCTAATAATCCAGTGCAGGATCAGTGTCTGGTCAGCACATAGGCCTTTTCAATTAACAGATACGCTCTGGCTGCTGCTACCCTGTGCTGGCCATAGCAGAACAGCATTGTGCCTTACAGTGGAAATCAATTCAGAGTATGACAGTTAATATGTTGTGTCAATCAGGAGCTCAGGGGCTCATTGAGAAACAGAGCAATCCTTCTGAATAGCAACAGCAGAAGAGTTCTCAATGTGAACACCTCATCCTTCCATAAGGATGCTGATCCACAAGCCTCAATCCATGTTATGACTTCCCTTGCTTTTGGGGAAAGGATATTTTGGGGTTTGGGGATAGAAACACATTGCAATGTTGGATTTTGTTGGTGGACTAAAATCCTTTAAATGGAAGGAAAGAAAGCAAATTATGGGCTGGGCTTTCTTCTCACATGGCCATGCCTTTCTGCTTCCACTTCAATTTGCTTTAACCATTAATTATTCTACCTTCAAAATGTCTCTTTCTCTACACCCTCAGTAAAAGCAATGTTAAATCAAAGTTCAGATATTTAAAAGAAGTGGTATGAGACAACTGAATGTTAATTAAAAAAGAAAAACAAAAAAACTCCAAAATAAGGTTCCAATAGCAACCTAGGTTTTCTGGAATTTCTTAAATAGTTTAATCTATTAATCTTTTGCAATCAGCAGATACACATTTCCTGAACACCAAGGTTGAGCAGCACTAAGCTGTATTGAATTTAGCAGTGTGCAACAGACTGCTCTTGAAATCTTCAGTGCAGACCCTGGCTGGACCAGGACAAGTGAGTGGAAATTCTGACACTGATTTTCACAGAATTGGGCTGTTGACTTTAACATTTCCACATTGTGCCTTCCAAAATGCTTTTCACAGGGAACAGAGCAACTTTAAATTGTAGGAATAAGCTGAGCTCCTACACGTAACTGCATGTCCATTAGTTTCTGAGTTCATGTACCCTCCCCAGAAAGTGAGAGTCGTGTGAATTTCTGAAAATCTAAGCCATTGCAGCCTAGCTGCTCCTCACTGAGACACTGCTGCAATCCAGGGCAAGTATCCCATCCCACTGTCTGAAAGGATGAGCTCCTCTAGTTTAATGTAAACCAAACCTTCCATTTAGGGACCAAAACTTCTTGGTGAGGCTGAGATGAGGGACAGCTTTCCACTGCCCTCAGCTGGGTTTTGTTTCCCTGCAGCACTGCAGACAAGGAGCAGTTACATATTGCTATCAAAAAAGCTGTAGAAAACCAGGAAAGAGAGGCCAAAGGCTGCAGTGAAGCTAGCCAGGAGGGAAAATCTGCTAACAGATGAGTAACTGGCTTGCTCAACATGAAATGTATTCTTACACTCCTTTTGTTTTACAGCAGGAAATTGATAGCTCACTGCTTGTATCCAGGGTAGCTCCTGGTAGAATTGAAAAGAAATGGGATAAGAACTATGAGTGGAACGAGCAGTTTCTGAGTACACCTCCTCCATCACATATGGGATAAAAGTATTCCCCATAAGCATTTCTTTGCAGTAGAAATAGGGGAGAGGGAAGAGAGACAGGGTTTCCAATTAATTCTCTCCATTTCCTTCCCCATATCCCTATTGTGCTAATTTCCTTTCCAGTTCTCATGCCTTTGCTGGCACGAGAAAGCCAGCAGATGCTGCCCAAGCTGTGGAGATCCCTGGATCCCTTCTGTGCATCACATACATAAACGTCTCGCACATCTAAATCCTCACATCTCACGCACTGCGGAGAACTGCCCTAAGCTAAACCTGGTGCACATAAGCTGTAAAACCAGTCATTTTTAACAGCAGCAAACACAAGTCAGGATACATTTGCAGAGAAATAAGAGCCCATTATTATCAAATGTGCTCGTATTGCTCTCACCTACAAAACCTTCCAGAATGCAAATCTACCAGGGTAGCCCTGAGACCTGATGATCTCTCCCCATCCTGCTGTGACAGATGAGAAGTATGTACAGATACTTCCTAGCAGGCTCTGACAAAATGCAGAATCCAATACACTAGGGTCACTTCTACAGATAAAGACAAATTTAAACATCTCAATAAACTAATTAAAGACTTTGGCAATACAGCAGGAAATGTGCAATTGGTAACAGAAGTATTTAATTGCAAGAATAGTATTTTGCAGGACTTCCACCTTCCAAAATGATTTCTGAGGTGGAATTCCAATAACTTCACCAGACTTAATAGTAAAGATTCAAACACACGTTTCTGTTGGATTCCAAAGTGATTTAAACATCTGAAAATAGACAGGGTTTATGGCATTACAGAACTATAAGGGAATTTATGCACTTACAGCCATCAGAATTTTTTTTTACACTTTCCTAAATATTAGTAACTTGTCTACATCTTTGAAAAAATGGCATTGTCCAGAGCAATCCTGCTAATTTTGCTTGCTTTAAAAAACAAAACTGAAGTCACAGAATAGTTTGGGTCAGATTTTGAGGATTCATCATCCAGCTTCACCAACCAAGGCATTTCATAAAGGATCCAGATTGCCTCAGAGCACCATGATTACTCTGATGAAAGAAAATAAGGAAAATGCATTTGCAGATGCTCAAACTGAGCTACGTTACTAAAATGCTTACACAACAGCTGAGCAGTTCTTAATGTCAAACCCCAACTGCCAGCACCAAACATTTTTCAAAATGTAATCCAATATAAGAAATGAAACGGAAGTCCTTGAATATACTACCCAGGTCTTCTGCAGAGAGAATCTAAGGCCTGAATAAAATTTATATGGAACCTGAAAGCCAGATCCTACCAACTGTACAATGCTCAAAAACAATCTTAACCAAAGCATGTGTCGTAAATTTTGGGGGACAGTAAGTGGAAAAAAAAGTGTTGACTTAGGAAACGCAAAATAATGAAGTGTAAGAAATGGTTTAATGGGGCAAATCTTACAGAGGTTGATGACAGCACATTATCTTTGATGCTTAATTCTTCAGTTAGTGACATTACTTGCTACTAAATTATCCTTGTCCTCTGGGGGCAGTAGCATAGATTTATTCTTTTATGCTTACAGTCTAAAGCCATGACAACTAACCTTTTTGTTGTCTGGTACCAAACAGAACCTCTTGCAAGTTTTCTGTTTTTTGGTGGTTAGGGGCGACCTTAATGCCCTTCAGTGCCTGATCAGTCATGTCATCAGTGAGAACTAGAGAGGATCTGGCATGATGAAGACCCTGGGAGGTGATGGGCACCCTCCTAAAGCTGCTGGATGTCTCAGTGCTGTGCCTGAAGCCCCCTGCTTCTTTAGAGCATGTTTAAAATCAAAGATGATTTTCTTTTTTTTATCCGGTGTGGGAAGTGTGCTGGAGAGAATCCCCAGGTACTGGAAAGGGAGTTTCCAACATGACTTACAAGTCCCACTGCTTGGCTGCTGTATTTATTCCTTCCTGTTCTTACCTCCCCATACGAGCAGATATTTTCTCTTGATGACAGCCACTGAGTGACTGTCTGTGTGAGGGAAAATACCTCTTCATTTGGGAGATGTAGAGCCTGCCTCAGAATAAAGCAACAATAAAGTGTTTGAAAGGTATAGAAGGTGACACAGATATTAAATGCCAGGGCAATTATCTTCTGGAAAATAAATTCAGGTATCATTTTCATATACTGTCAAATTACAACAGATAAACAGGCCACCTAAAGAGAAAGACCTTTTAATTTGAAAAAAAGGTTTGCCTCAAGGGAGGACAAGTCAGCTAGTATTTTGTATTTCTAGCAAATTTGTCACTAATGTTTTCCTTTGAAGCTCTCACTTTTCTATTGTCGACAAAATTACCGTCACCATTCAGTACACATATCATACCTCACACAGATCCATCCTGCACACACAAAAGTGGCTGTCACGCTTGAAATGGCTGCCCTTGCAAAAAGGGTCCCACAGGAAATTTTTATATGACTGTGAAGTAACACTTCAAACAGTCTGGATACAGCTTAGTCTCCCATAATGAGGTAAACTGGTAGTTTTTCAAAGCGCTTACATGAACCAGCCATTCATATTTTAATAAGCAGGTGCAAAAAGAAAGAATTAAAACTTCCTATTTTATTGGCATACATTAAAATGTGTGTTGCAGAGGATGCATGAAGCATCATAAGGCTTGAAATCACAGCTTTGGGAAATTCATTTCCAGTTGAAAAGGAGCTCCACACTCTTGACTCTGGGTGTCTGTTGTATACCTTCCCCCTTTGGTCCCCACTGTCACCATTATCCCAGTCCTTCCTAGAGATCCATATCCACTGGCATTTTAACACTCTGTAAACCTATAGTGAGGAAGACTGTCACCATATTTGGTGCCACAGGTCTTCCATGGCCACAGATATTTAACAATTAGCTAATGTAAGTGTTAAATAATAATTAGACCTTATGTTTCTTTGATATAAGTTATGTCTGGGGAATCTGAAAGGCAGAGAACAATGTAACACTTTTGCTTCCCCTTTCCTTGTGAATTGACCACATCCTAGTGAATACTGGATTAACTTTCAGTCACTTCAAATGAAAAGGATCATAATCTGTGGTCTGTTGTTTCCAGAAGGTGGTAGCTGTTTGCAGGAGTATTCTCAAATCTACTCTTGGCTAAATATGCTAACTTATGCTGAAATTACTTCTGTAAAAGTGCAGAGCATGAACAGATTGCATTTTTTATTTTAGAAATACAGTGAAAAAATTAGATGTCAGCTGATACATCAGCTGATGATATATGAATATATAACTTGCTGCTGTGTTTTACTTTTGTAGAGTGCACAGAAATAGAGATGAACTTAAGAGAAGCCATCAGGACAGGCACTGCTAGTGCCTTTTAAGACAAAACGCTTATTGATTTCAGCAAAGAATTCATCATGTTTAGAAGGATGTGTGTGCTAAATCAACAGGTCTAATGTGATAAATAGATTTCTGAAGGCAACAAATGCCTAGAGATACATGAAAGAAACTTGCATAATTCACAGCAACATCACTGAGCTTTGAAAGTTGATCCCTAAGGCTGTGGAGAAGGATAAAGCAGGATAACTTGTAATAAAGTGCAAAAAACCACTGTCTTCACTCCCTCAATCATACATCACCTCCCATAAGTTATTTAGGAACCCTCTCAACACATTACTGCAGTAACAGACTTCAAAAACTTGGTACTTTTGAGCCCCAAAAATTCACTTATTTTGATTCAGTGTGTCAAAGCAACCTGCTCAAAGAAAGGGCCAAAAGCCGCTCCATTATTTCAAATAAAAGTTCGCCTTCTCCTTTGCTAAATCCAATTCATCCATTAACAATTTCCCATCTCATAGGTCTCATTTTTCTGTCCTTAGTTTTAACCACAAGCCAAGGGACCTTTCAGTAAATGCAGTAATAAGACAAGAGTCATTTTCAGTCTCACATCTCCAGGTAGCAAAATTCTTGGAAATTAGAAGAACACCAGGGGCTAATAATTGCTGATAAACACATGGGTCCACCTGAGGTACAAGCACAGCCTGCTCCTGATAAGGCTTATCAGCTTTTCTCAGGAACAACTGTCTGCTGAAACCAGTTTGAAGGGTAGGATTTAACACAAAGTATCACTTTTTTTTTTATTATTTTCTCTCCCTAAAGAAACTTCTTGCATCTGCATAAGGGTCAACATGCATGGGAGAGAAAGCAAGAATGGGAGGAGTATTAATTTTCCTGGAGTGTCTGCTCCTAAAACTAAGCACCAGAAGGGAGATAAGGTAAAGCATCTCACCAGGTCCTGTGGGAAGATGGGAGGTTTGGGGTTTTTTTAGCACCTCCTGAAGCTCTTGGCAATTAGTTGTACTGCACTTGCAGCAGCCGGACGCAAGGCAGTTGTGTGCCATCACAAATACAGAACTGGTATATTGCTCCCTGCTCAGCAGGACCTTTGTGAAATGACCCAAGTAGCCCTCCACCAAAGTGTAACCTAGATTTAGTCATGGTTTTCTGTTTCTGGCTGTTCCTATTAGAAACTTCGCACTCTCAATCTGTCCTCAATGCTTTTCAGGTGCCTCTTGTTTCTCACATTGCTTTATAATATTAAAAATCTTTTCATTGTAATTGGAGAAGTGCTTGAAAGACAGAGATGTGCTTGGAAATCCTAAGCAGCCAAACAACTGCATAAAAAAAACTAAATTGAAGTCACCATAGGCTGAGAATTGGGGCACAGTCTTATCTACATGAGTCTTACTTTTTCCTACATACCTGCTTAATGGCCATGGCTGGTGACAATGCAGACCCTGAACCACAGTTTGTATCAGTACAGCTGCTCTGAAATGGTTTCAGAGTGAACTGCATCTCACAATGAGCCTTCCTCGGAAGCAGGATGCCTCCGGTCCCATAAAAGGAAGTCACTGTTTTATATAACCTCCTCAAATATATGCTCATCATAGCTGAGACAGATCTTAAATCTTGTTGAAGACTAATTAGATGTGAAGAAATGATCACAAAGCAACAGCCACAGTAACCTTGACACTTCAGTGAGTTGCCTTTTAATTCGTGTTTCAGCCCTGGCACACTTGACAGCTTCAGGCAGCCATGTTCCAGAGTATTAAATGCATGGCAAAATACTGCAGTAGAAAACCCACCATATTTAAAAACAAAATAAACAACAACAACGAAAAAAGAAGGAGCCATATTATAGGCTTTATCACTTTGGAGACTAATCTGAAGGTTTCAGAATCTCTTCACGATCTTCTCTTGCTGTACCCCACCATCTTCTCAGCATACTCCCTCCCCATAACTTTTTTGGCTCAGCTCAGTTTTCCCAGCCTACCTCCCTGAACTGAAGCTCCTTTTTATTCTTCTATTTTTGTGTATCAGCCATATCTTTCTTAGCAACCCTACACTTTCGTTTCCCTTTCTGTAAATTGAGCAGACTGATCAACCTGCTGGTGCCAGATGCACTGTGAGATGCTTCAGAGAATTCATAGCTACATTGCCTGAGCCATGATCAAAAGATGGGGCAAGAGGTACCAGAGGCAGGCCAAGAGGCACAGGAGTTTGGCTTGCTACAGGGTCAGTTATGCTCTCTTAACTATGCCAAGGACTCTTTTTACAATACTTGCTTGGCAGTATTATCTGATCTGTTGGAAGATGTCACTGCTAAGGCAGAACATTTTCAGTTGCTGCAGCCATCCAAGGAGGTAGAGAAAAGAAAGCCAATTGAAATTCAGTTTTATATAATGAGGCAGGAAATAAATTTGGAATTCACTTGGAAATAAGAAATTCTTTATGATGAATTGAGAGGCTGCAGACTTTATGATATTAGGACCCAGCAGACAAACCAGAGCTCTCCCATAAGTCCTTTTGGAGAACGAGCCCCGGTGAGAGGGCATGCAGTGGCACAGATCAAATACATAAAGCCCATATTCCTCCCATGCAGTGTAAAACAAGTAGACTGAACCCAAAACTGAAGCCTTAACTTGGGCACTAGCTTATTACAGGAGTTCTCCAAATTTCACAGGCCAAATTGAGACACTTATTTATCCATCACTGTATGTCCTGTGCTTTAATGAACATGCTTCCTATTTGTCCTGCTTATGGCCTCAGCTACTGTCAACAAGCAAAGCATTATTGATGTTCTCCAGAGAGCCCAGCTGTGAGTGCTTTGACCATGAGAGCAAATAAGGTCAAAACCAGGGCTTACTGGGTAATGGTCTGCATTCTGTCTACCACAAAGACCAAGATCTGTCACCAAACTATGAGAATAGAACTATCTATAGGGGAACTATAGGGGAACTATCATAAGATATCCTCCACTACATTCATGTCTGNAATGAGAATGGGTATCTTATGATACTTCCCCTATCCTCCACTACATTCATGTCTGAGTCACACCTTGGTTGCTCATGTCACCAATTAAAGGTGTTGAAAACTTTAAGAAAGTACTAGTGCTTCTTCAGGGCCTGAAGGTTTTTCCAGGCACTTTGAGTCAATATATTCATACTTCTCTGGAAAAGAGAAATGTGGCCTCTCTCCTACACCTTGGGGGTAGCACTAACTATTCAGGCATTTTTGAGCAAGGGATCTTCCATGTTTTGTGGCTGGGTTTTCAGTCATCATTTGCTCGTTTCCATAGTGTATGCCTGAAAGGAGCATAGGATGCACTTGCCAGAACTGCAGAGCAACCTTTACAGTTTTCCTAGGAAAGTAATGATTATTTTAAGCACTTTTTTATAGTCATCTCCAGTACATGTGCACATGCATATATACATATTTTTAAACTTAGGCTTCTGTAGAAATTTACTCAAATGTATGTCTGCCTTCCTAGTTCTCAATATTGTTAGGTGTAGAAAGTTTCCCCTGAAAATAAGGTTACACATCAGTGCACTGCTGAGCTTAAAATGACCAAGCCATGAGAAGAATATTGAGTATTACAAGATTATGTGCAAATATCAGCAATATCCACTTTGGAAATAAATTGCAACCCTAAACTTGCAAGCAAAAAAGGGGTGAAAGAGCTGCCCTGGCAACAACTCAGATATATTAGCAAGGAGATCACAGGGAAAGTTGTCTCCATACAGGCAGCTTCGTTTTTTCACTTTACCCTCTGTTTCATGAACAGCCAAACCTGCCTTCAAAGCATATCCTTCTGCAAGGCTGCTCCTTCAGACTGACACAGGCAGTGGCTTCTTGTGTAAGATGCATTAACAGCTGGTTCTTTTCCCTTCCCCACAATAAAGATGCATGAGCACACCAATGATCTGGACAGATAACATTCTCAAGGTAACATACTTGTTAAAGCTCTAATTAGATCTAGCCCTGCTGCTTGTGGTGAGAAAGAAATGGCAGGTTCCTCATGCTTGTGTTACCCATTCAATGAGCATAAAAGCAAGAGCACTCAAGTTCACTGCTCTCTGCATGAAAAAATAAAGGATTCATTGATCAAAAGAGTTCTGTGCTGTCCACCTTCCTGCAAAATACCTGGATGCCGACTAATCCCTGGAGAAAATGAGATTTTATCCCCTATTGCTGAAAAGCAATACTATTACCTTGCTGCTCACAAAGCTGGGGGAAAGGAAATAGAGCCAACTCCTTTTCATTTGCTTCCACGGCAGTCTGGGATCATTTACTAGTAATTTCTTGCCTCCTGGCTGAGGAACTTGAACTTCCAAATTTTAACAGAGTATGCCCTAAAGTTCTCACTTGTGCTTCACAGGTGAAGTCCTTAAAATTTGAGGAGGTGTAAAAACCTCTGTTTGGAGAGTAAACTGATGTGTAGTCATAAGACCCTGGAGTTAGTATTTTTGCTGCTTCAGTGTAGCTGTAGGTTCATGCTCAATGAGTTCACCTTGCAACAGAAGTAGAGACTTGGCATACCAAGGCTCTGCAGCAATTGGTCAAGGTGGTAAACAAACTGTTTTCTACAAGGCCAACTTCTGAATAATGACCAGCTCCAGCCCTCTCTTGTAACATTTCTGATCTGTCTGACTAGCAAAGTATCTCATGCATTATGTGTGTCCGGTATTTTTAAACAGTAGACATGTGAGTTTTGGCAAGATGTGACATAGCTGTTTGTGTTTGCAAAGAGCAAGACCTTGGATTTGGACTGTTTGTTCCAAAGCTGCACCTGAATCACAGAATATTAGGAGAGCCAGACCCCAATAAATACCAAGCACCTGCAGCTCTCACTGACCTTCCCTTTCTAATGTAACTGTGGTGCTGACACTGTAATGCTTCCGTGTTACTCACAGATTTGCTCAAAGCCTCTATGATATCTGGTTAGTTGCATCCTAGAAACCAGAACAAGAGTGTTCACTCTACATTGAAGAGCCTAGTTCCTTTGGTCATGAGACTCCCAGGTGTCATTTTTTCACATATAAGTTGGAATGCCTTTGGGTTACCTGTATGAGCCACTTCAGCGCACTCACAAGCTCAGCAGTGTTACAGAGCATCATCTATTGCATGCACCACATTTCTTTCAGCTAATTCATACCCTAACTCTAAATTTAACCTAATGAGTACAGATTATTATACAGATCAAGAATGTGCAGGGCCTTCAGGTGGTGTAACACAGCTACCAAAGACTGGAGGGATTTTATACACACCTACCCATGAACTGCTCGCTTGGAACAGATAACCTGACTCCAGTACGACTGCTTTGATGAAACACCCTTAATAAGGCACAACCCACACCAGCATCTGCTATTATGATGGGCCTCAAGATTTGAATGCTCCACAGATCTGGTAGCTGGTGTCCCTGTCTGTGATTCCTCAGGCAGTCTGCAAATGAGCATATGAACCGTGACAAGCAATTAGGCACCAGCATGACTCTGTTAACGATCAGCAGAGACATGCTTGCCTTGCTGTGTCACTGATTGCTATGGTTTCAGGGTATTTGCTCTGCAGGTAGAGGAAGAGAGGCTTTATGTGTGTTAATAGAAGAGATTATAAGAAACGAGCAAATGAAAGGAAGGTTATATTGTCCTCCCTCTCAAATAAGTAATCCCATTCTGGAAAATGTACCAGCTTCCGTAGGAGGGAATGTGAGGGACAATGCTCCAGAGCAGCCTGTGGCCCTTGTGTGCCATGGCAGTTTTGTGAATTTGCCTGTCCTTCCCTGTCAGGGCAGCTGGCACTCACCAGAAGGTAAATTTGCCTCACATTTCCTCCATAAGGAGGAGACTTTGCAATACTTTCTGCATGCTTCCCTCCCTATTTGCTTGCTTAGTATGGCTCTCCCCTGCCACCTAACCAAAGGGACTGAAACCCTTCCCTTAAAAGGTACCTGTTGCCTATGTAAGATTTTGTAATGCTACAGCACTCCTCATTTTTCTCTCAGAAGCTTAAACTTTTCACCTTCTCTTTTGGTTCAGATTTTGTTTTGTTTTCCTTCAACCTCTGTTTCATTGCTTTAACTTCCCTGCCTTTTTCAAATGTCACTCTGTCTCTTCCCTTACCTATCTGCTTCCCAAAAAAACAACCTAGCAAAAAAAAAAAAAAAAGAACACATTTTTAATGTTCTTGATTTTGATCTAGTGAATTCCAGCACTTCCGTACAGGTTCAGAATGGAAAGCTCTATTTCATCTGGTCCTAGAAACATTTATCAACATGGTTTGTAAGCTTAAAGCACCAGAAAGACTCCTGAGACCCTTTAACTCTTTGAGTGAAATGTTAAAGCTTAAGAAGATGCAGTAATATCTTCTAGAACCTGACTCCCAGTCCTATGACTTATAAACATCAATCCACACTTTTCTGCTCCTAAACTGTTTGTGCTTTGTCTGTGTGTGTGGATAGCTCTCACAGATGTGGTTGGAGCCAATATACAATGAATGCTTAATACATCAATAACTTAACAGTCAATGGGCACTTAACCACCATGAGAAGAAAGGTCCTCTGAAGCCTGGAAGTTATATTTCTTCTCATGAAGATGACCAACATGAAGTACATACAGTACAGAGACACAAGAAAAGAATAGAAACTTTGCAGACAGAAGAACCTGTATAAAACCTGCCATGAATGAAAATAACTGTCACTTACAATTTGGGCTTCTCATGGTACACAATTTTGGGGCATACATTTTAATTGTTGCTTTGCTTCATGTCATAACCTTTTGATAAATACTCTGCCTTTTTTTTAAAAGGCAGACAGGTTACCTGGATGGTGTCAGAACATGATTTCTGGTACTGAAGTCATTTTGGCCCTGCTACTTGCGCTGTACAAATCCTGCTGAAGTCAATTCTGCTGATGCAAGGAAATCAGCTCACATAAATCTGCCAGGGGCCTCTATCATTGAGCTGCAAGAGTTTGTGCACATGAGCAAAAATCACTCTCCTAAGTAATGGGGTTTGAGCCATTACAAACAAATAATTATACTCTGACTTCTTGCATTTCTCTTCTCAGCACATACTGCCAATTGGTTGTCCTGTGGGAAAGGATTTAGGATGTGTTCTGTAATGACACTGAAAGTGAACATTAACAATTAATGCAATTCATTATGACACTATTTTAAACTGTGCAAGTTGTTTTTTGAAACGTATCCAAGCCAATCTGATTTAGAGAAACTGCTAACAGAAACTTAGCCATTTTATGCTGCTTACCATTTATTGAAATAAAAATGCACTATTCTAAAATTTATGAGAATTGATTTCAGTGTTTTAATGAACTTTTCAGAAAGTGCAAATGTCTCGGGTAAGCTGTTTAGCTTGGGATTCTGACACTGTAACTGTCATTCAGGAGACATATTTTATTTCTATATAGTTATTAAGGTACATCAAGGCCATTTGACATACCTAAACAGAAGTGTGTAATTCAGTACGAGTAAATATTTTTTTTAAAAAATGGTAATATGCAGTGTTTCTTGGTTATCAGAAGCCTTGCTGTTCCTATATTGAATCGAAGGCACTCATCATTTCTGACTACCTATTTACAAAATCACAATCAATCAGTTCATTACTGGTTAATGTAAGATTTACAGGAAAGCAATGATAAGGAAATATAAATGCAGGCAGAAAATACACAATTATTGAAAGTCCCAAACTCGCTAATGGCTATTCCTAATTAAATATAAATGGATGAGAAATGTCTGTCTCTAATCCTCTTGTCAGATCACCACAGGGTAACAAAATGACAGTTGACCTCACATGGTCAAGCAGGTTTTTGTGTAGAAACAAGCAGGATGATCAATTAACTTATTTGGATTCTGCAGAAGGAAAGGGATCAAAGGGAGTTTGAGACAGAGACATGAACCTAAACCCTGGTGACAATTTATACCCTTGTAGATACAAGCAAGGCTTCCTGGATCTGTGCAAAGAGCCAGATCAGAAAGTCATCAGACTACCACTATGCTAAGAAGGTGAACATTTTCTCTCCATCAAGTAGAGTCATTAATATAATGGATTATACTGTTTGCGTCTAGATATTTTTCTGGATGTGAATTTGTGCACATGCAAATGAGCTTTTTTAACCTGTTAGTCAAGGAATAACCCATGAGGTTCAGAAGTTTGCCATGCATCGTCAGACCCTCTTTAAAACAGGATGTGTTGGTCAGCAGGGACTGACCTCTATCTGGAAAAACATGTAGCAAAAGATAGTTTGGTAATACAGATTTGCCACTAAATCAGGCAAAACAAGCACAACATTTTTCTATTCTGTATCAAATTTGAACCTCAACAAGTAAATTTACCTCATGGGGAAAGATTTTAGCAAGATGTCTTGTAGTTCACTATCCTTGCTAACAAAAAGCAAGAAAATAAGAGAAAAAAAAAGCATTTATAAAATCTAGTAAAAGTAATTTCAAGTTTGGTCAGTAGTTTACATTAATTCTTATTCAATATGAAAGCTTTGGCATTTCTGTTTTCTTCTCAATTTTCCACATATTTATTTTAAAGAAAAGAAATCCTCCTACACATTTTAGAGTTATGCCTTTCATTCCAGCTTTACTATTATCTCCTCTAATCCCAGCCACATTATTAGTTCTTCGTGTTGATTTTGCCATCCAGCAGTAGGTAAGCAAAGCAGTTTACATTGGTGATTACCATTTGAAAAGTAATATTCATGCTAGAAGAGAAAAACATAACCTTCAGCTTTTACTAAAATCCACAATACTGACTTTTAAAAAAACTGCCAACACCAGTACAAATAGAAATATCATGGTAAAGTCACATAAGCACATATAGCTTCCCAAAGTCTTCAACTTCCAGGAGGATGTCTTTGACCATGGAGCTACAATGTCCTCAAACCATCAGCTTGTGTAATGTTTTCTCCTACTTGGCAACCCATCATGGGACACAACTCAAGCTTGGAGGCAAGACTGGAAAGAAGATACAGAACACTAGATGCTCACCTGTCTTCAGGGGGATGTGAAACAGAAGGTGACACTCCCCATCCTGCTTAGTGAATGAGCCATGGGGGAGCTGTACAACTGGAATAGAATCTGATCTTACTACTAGTAGGGTCTGGAGAAGGCTGAGCATCTTTTATGAACTCTTTGATTACTGCAACAATGAAATCAGAGTAGTTTGGAATGGACTTTAAAGACCATCTAGTTCCAACCCACCTATGGACATCCTCCACTAGCCCAGGTTGCCCAAAGCCTCATCTAAGCTGGTCTTAAATGCTGCCAGGGAGGGGACAGCCACAGCTTCTCTGGGCAACCTGTGCCAGTGCCTCATCACCCTCATTGTAAAAAAAATCTCTTCCTTCTAATCTGCCTTCAGAGCTCACAAACCTTTTCTACTACCATGGTCTGCTCTCTTCTGCAAGTTCAGTATGCTCAAGACCTGCATGTCACACTGGATATTGGAAATAACTTTTGGCATCTTCCGTAAGGTCAGTGCACTGATGCTCTTCATTCAGACTACTCTGTAGCTGGCTGCAGCTCACTCCAGTACTCGCTCCAACACGGGTACCACATGCACCAACTTCCTGCCTTTCCTGAATGCTCTTTAAGATCATCTTGAAAATCACATCTGTGATGATACAGGCACATCTGGACAAGTTAACATGGAATTTACAGGTAGGATAAGTCTTTCTATGCAATCAGATTTTTGTGCAGCTAAGAAGCTACTGAGCTATAGTAATGACAATATGAGGATTTATAATCGTCTCAGGGACTAGGAAGTGACAAATGATGCTATTCTGTTTGACTGCATTGAAATGGGCTATGAAAGCTTATTTACATAGTGCCAGCTGCATGATGGTGACAGATGAGGTACATATGAGACCTCACCTGGAGTACTGTGTCCAGTTCTGGAACCCCCAAAATAAGAAGGACATGGACCAGTTGGAGAGGGTCCAGAGGAGGGCCACAAAGATGATAAAGGGGTTGGAGCACCTTTCCTACGAGGACAGGCTGAGAGAGTTGGGGCTGTTCAGCCTGGAGAAGAGGAGGCTCCGGGGAGACCTTCTAGCGGTCTGCCAGTACCTCAAGGGGGCCTACAAGAAAGATGGGGAGAGCTGTTCANAACTGCGCAGTTTTTAAAACAGTTCCTTGAGTTAAAATGTAAGAAGCCACTCTCACCTCCGAGCTTATCACAGCACAGGTACCTTCAAGACATAGCTACAACAGTAGACTCACAGTATTAGAAATTCTGTTGAAAACATTCTCATACCATTGCATTGCACCCTTTGTGAAGTCACCTTTAACTCAACGGTGTTTCTTCACATGCACCCTAACTCCATCCCCTTGCTCACAGCTTTCTCCTTGTGCTGGGAACATACCACAGAATCTATTTTTTTCTTGCTTGAGCTACAACCTTTTGCAGGTATTAAGTGGTTTAACAAGCTCAGAGTAAGAGCAAATGAGCATTTATAGCCTATGCTTAGGATTCAATTGCTGGACCCTTCTCAGCCACTATTATTCACCAATGCTTCTCTCATTCCCAATTAACTAAATCTCCAATTTTTCCAGTATGATAAAAATAAAAATTAGCATCCCCTGCTTCTAAAGTGCAACATGTTCCCAGAAGCTGTGTGACAAGCCCAAATGATATCCCATGTGAATCTGAAAAACATTGCAGTCATCTTTCAAGTGCTAGCACTCAAAGGCTAGTTAGAGTCTCCAAGCAGAAAAACACTTTATATAGGTTTTAAATCAGTGGGACAACAAGTGGAAAAAATAGCAGAGTGATAGAAGCAAGCAAGATATTTATGGAGCCAATGTTCAAAGTCCTGTTTTCTGCAGAATACTATCAGGACCATGTGTCTCCTAAGCAGCACCATGACAGATGATGGTTGCTCTTGACTCTGCTGGATATCAAAAGTTCTTCCCAAGGAGCACTCAGCTTTCAAGGGTCACATTTCTACAGGGGAAATATTTTCATGTTCCCGACAGGCTCCTTGCACATTCACTGTGCTATTTACCCATCTCTGTCTAAATAATAAATCTCTTGGGGCAGCAGCTGCCTCTCATTGCATGTTGACCCAGAAATTTGCTTTTAATCTCAGTTGAGGCTGTTAGTTGCTACTGTAAAACAAATGATAAAATATAACTACGATACAGATGCTCAGTGGTGTCAGGAACGATCATTCTACAAGATCAGTGTTTCAGATGTCTCAGCCAAAGTTGATTTGTTTCTTGTTTATTTACGAGTTGAAAATGCCTGTGTCCAAAGAGAAGCAATCATGAATGATTGGTTTTCATTTGGAGGAATAGATGTCTAAAATCCATTTTAACTCAAGCTTTTGTTGTTGGCTACAGCTTGCAGAACCTTATACAGAAGCTCAGGTTTTTTGTTTGTTCAACAGATATTAAACATAGTACCAGGCAAACATGGGGAATTGGCAAAATTTATAGAGAATTCCTCCAAAATACTTCTGCTGCAAGTCATGCAGACAATGCCTCTCATTTGCTCTTTCTATCCACTGACTCAGTCAATACACGGAGCAATTCAAAAGGTACCTGATGCCAGCAGTTGTGGGTACAGATAGGCAGTGTACTTAATGCTAGAAGGAGCAACGGTGATAAATTTGGTGTAGGACCAGAATATCCTTCATTCCTCTTTAATGATTTCTACTCAACAGGCCTCTTACAAAATGCACTTTAAAATCTCTTTCCGTGAATTCAGGGCTCACAAAAAAAAAGGATTATCAGCCCTGCAGCATGAAATGCACAAAACATGTACTGGCAAAGCAGAAACTCGAGAAAACCTCACTCTATTTCCCAGCAGCTCCTCCTCTCCCATCCCATCAACCTCATAGCTTACCCAGCCTTTAATTTCTCAAACTACAAGCAAAGGAGAAACTCCAAAGTTTGGGTAACCAACAAGCAGAGTCGGAAGAAGCAACGCCGGAACCAGAAGGAAGGTCCTGTCCCCCATTTGCACCCTTTCAAACAGAGGTAGCTTCAGGATACCTTGGTCTGGCTCCAGGAAGCCTTAGTCCCTAAAGCAGTCCCTGAGGAGGCAGTCCTCAGTCCTGCCCAGCAGTATGGCAACGGCTGCCTGGCTGCCTTGGCGGTAGTGCCCTGGTGGTTTCATTCGAAGCAGTGCCCACTGTACATTTACTGTAACCTCATTAGCCACTTCAAGCAAAGGAAAGCATTTAGCTTAGTCTAATATTTCAATAAAGTTGGAGATCTGCTGCTACATGGAGAGAGGAATCTTCCTGTGTGAATTATTTTGAAATACTGCCCTTTGGCTTACATCAGAACTTAAACAATTATGACAAAAAATAACTTCACCACTGGACAATGGATACAACCAATGCTTTATGGGTTCACATTTCTTCCTGCAGGCTGTTTTCCTTCTCTACCAGGCTTGTGAGCACATACACAGTGCATACAAAGCTTATCATAATAATCCAGAGAGCAGAAGGATCCTGGCTTTGGAGGAGTTGAGTAGGACAACAGCTGTAGTGGAGCAAAAGTCGGGTATGAGGAGGACTGTGTTGGGAGGCACATCTCTATTTCAAGCAAGAGGAGCTAGTGAGAAGAATATGAATTCATACAGGGTGACCAGTGCAGGTAGATATCTGTTACTACAGTCCTGCTGCATCACTCACAGCTCTCAAGACATGACTCTCAACAGTCTTGGCATACATTTGCACTACATCCCTCTGTAGACTAGCAGCCAGGAGTGGATTTCAGCAATAATAATCCATCACAAAATAAGCTCCTGCACCCACATATGATAAACCCATTTGAAAGTGCAATTGAAACTGACTGATGTCAAATTTCATGAAGGTGGCCTAAGGCAGAGTGCTGCACACGAATAACAATTGCACCACAAAACACAGCATTGGCTTTGAGATTTTTTCACTGCATAAAAAAAAAATCTGGGATGGGTTAAGCAAATGACACCACAGGAAAGAGGAGCAGCAATGTGTATCTGCAGTAAAAGGTGTCTGTACTCCTTCCCCCTGCCCAGTCCTTCCATGCTGGAGAAGACAGGGACAGACTTCATTCCTCTCCTATACTGTTTATTCCATTTACTCTTAAAATACACATTCTTTTTTAAAAAAAGTTTATAACCTCCTAAGTGGAAGTTATCAGTGAAATCATGCATAGAGTATAGAGAAACATAACTTCGCTCACTTGAAGGCATAACCAAACTCTTGTCTCCAGAAGTTCTAAAGAGACTTTCCTTAGAGGACAAGTTTTTACATAGGGGTAGTTTCATTCTGGCCACCTCCAGACCCAGGGGTAGTGGTTCACAAGCAGGTAAAACATGTGAAGCCACAAGTCAGCACAGCAACACTAACTGCAAATGCAGAGGTAGGCTGTTCTGCATCCTCTTCATTATTATTTGTTATCTCCTGATATCAGCTTATTTTCTCCTTGGTTTTTTTCCCCCACTTTTCTCTTTTTAAACTTTCCTGCCCCAGAAGACTTAATTGTTTCTCTCCAGCAGGAACTGGAGAGAAGAGCACAGGAACAGAGCAAAGATTGAGACTGTTCTGCAGGGGATGGAGTCTCAGCCTCACCTTTCCCCAGCGTTTGCAGCATCTGGGTTTACTCTCTGCAAAGCAGATGTTTTGCTGCTGTGCATCAAGCCAAGTGTGAATATGGACTGCAAACTATGACCTGAATCTATAATGGATGACTTCTGAAACTGTTCAGAGACATCCCATGAATATTTTAGTTAGAAATAGGTAAAAACTCAGCCTACAAATGCAATATACATAAGAGTTGCTTGTTACACAGGTAGTGAACAGGTGTGATACAGTAAATCAATGGAGCATTTAACATTGTCTCTTGTTTTCCAAAGAATGTCTAAACTTTCTTTGTGACTTTTGATTGTAAAGGAAAATAAAGTGTCTTTAGTCTGTTAAAGCAGTTTGGACTCTGCTCCTGTTTATTTCACAGTGGGGTTGGGAACGTTCAGGAAATCTGAAAATCAGGTCTTGCATGGGCTCTTACATTTGATTTTTTTTTTCTCTGTATCCATAAGTAGAAAAGCTTTATTTTAATCAACACAAACTATATTTTATCTTCTTGTTTTCTTTGGATATCATCAAAACCAAGGTTTGATTGATAAATAAAATGCAAAACCAGACAAGAATTTGCAGACTATCCACACCGCTTCTAAAATTTAAAACGGGTACAACATTTATGTCCTATGTAGTGTCACTCGCAGAGGTTTTTGCTAGTCTTCTGACACTTCAGTTATTGAATGATACAAAAGGAAACAAAACTTTACTGAGCTTTCAGTACTTCGCTATAGAGTCTGAGAAACAAAGCAGAATGTGCATCTTATATTTGTATTCAAGAAATCCTGTATATGCTACTTTGGACATACCAGAAAAATACTACACTGCAACTAAGGAGTTTAGGACCAAAAGAAGTTATTAAATACAGTAAGTTATATTCCTAAACTATTCCTAAACTATATTTCCTACATATAAGAAATAAGCCATATCCAATACAGAAGAATCTCAAAAAAATATCTGGAATGAAGGTGTCACTTTTATACATACCCTGTTTCCATGGATTTGGGTTGACCTCTTTATATTGCCAATGTCTTACAGAAAAACACTTTTATATGACACTTTAGCATTAGGAACAATCTTCCAGTCTATACACTCCACATGTAATATCTGTTGGCTTTCATTTGTCTTGTCAAAACTTGCATGGCTTCCTTTACTCAGTTACACAAATGTACATCTAGAGTAACTTCACTGAAGATAACAGAATGATCCCTGTTAGGATCTAGGCTGTGGCAGTGTGTTCCTGTCACTTGACCCAGAGCACTCAAGAAATATCCTGTTCAGAGACTCCTGCTAGGAAGCAATCTTCCATTTTTCCTCCTTGACTTGCCATTGACTTCCTAAGTTTAAAAATGCCATGACTAAGAAAAGCGAGGTGGTGTTTACAGGGATGGCTTTTGTCTATTTTTAAAATATCATGGCCAAAGAATGCCACTGGTCAAATGTCAGCTTTGTAGAGGTTGACAAAGGTAAAGAGATACTTCTTTTTTTCCTTTATAGAAATCTCAACTGGAAGGAAGACAGTTCAGTACCATGACAAGAACCGGCACTTACTTATATAAAAATCTGCATCTTGAAATCTATATTTGAAGTGTTCAACTTGAACACTACTCATGCTTTTATATTCAGGAAAGCTGAAAGGACACCAAGAATACAGACAACCAAACTCTCCAGCACAGAACTCACTATTAAAAAGAATCAAAGTAATACATAGCAAGTACTAAAGCTCAGGAAAAAAAGAAAATCAGGAAGTGCCAATGTAATTTGTATTCCTGTGCAGTAAGACAGAGGCTTCTAAAACATGGTCTTACACTATTTTATTGAACATCCCTCACCCCATTGTTACTGGATACGTTACTCTTCTCACTAAACACACATGGACTCCAGAACCTAAATTAATTAACATAACTGCAGATCCTAGAGTGGATACAACACAAAAGGTTTCAATGTGGGCACTTCATGTATTACTCCAGCATTGCTCTGTGTCAGGAAGGCAAGGTCTGATGTGTCAGGTGGCATTTTTACAGTATTTTATACATGCAGTGAACTCACCCCAACCAAACACAAGAGCTGATACAGGCGAATTAGTTGGAGGATAAAGCTGCAGGTATGGACAGGGCAAAGTAGCCACCTTAGGAGGTGGTAGATGCAACAAGAAACCCTTAGGTTGGCCTGTGAGAGCATGGATTGAATGACTATCCACAGAGATATCTGGCATCTCCAGCATTATACTGAGCTGCTTTGAAGAAGGAGGACAGCAGATACAGTAAAGCCACTTCTACACACAGATATGCACACGGACATCTGCCAAGACATAAGCTGTTAGCGTCCTTCACCAAGAATACAGTGACATTTCAAGCAGCAGTTATGGCTTCAAGTCCCCATTTTGCTCCAGAATACATGAAAGACCATGCAGCAATGGTGGTCCTAGGTTAAAAACAGCAATCCAGCAGTAACTGGGCATCAGGTAAGCTCAAATAATACCATTTGTCATCTGACTTCCAGGAGCCAGACGTCAGTGTCCCCGATGGCACCTTTGAAAATCTCCCCAAAGTAATTTCTCAGAAGTCTGCAGTTACTCAACCGCCAGTGCCCCCCTTCACAACGTTAAGATGGTGAAGTGCATAATTTATGGATTCAAATGGCACATTCTTCTTCCAAAATAATCACTGTATAATTGGGATAATGCCCTTGATTGTGTGTTATGGCCTAGAGTAACACTTGGGTAGTAAATAACTCTTGGCTTTCAGCCATTTGATCAATAGTCAGAGCTGACTGAAGACTTACCATCAAGGCATTCAAGAATAATTAAGCTTTTCAAAGAAATGAAAAATTTTGCAGTAATACTAACCTTCCTTAAAACATGGTAATTTTTTAAGTCAAGAGAATTAAAATCTGTCCTTTCCTCTTTTTGAAACCTCTGCAACAACATACAAAGAAGTTATGAAAAACCTTTCCACCTTTCCTTCTCATTAACCTTTTCCCATTATTAATCCCTTTGTGCTAGTAGATGACTGTCAAATTGCACAGACAATAGCACTAGTGTTCTTCCTGCTGCAAGTTTGGGGAGGTTTCAGAAGTAAGTTAAGAGAAGGTCTCCAGGTTCCAGAGAACATGCTTTATAATGTGAAACAGAGGAAACAGTCAATTCAGTGACTAAAAGAGAGAGTTGTGACTATGAGTCCACAGTGGCATAATGAAATTAAACATTACCCAAGTTATCATGGCACCTCAGTAGCTGTATAGCCACAGTAAAATGTTGCTTAGCATGTTGATTAACTCAGAGTTAATTAACTCTGAGGTAATGCAGCTTTTAGAGCAAATTTTGAAGGCAGTGATGAGCCCTGGTTTTGTTAAGCTGGAAGGGCTGAGAACGCTTTCTTCTTGTGAACTTTGAAGCTATTTGCTATGCTGGAAAGCTTTTTTCCCTCTTGACTTTCATGTCTAATTTGGAGAGATTCTCCTTTTGATAAGTGTATGAGAAGTGTCATACCATCCTGCACTGAAAAATAAAAATTCAAATCCAGTCCTAAAAAAAGCTTTGCAGAAGCAGACCCAAGGGCAGGAACTGCACCTCTGAAATGAGATATTTGTGAGACAACAGATCAACAGTTACACATGTCTAACACCCAGTACCAAAGACCTATGCAAGAAGAAAGAGAATGGCTCAGATGCCTGTGACTATGTGTGGATCTGCCTCCTCAGGCAGCCCTAGCACCATTTGAATGTAATACATCACAGCCTCTCAGCACATTTTGTTACTGATTAATAGCAAAGGCTTAACTCTTGGTAAACCCCACACAATTTCTCATTAGCAGACTGTAAAGATCTTTTCCCTCAAGTATCCAACATTTGTATTGGCAGGGCTGAGCATCCAAACAAAAGCAGATGCATCTCCTGTGAAGTTTTCGATACCTCAAGGCATTTAATGGCTCCTGTTTTAGTATTACTGAGCAGAGCTTGGTTCACATCTGCTGCCATTTGTCTGTGGGGGCAGGTGCTTTATTTACCCACTTGTGAGATGTGATTATATTTACACATTATTTACATCACAACAATGTTACTTGGTTAGATGGTTTCAACAGAGTGAGGAAACTACGGTTCAACAACATTTTGGAAGAAATCCCCTAGAAAAAAAAATGAGATTTAAGCATGGAAAGTTTAAACAACCAAAAGAATCCCCAAAACACTCTTCGATGTGTGACACGCTGGTGAGGCCAGATGCTCCCTTTGTCCTCTCTGAAGATGCTAAATAATGAAGATTGAGAAGGGAGGAACTAGCAAAGTAAGAGAATTATAAAACAAATACTAAAAATATGTGAATAATTTCCTGACCTTAGAAATCTACACATACAAAAGGGAATGCATCTTTATGAATTAAAGCACAGAGATAAAATAATTTGGTGAAGTAACAGTAATAACAGACATCTGAGTGAGGAAATACTACAGCTGGGTTGCTATCAAGTGACTGCTATTTTTCATCTCAATATTATGATCAAATCAGGAAGCTAAAGAAATCACTGTAAATACAACAATTTAAAGTGAAGTGTTTCTGCAGGATCCTGATCTAGCCAGGAAGCAAAGAGGGAGAAAAACTATTAATCAGTAAAAGAATTACCTTTTGCCTTATTGATCTGTCAAAAAAAAAAAAATATCTAAAATATCAAAAATAATTATTTGGACATATCATTAATAGTAATGATACTGAGAAACACCACAAACATTCCTCACTGATTAATGTGATCTTTTAAAATACCATGATAAATGTCAATTACGTGCAAATAACAGTAAAGTTGTTATAGCAGGACCAGGAGCTTGGTGATTAGCACTGTTACCCCTGGTTTCCTTGACCTCATGTAGTAAACCTGAAAACATTGATAAGTGTTTGAGTGGGTAAGGGTTGTGAAAACAGTGCACTTCTTTGCATTGCATGAGATGGGTAAAGTCAGAAACCCAACCCATTGAGCACTGGGCTGTGCTACAAGACATTACAAGGAAAATGGACAGTAACTTATTTTCTTGCTTTTACTTCACACAGTTTGTCTTATCCTGCAGGCTTCCTTGGCAGCAACGTGAGCTCACCTTCTCCCTAAAATCTCAGCTTATACATCTCTGCTCTAAAAAACAATCATATTGAAATACCATGTATCTTCTTGATTGTGCCATTGAAATTTCTCAGCAGAAGTGCAAAGTTTCAGCTAATCATAACTGCAAGACTCTTTGAACAAGAGATGTTTGCCCTTTCCTTCCCTCCTGAATTAACTACAGGCTGAACAAGAATCTGGCATTGAAACCCTTCTGAAATGAATTTGTTTACTATTTCATTGCATGAGAGGTCAGGTGTTCTATGACGTCTCTTTTGCAGGAATTTTGTATTGGTTCTGGTTTCCAGAAAGCCAGAATGCACCAAGGATACCTCTCAAGAAATACTGCAGAGCAACATGTAAATAACCTGTTCTGAAAAGACAAATCTAATCCTATCTTGCAGGCCTGTAAGGTTTTAGGCTTGTAGATGAATTTTCAGAGTGCTAAAGAAAGGTTTAGGTTCTTAAGAGTTACCACTCTTTGCCAACTGCTCTTCTAAATCTTAGGGTTTGGTGGTGGTTTGTTTTGGTTTTTATCAATGTAATTTTCCCTCAGCTTAAAGAGTTTGAGCCAGCTGCTTTTCCACATTTAGTGCAAACGACCAGTGTAGAGTACCAGGAGAGCACATGCTGCTGAGGCAAGCTGCAGTGAAAGCCGTGGATATGATAAAGCATCATCTGACACCAGTCAAGAACCTGAATACTGGGCCAGGGTAACATGCACCTCCTGGTGGCCTCCTGCCATCCCAGATACAGTGGAAAGCCCAAGTGAAACACATCACCAACAAGCAGTGATGCAAACACACAGGAGCTGTGGTAAGACACTGGAGACTTCTTCCATGGTGGGGCTTTGTAGAAAAGTGTGTAGCTTTAGATCACATCCATGGCTCTACACGGATTTACATGGACCATATCACACTGCCAGGCACATCTGTTGATCTATTTGCATGGGGTTGCACCAGGTAAAATGTAACCCCAGCTGCTCAGAGCTGTGCAGACTAAAGTAATTTGGAAGATGCAAGCTTTGTTACCAAAACCTCCTGGGGCTGACACACAATGGAGTTACACATTCTCACACTTCCTGAGCTATGGACACTATCCTTGAGATGCCCTCTAGCAATGAAAAGCTGAGCACTACTTGCAGCCACTCTCTGCTGCCTCGAGAACCAAAGGATAGCATCTAGCTCCCTTCCCTGCCTCTGACTGCAGCCAAAACCCAATGCCTTGGGAGGAGGAAGCGGTCAAGGAAAGCAAATATGAATTACCACCTCCCAAGCTCTCTCCCAGCCTACACCAGTGGGAGTGCTGGTGAGAGAACACATATTGTTGGCTCCCGTGGGTTTATGTGACAGCATGCAAGCCCTGAAACTGGCAACAGGGGTTTATAGAGTAATTGTCCTGAATGTATGCTGCACTATGCATTAAAGCTGGTGCCAGCAGAAGCAAACATCCTAACCAAGGCACACAAGGAGAAGATTAGCAGACTCTCCAAGACACAGATAAGCAGGTCACAACAGTGGGCTTGGGTCCCTGAAAAGTTGAAGCCATGCCTTTGCTCACAGATAAACCTATCAGATTTCCAGGTGTTTCTTAAAACAGTATTGCCTCTGCTCAAGTATGGGAATGTTCTTGCTGAGAGGTACAGATACCTTAGATGGGCCCTGGCCTCAGGTAGATGCAGCTCCTGCATCCCATGCTGTTACTGCACTGCTATGGCTCTGCAGACCCTCACAAACTCAAAAAAACCTACCAGCTGCTTCCTGCTTTGTGTCATGACAAGCCCAAACATCAACAGCCTCAGCTCTTATACTATGCCTGGGCAACACAATGCACAGAGCAGGAGATGTTCTTTGGCTTTAGCCATTCGTGCTACAGGGAACTTGCTCTAGGTGTGCACAGCTGTTTGTTTCCCAGCAAAGAGAGGACACAGAGGGTCCCAGTCATGGCCATATTTGCTTATACCTGAGGCACATAAGTGGCATTTTGTAGAATGACTTTTGGCCTCCATAAGCCGCAAGGCAATAAGGAAATGTCATTCTCCTGCTTTTCCTATAATAGAAGTAAAACCCCAAAATACTATAATGGTTACAGGTTAGGGTCAGGGATTTCTGTTGCTTGTATTCATACAAGTAGCTGTAAAGTTGTTTCTGATGGTTTTATAGCTGCTTTGCTGTAAAAATACAGAGTTGAAACATCAGTGAATCTGATGTTAAGGATCTTCACATGGGCCTCCAGACAAGACAGGTTTCATAGACCTTTCCCCTAAGCACTCTTCCTAGTTTTCCCTGCCTCTCTGCCTCTTGCAACTCACATAATTTATGGCTGCAGCAATGCTAACGGAAGCTGTCAGCTGGTACTTAGATAACATACATACAAAAGGAGTTAAACAAAGCTTAAATGTTGCTACAAATCAAGCTTGATAGATATCAGTCTGCCTTGGACAGAGTAGAAAATCTCCAATTGATACAACGAAATCATCATTTCCCATTCAGTACTTTTCTAAAAAAAAACCCCAAAATCCAACAACAGCAACAACAAAAAAAAAAAAAAAAAACAAACCACCCAGCAAAAACCCAAACAACTCCTACTCATTGGGTTTTGTAGATCTGCTCTGTCCGCTGTAGACAGTGACCACAAATTATGTAAGTACTCTGGAGGGAAAAAAATAAGCAAAACCTGTTCTGGTTTTTATGCCTTTTTTCAAGTCATTTTTCTAAGGAAAGACAGATACACGGCCTTCTGTGACTAAGAATTGCTCCAAGCTACAACAGGGTCTAGTCTAGGAGTCAACTTCAACTGTGTTTTCAGGGCAGTTGGACTTCTTAAGCTCCCCATGATGATGCTCTCTTGAAATCCAAATGCTTCTGAAGATTGCTACAAAATTCCAACTGATTTACACTGATCTAGGATACCACCTAGGACTTCTTCATGAGTACACAGATACATGGAACTTAATGTAGTAAAGATAGTGAACATGTAGTTAGCAAATAGACATTTGCATTGCTTGCAGCAGAATTTGGATGACACCTCTGACTTACCTCCAAGTGGTCAAAGTGCTCTATTGGACACATCTCCTCATGTAAAGGATATGTACAGTGCAAACATGTGGAATCAGACTGCTTACCATTTTTAGAGGGCTTGGTGACATTCAAATTGATGCAAAGCCTGTTGTTTACTCTTTGCATGTTGCTCTGTTGCTATGTATGATCCCCAAGTGTTTTTTAGAACAACTTATTGCTAATAATGAGAATCCAAACAGGAAATCAATACAGGCTCACTTATAAAACACAACAACAACAAAAAATGTTTACTCCCATTTCTGATAAATGGCCAGGCAGCCAAAGCTGAAGGATCTTCATGTCAAATGAATATCTGAGGCACCAAAAAATAAATTTTGGTGAATTACAGCAGGTTCACCTAAGAGGATGCTAAATGAACCTTCATTTTTCATTCCTATCTGGCATGAAAGAAGATTATATGCAATGAAATCACCAGATGAAAGTACAACACATATGTGACAAGCTTATTAACTTGCATTTCTGTCAGCTTGCCTAATTTAGATAAAAAAAAGATTAATCGCTGTACGGTTCCCCCTTATTTGGAATAAAAAAATCTCTAAATCTACCTGGTTTAGTATCTTTATTTCTCATAATTGCCTTCTTAAAAAGAGCTTAATTACTCTTAACCTTACCCCACTGATGTCATGGCAAATATCTATCATGCAATCACTTTTCCACAGCATTGTCCAGGCCACAAGATTAATACAGGCAAACCACATGGAAATTCTCCACTCATTTCACAGCACTCTAAAAGAGCTTTATCACAAGACACCCTCAAATAATTTCCTTTTTTTCCTTCCTGCTGTCTTAATTTCTGAAGATCATCCATCATCATCTTAACCTCTCAGCTCACATGTTGGACTTTCTTCTATGACTTTAAAGATACATGGTTGAGCAATTCTCCCCATTTTATAGGTGGGGTGACTGTAGTGGGTATTCAGTGTGATGGTGAGGAAAGGTTTAGGCAGTACTGGTCCCCTTCCAGAGCATAGGAGGCAGAGGATGAGAAATGTTAAGATACAAAAAAAAAAAAAAAAAGGGGGAATGGTTTATCTAAATTTGGTCTGATATTTGGGGAAACCAATGCTTTGGGTACTTTCAATGCCCCAAAAGTATAAACTGGATAATTGCTGTTAACAGCTTTTGTAACATCAGTGTCTGTTATTCATGTTTCTGCCATGGTGTTCTCCACTAGATGGTAACCACAGAAACCAGAAGTCAAACAGAAAATGAGCTCTCATCAATAGAAGCATGGTGATATGGCACAGAATGATGTCCTATGCATTTGTTATCTGGGACTGCCAGAAAGACAGAGAGAAACAGAGAGAGAAAGAAACAGGGTTGCTTCAAGATGTGTATTAATTCTCAGAACACCAAAGCCCAAAACCAGAAATACAGCATCTGCAACCAAATTCTGAAGGGAGCAAAGAATTGCCCCATAAAATAGCTTCAGAAGACAAGGCTGAGGGTTTTTTCTCTATAAATACAGCTCCATGTTTTAGTCTCTTTAATGCTGTCAGCAGAGAGATGGCTCTAGAGAACACTTAGCTCTATGTGGTTAGTGGTCTGTAAGCTGCCTGCACAGGTCAGCAGTACACTACTTGTGGCAAAGCATCTAACATTTACAGTCAAATGGGAATGAGATTTATCTCTTTGTTACACAAACAAAACTGACCCTCCTGGTCCCACAGATAGATGGAGTATATGGGAGAGCCTATTTATAAGTATTTTATGTTCTTAAAATATTTTATATTGATTTTGATATATTAATACTTTATGTTGCAAATTTTTAAATAAAAAATTATCCTGTTCTTGAATAAACTTCCCCTTGAAGAAATGTAAGTGTTTAGGTCTACCTATACATATAGGTAAAGCCACCCAGATGATCACTACTTTCTGGAGACAAGAAATGCAATGTCTGTAAACTGATTTAGTTTCCACACAGGTAGATTCACTTATCTCCTATAACACAGAATTTTAATTCAATAG
Source organism: Heliornis fulica (assembly GCA_013399135.1). Classification (NCBI taxonomy): domain Eukaryota; kingdom Metazoa; phylum Chordata; class Aves; order Gruiformes; family Heliornithidae; genus Heliornis; species Heliornis fulica. Next base: position 1,443,715 of record VXBZ01004235.1, read on the forward strand.
ACAGATAACAGAGAAACACCTCCAGTCTGTGGTTTCACAGCTCTTGCACTCTGCCTTACGCAGCAAAGCCTGAATTTCCTTGTATGTGTGGCAGGGGAGGCAATTTCTGTTTTCGTTTCAAGTGAAAAAAGAAAGCTTTTAAGACTTACATTACCATTAAAAAGCCAACATTGGTCAAGAGCCATCACAGAGTTGCTACACTTATTGTATGTGGGGTTTGGTGATTGTTGGTTTGGTTTGGTGTTTTTCGTTTTGTTTTTTTTTTTTTAATATTGGTAAATTTTCAGCCTGCAAGTGTCTCTTAACTAAATTTAATCAATTTTCAGTTTGCTTAGTTTTGCATCTCAGTTCTAGCCTCCCAGCTCTCCACCTCATTTCAGGGATGAGCTTACCCGAATGTCTTACCTAAGGTGATGTCTTACCTCCAGACACAGTAATTACCAGCCCTGAGAAGTCAAGAGGGCAATTCTTTGCAGAAGCCCCCAGAACGACCAATTTACAAAATTAAATAAGAAACAATAATTACATTGTCCTCAGAGCCATAAGGTTTGGGAGCTTAAAGCTTCTTCTGTCCTGTTTAAATAACAAAGGAGTGTCACAGGTTTCTAAGAGACTGTGCTCTGACAAACACACTAAAGATTTCTGCTCAAGTCATTTGAGTTGGCAGCTCATTGCTTCTTGTTTTCTTTTCTCATTTCATACCCAGCCAAGATGCCCAAAGTATAAAACACTCAAATTAATTTTCCGATGCACATGGCATTGGCAGAACTTCAACAGAAGCAGTTTAGACAGACAGAGAATGTTTTTGAAAAATCCTATTTTTCAAATGCAGGATGAAGTTTCACATTAACGGGGATTGCTGCAGCTTAATAGGAACAAGTCCCACATCTGGAAGGGAGATAGCAGAAGTAATAATTGTATCATGGCTCTTGGCCCGTGTCGGCTTTGTAATAGCAACAGTTTTTATCTTTTCAGTAAATGCAAAGAGTGATTCATGTTTGTGTAACACGTTAGAAATTTCAAATGACATCTAGGTAAAGATAAGCACTCTTCTCCATTTAATTTAATGCTGTTCCTCACACTCACCAAGGGCTACACTGGCCCTTACAGCACAGCTACGTGGGTAAACACTGCAGCCTGTGAAATATCCCACCAGCACATCAGGGACAAATACCCTTTTAAATCTACCCACAGAAAACCACATCTGAAACACATATGGGATAAGTTCCCTTGGAGAACAAGGGGACCATGAACGGGCACAAGTTGTGATACTTTTGCTGGGCAATATCTTTCTAATAGATAGGTTTTTGGAATATATTGATTTATTTTTAAGAAAATTAATCACAATAGTCAGTTATGAAGAATTTATTGAGTTCTAAGCTATAATGCTATAAAAACAGGGTTTCTTCATATTTTCTTAAACACTTCCTTTCCACCTTGAAGTCACTTTTTGTTTAAAAAGGAAGCATTACAAATAAGAGATAAGAATTAAAGCAAATGTTTCAAGCTTAGTCAGATTTGTTTGGGTTTTTTAATTTTCATATTATGAAAATGCCTGGCACTGATTTTTCACCTCAAATAATCATAAAACCAAGAAAAACATTTCTAGCTACTCTATTAAAAATGTGAGAAAGTACTCTGTCAAATATGAATTGAAGAATGTGTTCTCCAAAGAAACAGATATCTGTCTTTTATCTGTGCTAAAAAGAAGTGATGAAAGCATTTAATGAAAAACATCCATTTGAAATGGAAGAGAAAGAACTCCTTTAAAACACTGGCTAAAACCCCCAGATATCAGCTATGGAGTGACAGTTTTGAAACCAAGTATTATGTTAGCTAGGAATAATTCTCACTTTTCAAAACCTGATTTTATAAAGATTAGCTCAGCTACATCCAGAGAGATGGGGTGCTGCAGGCAGCTTGCTCTAATAAGTCTGCAAATGATTTATTACCTTTCAGTGATCCTCAGAGAAACACGATTTGCAAGTGTAACACAGACTTTTTCCACTACTCTAGATGCAAACGCTGCTTACATTCCTCTCTTCTCCCCCTCCCCAGCCCAGAATAAGAAGTCACTGCCTCCCTCACACAAGCACTTCCTATATACAGCAGCTGAAATACAGAGAAATTCCCCTCTGCAAAGGGAGGTCCAGACTCGAGTTCTGAATTTATTCCAGCATTAAGTGGTGCAGGATTTGTCTAAGGTGCCCTTGATCCAGGGCAACTTCCTGACACCAGCCTGTTTGATTTCCTGGGAGCACAAGTCATGAATTAATACTGCACACACAGCGGAAAAGGAGATCTCACACTCTGCCCACTCTATTCACTGACTAATGTGACTCCAGCCTTGCCACTGCAGGATGCCCCCAATCACTCACATGCTTATTTAGCATAGCTGTACCAACTGAAGCAGTTCAGCTGAAAGAAAACACAGAAGAGCTGAAACAAAACTAAAAACAGGGGTAGGGGGAAGTAAAACTGGAATTAAAAAGACAGAAATAGCCTGACCCTGGTTAACTCCTCTGTGCAGCAAGGTACCACTGCAGACCTGAGGCTACTCCCACTTTGGTGTATCCATGTAGGCTGTCACTATGCCCATGTGTTCCGTAGATGCATATAAATAATCACACTATGAGCACTAGCATCACTTTTAGCCTCAAAATACTGGTGTGTCTGCTCAAGTCCAGTGCTAGTGGTAAAGGCAGGAGGGTTGGCTCAGAGCACAGAAAGTTTTTGATCATCCCTGATAGAGATTATTCTCAGATAACTGACTCCCTCAGTGGCTAATAATAACCCCAGTGGCTGTTTTAATATGCTTACCCATGTTCTTGATTTTTCATGAGAAACATAGGCATGTTTCATAATAGGAGGAGTCCGCTATATTAGAGTGTCTCAGTCAATGTCTGCCAGTACATTCAGGGCACCCTCCAGCAGGAACCTGTTGGGATATACTCTTGGTATACTCTTGGAGCTCAAGTCTCCTTGTGAAAAACGACAGCACATCACAAATACCATTGCTTGTCAGTTTGCTCTGTGGCTTTTAAATGGCTTAAGAAAAAACCCAAACAGTTCAAAGGTGTTAAAAGCCCAAGGATGCTTTGAAAAAAAAAATATAAAAGAAAAGGAAGAATGTTCACTACAGCCATACATTTCAAAGATGACTGGAAACAAAGCCAATCAATTCTGAAGGACTGTCTTGTATTCTCTGTTGTTTTAACCTCAGGGACAAACAGGTAAGTGCACTTTGCTCCTTTTTGTTTCTAAGCCTGCCTGTGACCATGCACCCACATCAGCAGAAAGGATATGTGTGATCCATCGTGAGACCTCACCGGGAGTACTGTGGCCAGTTCTGGAACCCCCAACATAAGGAGGACATGGACCAGTTGGAGAGGGTCCAGAGGAGGGCCACAAAGATGATAAAGGGGCTGGAGCACCTTTCCTATGAGGACAGGCTGAGAAAGTTGGGGCTGTATAGCCTGGAGAAGAGAAGGCTCCGGGGAGACCTTATAGTGGTCTACCAGTACCTCAAGGGGGCCTACAAGAAAGATGGGGAGAGGCTGTTCAGTAGGGCCTGTTGTGACAGGACAAGGGGTGATGGTTTCAAACTAGAGGGAGGGAGATTTAGATTGGATATTAGGAAAAAGTTCTTTACTGTGAGAGTGTTGGAGCACTGGAACAGGTTGCCCAGGGAGGTGGTGGATGCCCCATCCCTGGAGATGTTCAAGGCCAGGTTGGATGAGGCCCTGAGCAACCTGATTTAGTTGGGAGGGTGTCCCTGCTTCTTGCAGGGGGGTTGGACTAGATGACCTCTGGGAGTCCCTTCCAACTCTAATCATTCTATGATTCTATGATTTTCTCTGCTGACTCTTCTAGGACAGGTAGGCAGGAGCAGCTCTGGCTGGCAAGCTGTGCAGCTGCAGTTATGGAGGGGCTGCTGGCGGGTAAAACACAGTTGCTTGGGCACAGCACCATGCCAACCTGATTGTTTAGCTTCTGGACTGGTTCATATTGATGCCAGATCAGAACCTGGGCAGAGCAAATGTTTGACTGCCCACACGTTTCTGCTGAGGCACAGCCTGCTCATTACCTGCTCCACACCAGGCATGGTCAGGAAGAAAGAATTGCTTAGTGTGATGGATACATTAGTTTTGCAAACCCTTGGGTTTTGCCAGCATTCAGCCCTTAAAACACTGTCTAAACCCACATCACCACAAATCAGGGTACAGGCAGAAGCATTCCTGGGCTGTATACTTTTAATATAGCTCCAGGAATTTGCTGGAGTCTCGAGGAAAGTGTGAGGAAAAAAGTAGAGCTCCCCATAGGATAGAGAACCCCCAAACCCTACCCTGAGGAAGACACAGCACTGAGATTATGCATTTTGGTACAGTTCTGGCACTTTCCATTCTGGCAAAGAGCCTTCAGTCCTGGCTGATGGGAAAAAGATATAGTTCATCTAGGCAGAGGTCAAAATTTAAGAGGTAATTTAGTGGCCAGCAGTCACAAGTGCAAGGCATTTTCTGATCCTCCCATTTCTGAGTACCCATTTGGTATAATGCCACAGTCTGTTCTGTCTGACTAGTATCATGGTCCTCCTGCTTTCTGTGACATTAGGGCCTGCTCCAACCACACAGATTTTAATGCATAATCAGAGAATTAAAGGACGCAAGTGGCTTCTTTAGAGTCCACTTGCCATTTGATGTGTTCACTGAGAGTTGTGAACTGCTCATTGATGGAAACCAAGAGTACCATCTCCCTGGTGCTACCATGACAAAGAAGTACTCAACAAACCGATATCAACAACAGATAAATATGCCTCTTTTAAAACAATTTTAGAAATCAAGGTCAGCTTGTGCTGAGAAGATGATACTACACCTATTCACTAGATAAATACTTACGCTGCTCTTTCCCTCATCCTCTACAACTAAATACCAAGTGAGACCGGTGCATCTTCTGCTGGGGTGGGTAAGTGAAAAATATCAACTCTGAATCTCTGCAATATTTTGGAAGGTACCATGAAAAGGCTTTACACATCTAATAACTAAATATGCCTCGTGTATTTATAAGTCAGGAAAATATTTTTAAAAGTGAGAATATTTTAAATTTATTAAAAAAAAAGTTAGTGATTTTCTGAAAGGGGATGAAATGCAAGACCCCAGAATACAGAGTATTACTTCCACACTGTCAGACAGACTGCTCCCAACAGAAATGCTCAAGACTCTCTGTACTCAAGGCTTTTTGTTGCACGAGAAGACTGGTGGAAAGAGTATGGTGATGGCATTTCTTTGGAGAAGAGAGATTGAGGACACCATGGAGGAGACTGAGATGTCGGTGCCAACATGCCCTCAGGCCTACATGGTCTGCCAGACTGTACTGAAGTTAAATTGGATCAAATTAACACTTGCCAGCCCTGCCAGATATCTGTCACAGAAATAAAAGACGTTCAGCAGTCTCTGCTGTTAAAGTAAGTAGTTTTGTATGTTCCGGGCCATCTTCACATAGTTGACAGAACAATGACTACAGAGCCCAGGGACACCACCATGAAGAACTGAGGGAGCCAATGGAGAGCCATTAAGCATGCAGAGAATAATGAGTCACAGAATGTTAGGGGTTGGAAAGATCATCCAGTCCAACCCCCCTGCCAGAGCAGGATCACCTAGATTAGCTCACACGGGAATGTTGAAGGCAGATTAGCAATACGATAATTTCATTAGGTATTATTTTCATGTTACCATTAGTCATCATGCTGTAGTTGTAGTACTGTAACAATTAAGCTTTCTCTTTTCTACTCAGCAAAAAAAAAAAACCAGCAAACCATACCCTGTAACCACAAAAAAAACCATTCACCCCCCTCTTTTTATTCATTACGATTTGGGTCCTACATCAATTCTAGCCACTAGCATTTCTCGACTGAAATCCCTGTCAATCATGTCTGTTAGGTCTAAAGTTTCCCCCTTTACATTTTAGCAAAATTGTAGGGCAACAATTGACAGAGGAGGACTGAAGGAAGCAAGTGTTGGGGTGGGTGTCCAGACAGCCAAGTTCACCTCTCCCAGGCCTTCATGACTGCTCTAGCACTCAGTGCATTCCTGCAGGAAAACCTCTCGGTCCAGCCTAACTGCAGGCAACTGCAAGCACAAAAAACCTGTGGCAGGGCTAGGTAAGATCAGTGCAGCTCATTATTTTGTATTAATACATAGTATAATCAAGTGTATTTTCTTGCATAAGAGAGTGTCAAGACAATTGGCAGAGAAAAATGGGTGAAAGTTTCTGATTTACTGGAAAGCAAAGTTAAGGAAGGTGCACTTTGCCAGAGAATGGTAGTTACTGATTTCACCTCCAGCCTCAGTAACAGTGGCTAAAAGCTTTCCTGATCTATAGAAATGGTTGCAATTTAAAAAAAAAAAAAAAAAGATTTCGCTCCAATAGTTAGTCTTAAAGCAGAACTGTGTACTGCAGCCAAATGACAGAAGAGCCTTTGGGTATTAAACATATCAAAAGGTTTTAAAGGTGGCATTTTTTGACAGCCTGCATGTTACATTTTCTGCCTTTCACGTTTGAGTGGCACCCAGGAGTATATTGAAGATGAAAATATTTTAGTTTTAAAATAACCTAGCCCAGCCTTCTCTACAAGAAGCATCAGTTTCCTTAGAAATGAAAGGGTTAATTACTATACACATATTTGAGGGGAAAAAAAAAAATCATTTACCTTGTGTTTGATAAACAGTGAACATAGTATTTAAGTCTTCAGCAGACCCATTCCATACATACCTTACTGTCTGTTCACAGCCACTTACAGCTATACAGAGAAAAGGGTTGGAAGGATCTCCCAGGGAGGTATCTTGACATTTGCTGCTCAGCAGCATAAAGAGAGCAGCTGAGGATGGACCTTTTCACAGGTCAAGCAGCCTGCCTTCTTTAGGGTCAGCCAGCCAGTACCTGTGCAAGGTGCTTCATCTTTACTGTCTGATGAGGACTGCAAAGGGGTGACATGAAGTTTTGACTGAAACACCCAGCCTAGGGCAGCCAGCTTAGGTTTGGGCATCTAATCAACAGATGTAGAAGGTTGAGGGAGACCAGTCTCACATGAGGTGCAGACAAGAAAAGGACAGCAGACCAGGCCTGACCAGGGACCAGCAGGGTGGGTGTCCTGCTGGCAGGGCCTTCAGGACATAACTAGGATATAAGCAGGAACCTGAAGGCACCTCATATGTGGAATGCCAGGGGGCACTTGGCATGCATCAGTCCCAGCAAACCAATGTTTGGGGGAAAACTATTCAGAATCAAGTAAACTCGGTCTTTCTGGCTACATCATAAAACCCTTCCCAGAAGTACTAAAGCTTTAATTGAATTGCTGTTTTCAGCTATTCAATTTTGAAGACCAACCTCTTTTCTGGGAATATTGTTTTTTTTAACAACCCTTGTATATCAGGGCAGCATACTTTATATAATTAAAGCAATCTCACAGCAATTTCCAGACACTACACAGTACAGCAGTCCCTGGGCAGTCCACACCTTACTCTATCGGCTCTTCAGCTAGACTGGGCTTGGTGAGGGTGGGGGAAACATTTTAACACAAAGAGAGATAAAGATAAAAGGTACCCTTTCTCGACTGCCTGGCCCCTCTCTTCTCCCTGCTACACTGCCTCATGTCCAAAGGCTATATGACAAATCTCATTCCCTCATTTTAGATGCATGACCGTGGTTTACTAAAACGGGCACAAAGGGCAATTACATGCAAGCGATGTAGCCCAGTGCTTCTGTGACTACCACACTGCACAGTTGGAATAAATCAAAACAACTGCCTTGAAATTAATTGGAAGTATTTCTGTGTACACACAACAAGGGATCTGGTCTCATCTGACTTAAACTGAAATCTATTTTCTTTACTTCTCAAATTCAGAGAGATATAATTTAAATCAAATACTACACCTTCAATAATTTTATTTCCCTTATGAAACAAAAAACCCAAACCCCTAGCTGTTATTTACCTCCTAATCCCTTTGCAAACACTGCAATCTTCAGTATTCAAGTACAATCATAAAAAGAAAAATAAATGTATTGTCTTCATGTAATTATATTTCAAATGCTTTCAGTTCATTAAATCTCTGGTATCTTCCTCCCACTCTTTGCACGCCCTCTTATTTTATTACTCTTCAATGGCTGCTGCCTATGTGGCAAGCCTTTCCAGATAGGGACCCAGTAATATTGTAAGTATCATAACACTGCCATTAATGTAATACTTAGTAAGGTACCCAAGTATCTGAAGTGATTTCTTCCAGCTATCATCTCTTGAATTCATTGACCATGAAGTTGAAATAACACTTGCTATTGTGTTACTTGCTCATTTCTCCCAAGAAAGGCTACTGCAGGCTTTTTTTTTTCTTTAAACATCTTTCCCTATAAAGTGCTGTCATTTTTTTATGACAAGCTTTTTTATTTCTTTTCCTCTCAGCATTCTGATGATCTTCCCTTCGCCCTTCTTTCCTTAGCTATTTATTAGTACATTTAATATTGAGTTTATTACATAAATGTAAAGTCCAATCAGCTGTGAACAGGCAGTGAGGGTACAGCAATCTGATGTTAAACACTAGGTACCACAAGGTCAACACAAGTCACCTGTATTCTTCCATAAAATGAAGGAAGTGTTTTAACATCCAACCCCAGAGGTATTCTGAGACTCCCCCATAAGGCACTAAAGCAGGACTTAAAATGTGTTTTTGAAAAAGTTCATTTTCTAAAAAAGAAAACTTGTTAAGAAGAAAACTCTCAAACATAATCACAGAAAGAATTCAGGATCCTAACAATTACGGTCAAAATTTCTAGTCTTTTGTTTGTTTGTTTGTTTTTAATTTCTGCTGTTTTGCTTGTTTGGGTGGGTTTTTTTCTGACAAAGGAATTATGTTCTTCTTCTGAGCTTTTGTGGGTATCTTCCAACATGGCACTGCCAACATGACACAGGACCTCACAGCATTCATCACAAATACAGTGTGACTGGAGCAGGTTCCGAGTACTGAGTGATATTTGGTTCAGGCAGGGGCTTGTAAAAGGAAAGTGTTCAAACAGTGCTCTGAATATATAAACAAACTGACAAAGAATGGGAGTAAAAGGCAACTATTCAGATTTTAAGGTGCTAATACTGCAATACTAGCGTGGCTTGCAAAACAAGGTGATTTGAAAGCACGTGAAGCCAGAGACATATATCAAACTAGGCACTCACTTGAAGAAGATTAGAACAGCCCTCACACAGGAGCAAGTCTCACACCTAGTTATGTGCACTATGGATTCTGAAGGAATTGCACTGGCTTCACTCTGAAAATCTAGTGGTCTATATAAGTAAGGATGCATTCAGTCCAGACAATAATGTCTTTCTTCCCAAAGTGGCTAAGCACAAAGTGGAGTCAGTGGTTTTCCTTCATTGTTGATAAAAAACTCCAAAGTTAAGAAGACTGTCAGCAGCTAAAGCACTGTGGCATATTTGCGTGTGTGAAATCAGAGAGTATAGAAACTATGTCTCCAAAAATCAGGAGAATTGTTTTGATTTTTGTTGAAGAATGGTAATGCTGAGAAGGATTTGCATAGCTTCTCAGGAGAAGCTCTCATGCTAGTTTTCTGACTGGACTTAGCTCATTAGATCTGTAAGCAAGAGAATGTTGCTGATTTCCTTTCTTCAAATTAAAGGATTGGCAAATGTGAAAGAAGGGAGTTGAAATACCACTCCCTCCCCCCAAAAAAAAAAAAAGGATGACAAAGAGTGAAACAGAATCAATAGAAATCATCATTCTGTACTTATCTTTCTTTTTAAACCATGTATACTCATAAAACATTGTGTAAGAAAAACAGCTGGACACAAAGTTGTTATCACTCTTACAATCAAAGAGACAATGAGTTCACTGACGTCAACGCAAAGCTGAAAACATCGTTTTCCAAAGCATACAAAAGAAAGAATCAAATAAATATTTATCTATTGCTTTAAAAATGATATTTTATATTAATAGGTTTAAAAAGTGTTAACTAGTCTATGTCATGTCCATGCAAAATGCTGGATCAATTTTGCAAATGTAGAGGTTTAGAAATTTTAATTTATAGAAAATATCAGTGGAGGTATTTTTGATAGAAACTTCCTGAACTTGCTAGCCTGGTGCAACTTCACTACCTGTATCTATTGTACTGAGTATCAAAAGTTTGTGTTGTTAAGTTCAAGACAAAAAGATGAATTCAAGTCCTTGACAAGTATATTAGTCGAATGTGCTTGACAAACACAGCATTGCTGGTGCTTGGGTTTCTGAGGTTCTTTTTGCCCAGGAATGTGATCAGTGGCTAACATTCTGCAGTCTTTTGCAGTTAAATTTACTCCTGTGTATGTGAATAAAGAAAAAAAAAACAACTTTGCTATTTTTGAGTGTGGAGCCTCAGGTTCGATCTAGCAGTAGGCAAGCTGTCACAGCACAGAACAGGAAAGGGATATCTGGGGAAAAGCATCAATCAGGATAAGAAGAAAATAACTACAGTACTTGCAAGTTATTTTCACTGAAAATAAAGGCCAATTCTGACCATGTACAGAACTTTACAGACACCAAGAGTTCATCTAACTACTGATAGCCATCTGATACCAGCATTTCTCTCCCTTGATTTGATCCATATCTTAATCCTTAGTCCACTTGTGGGGATGACACTTTTTATCTAAACTGAAATAAGTCTCAGCTGGTTTCTTTCTCAAGCCAGTCTGAAGGATTCTTCTCCTTATGCTGATTAAATCCTTCAATTTCACTGTGACTGCTCATACTCTCAATATCATCCCAAGAGCCAAACACTGGTCCTTATCACAATGGAGCATTAGATCAGGAAGAAATTCTATAACACGAGCCCACTCAAAGCCTTTCAAGTGGTAGTTCAGAGCAGCATTGCACACCCTTTCCTGGCTTCTCTTCGGCACAAGGCAAACGCTCAGTGCCTAGAAGGCCAGGAGACAGGACGTAATCACCATAAGGAGCTTCCATAATCAGATCCCACAGTTTTCCAGCCCTTTCCACTAGGAAATTAATCACCCCCCAAGAACTGCACAGGTCCAGCAAATGGCACAGTACTCTAGAATCTGGGCTCCTGTACTAGAAACCATGAGAATCCATACTAGGAAATACAATTTAAAAAACCCAACCAAACCCCCAGACACCTTCTTAACAGCTACATAAGTTTGAAGAGAATGAGATCATCATCAATTTACACCGACTTAATACCTGCTAAAATCACAACAAAATTGATTCTCCTTTACACTCAAGTCTTTTTATGATAATCCATCAAAATTAAGTAGTAATATTTAAAGGCCCCTAATACTACTGTAGTAGCAGATATTCCCTAGGGCATGAGAATCAGATGTCATATGCACACAAGCAAGTAAAAGCAAAACCCCCTCAAGTGCCTACATCTATTTTTATCATGCATTTATACAAAGAGAAAACAGCTACAGGGCTGAATAAAAAAATAAAACTGTGGTCAGCCTATAGCTGTCCATCCTACTTGGCTCAGTTTCGGTTTTTTAATCATTAAGGCTGCTGAGCTGCCTGAATGTTTTAGGAAATGCAGTGTAATCTTGATCTATGCAAGAGAATTGGGAGCAGAACTGAAGAAAACTTGAGTTTTGGCTAAGCTGTTAGAAAAGGTAGATGTTCAGCAATGAAAGGGTCATGGGCTTAGCTTTAAGCTAAAGTGTGCTGTGGCCCTAAAAGCTGTGCTTTTTGAGAACTAAATGGCGTAACTGAAGTAGGGTTTCTATGGAATCACTGTGAAGGGGGTAACAGGTATATTTTCTTAAAGAATCAGAAAAATAATCTCAGAAATAAGAACTAAATGGAATGGTTCCATCCTGAGCTGTAGCTGGCTTTCAGAAGTTTCCACACATCCAGTGAGTGTTTTAGTGAGGCCATACTACTGAAGAAAAGAAGTGTGCCATCAACATCTGCCAAAAGATTGTTGGTAGGTTCAGAGAGGACTGTCTAATAGCTTACTCCAAAGGTAAGACACTGGGTCAGAAAACCTAGCTGTCACACCACCAAAAACATACTAAACTTGCAGGGACCAAACCTGGTCCTCTGGCAGAAAGAGTAATTATGAAATAGCACGTATTTTATAACCGAGTTTACTCCCAAGTGATACAAGCAGAGCAGCACACACAATTAGCATGGAAAGCTCTTCAAACCACTGACACCTCCTGTCTCACAGTAATTTATTCCAGTTCAGTTCTGTTGTTTCACAGTACAAATTAAATGGAGGGGGACTCAAGGCATATTGGTTGTATTACATATTCCAGCCTATCTGCTGCTATAAAGTAACTTATTCAGCTTTATCTCCACAGTCCCTCACTTGTTTCGGTACTACCCAACTCATTCAAAGAGCAATACTTTTCTAATTTTCTTTTTCTTTCCTCCAGTACCTGTTCTGTAATAATGTTTTCCCCTCTTACATAATCTGTATTATACCCTCTTTTGATTTATGATGTCGGTGGTGAGGTTTGGGGTTTCTTTGGGTTTTGGTTGGTCTTGGACTGGGTTTTTTCATTGTTTTGGATTAGGTTTTGCATTTGCTTTGGATTTTAAATAGGAATAAGACTAAGGAAGATAAAGAACACACTTCAGTGAAACCTTAAATTCTAATCAGAGTAATGAAAGTAAAGCCATAGCAAGTGAACGACTTGGCAATTTCTTATTAAAGTCACAGGAAGTTTGTTAATGTTGCATGATACTGCCCGCCAGGAAACCCCACGGAGGACTAATAGATCCAGTGTCATCACAGAGCTGTCACCCAAGTATCCCAGTGCTGAGCCCAGCTGATGTTAAGGATGGTGACTAAAACAGGGGGAGGAAGCTTCCCCCTGTAAGAAGCAAGAGGAGAAGCACTAGTAATTTTTACCATTTAAATTGTGGGGTTTTTTTTTCTTTATTATTCCTTTTAAAGTAAAGCCACAGATCTTCTGTTCAGCAACTCTGATATATCTTACAGGGACATGTAAAATCTCCATCTGAAGCCAGGCTCCTCTCCAGAATGTCATCAAAAGCCAGGGCAATGAAGGTTTATTTATACTGCAGACGTTACTATGGTGTTGAGGTATGGGAGCTGGGTGCAGATGTCAGGAATAAACTAACCACTGCAATGTGCAGCTTGTGAAAAACTGAATAAAAGGGTGAGCTCATCTCGGCAGCAATTTATCCTACAGCATCCTATGTTGATAGTCTTAAGCATATTTGAGAATAAGCCCCATGTACATCTCAACCAAAACAGAAAGGAATGAGAGCAGAAACAAGAGCGAGATGATCTGTTTATTTCCCCAGAGGACATACATGGATCCAGAAACTTAGATGACAGAATGCTCTGTCACCCCACACGGTACCTCTCGGCTGCAGTTGAAGCAAAATTAGCACTTTCTCCAGAAGTGAAGATGTCTCACACAGGTTTGAAGGCTATGTTCATCAGCATGCTCTTGCCCCTCAGAAAATGCTGTCTGGCAGGGTTACATGATGTATTTGAAAGAAATTCTAATCCTAAACTTGGACAGTTTTGTTACCACACTTCAGCACAGTTTTTATATTAACACATAGCAAGTCTGCCTCCAGGTTCTCCATTTTCTGCTCACAATAGGGGAAGCTAATCTGCAGGGATGTGAACCAAGGCCCTCAAGTGTACATTTTCAGTGAGCAGGGTGCTGTGGCTCAATCTGGCAAAAGAAACATGCAATCTGAAAAAGCCTCCCTATCCTATCCAAGTATTTAAGAAATTTCTTCAAGGTAGAATTACAGGATTGTGCAAAGTGGTGGACAGCAAGGCCTTAAGAAAGCAATGGGGCTGCTTAAGATATAGTGGGATTTCTCCTAAATGTAAGGATCCTAAGACAATTTAGGTTAGAAGAGACAACAGACCAACCTCCTATTCAAAACATGCTGCTTTTAACTTAGATCCTGTGGCCCTTCAAAAAATGTAAGGCCAACAGAAGCCATTCTGTACTTTTTCCCACCTCAGAAATACTCTAAATGTATGAACAAAATCCATAACCATCCGCTTAGACAGAATCTGTGTGCTACTACTGTTACTCTAAACACTTATAGAAGGAACACTGTTCACACAGATGTTCATCAAAAAAGTGTAATTAGTATTTATCCTCTCAATTACATCCTCAAACTTTTTGTAAAACTATCATTCTTTCACTGAAAAGCAGAACTTCAATCAAGCTGATAACTTAGAATATAAATATCAAGTCTCAGATAGAAAAAAAAGGTACAGACTGTGTCAGAAGCCCAGATTTAGAAGCCCATGCATAAAATCTATTCACCCTGCAGCCAGCACACAGAGAGACATTTATTTACCCTTTTGATGTACAAATAAAGCCTGAGAACATGTAGTCTCTCATATCCACTTTTATACATCTATATGAATTACTTGTAATGATTCATGCTGGATGGAACAAGGTTGGATCGCAAGTTAGGATGGTGCATCATTAATAAACATCTTACAGACATCCTCCTTTCAATATTCTCAGCCTCAAACAGATTGAGTTCTACTACTACACTTTAGCAACTGTAATAACAAAGTAACTGGGGAAAAATCCACCTGTTTCAGCACAATTCAATATCATGTATAAATAACACACATTTTCAGGAGGTTCCTGTAAATGCAAAGTAGCACGTGTTTTGGACTAAAGAATTAGAATTTTTTTTTTTTGGTTAAGATTTGAGCAATTTTTTTTATAGAACAGTGTGAATGCATCATTCAAGCCCATCACTGCTTGTTAGACAACATAGGCATGGAATGTTAGGGGTTGGAAGGGACCTCAAAAGATCATTTAGTCCTACCCCCTGCTTGCGTTCTTCACTAGAAATAAAGATACTTAAGGATAAAATGAGTTATTAGTTTATAACTAATGGGAACTCCCCCACACCAGTCTGTCTTATCAGAGTGCACTGATAGGTATTCCTACCTGAAAAGTAGGTTGTTTCCATGCTCCCCACAGCTGTTTCTGGAGTGACTGTTTGGCATTTGATGTTTGCTATGGACCTGCCTTCAGCTGCGTCGCTTTTTCCAGTGTTTCTGCTATAACTTCTCATGCACACAGTAGGAAGTCCCCAATGCTGGTTTTAAAATAACAGGCTGTCTTTTCCAGCAGTTTTTCCTGTATAGATGCAACAGAAATATCGAGCTGGTGAGTTGTACTGCTGTCATATAGACAGTGAAGGTGCCATAAGAAATACCATGCCAATAATTAATGTGTACAGTGGAAAAATGCATGTCAAATTGACTTGTAAAGGTCTGCTGTAACAGTACTACTAATTGGCATCTCACTGTATGTAATTATATGATCACGCAGCATACTTGAGTGATAAAGCAAAAATAGATAATTTATGGGGAAAAACTAGACTGGTTAATTGGGACTGTGTAATACATGTGGCCTGTATTGAAGTTTGTCACATCTCATTCATAAGCAGCCTATCATCTTTTTAACGAGTTCCTGAAACATAACATTTATTGAAACTTGGCTCCTGCACTTTACAAGCAGGATTGTAGAAGCAGCAGTATTCTTTCACTGAAGCAACTGGCACACCCAGGAAAGACAAAGCTTGTCTCTTCTCACCCCCACCAACTGGTGGGTTAAAAATTTTTGCCTCACCCCCTACAATATTTATTTCACCTACATCTTTGCCACTGCTGATCCCAAGCCTGCAGAAGTATGTTTGCACTGATCTCAGGAAGAACAGCAAAGCCTGCCTCCAGGGACAACATGCACATTACAGCTGTACTCTCCGTGTGCTCAAAGCTATGAGAAAGCCCATGGCAGAAGTCTAGGTGTGCAGACTCTCTCAAAAAATAAATGAATAAAAAAAACAACACCACCACCAAAACCCAACCACCAGAATACCTAAGCTACCACTACAGACTCTGACAAGACAGGGCACCCAACCTTCTACTGCACACCATTACTACCTCAACTTGAGACTGCACCCCATAAACCACCAGCCTTCCTGACTGCAGTTGAACAGCTCCTGCTCCAAGAGGCTTTTTCATATTGTAGGAGCTATCTAATCAAAAAACCAACCTGCAAACACAAGTTCATATAGCCTGCCTCTGCCAGAAAAATGAGGTTTGCCTTTCTTCAGCATGACCTTTAAAATAATCAAGACTGATCACTCATAGTGTAGCTGTAATTGCAGCTGAAGAGGTCAAGAGCAGGTCTTGCCCATGTCTTCTCTGTCCAGAATTCATCCCTTTTGCTTCTTCATACATGGGCAGCACAGAAAGATTTCACCAAAAGAGGACTCCCTGCTCCCAGGGAGTTACTGCTTACAGTAACTGGATTGTCAAGTTAGACTTCTCCTGTGCAAAGAACTCCAAGCTGTCAAATCCCCTGCTACGTTGTTAATAAAAATCCCTCCTGAGAAATGAAACTACTTTAAACCTGTGTTTTATTCCTGAGTTCCAACCTTCTCCCTGCCTTCCCCTACATCTATCACCCAGCTCGTGTCTAAATAAGTAATGGCTGAGCAGAGGACATAACCTGTCTTCAGCTGAACACTAGAAGCAGTTCATGTGTGTTTCACAGTCACAAATTGCAGAAAAGACAAAAAAATTTAATAAAACAAGTTTAAATCTTCTCAGAATCCTTCTGTGGTAACTCTTTGTCATGATGATAAATCGGCATTAATTGCCCAGTCAAAGAAACTGCATTGCATCACTCATAATAAAAAGACACCAAGACTGAAAGTCTTGGAAATTGTGTGACAGCTACAATGAAGCACATGCATCATTCTAACCATAACCATCCCAGAGTCTAACAGTTTCAAGACTAGGGTATTTCAGCACCATGAAAATCTCTAAATCTAGGTGAAAGCTTGGGATACACTCCTTCCAATCTATCCTCATTAGTGACAATACAAGGCAGCAACTGAAGAGAAAGAGAACCATGGGAAGAAAAATAAACATTAAAAAAAATAAAATATTGCCTGTAGCAATATTTGGTGCCAATAGCACCAAAAATTTTATTTTGAAATAAAAATAATCTGTGAACAATTAAAAGCCAGCAACAGCTTTGATGCGCCACTGAATTTCCCTAGCATGTGAAAGGCACTCCCAGGAAGAAGAGTGTCCTCGGGACTGAGAACTCTTTCTTTCTTTAACTATTCATCCTGCCAAATGGAAAAAAGAAAAAAAAAAGCATTTTTTAAGATCAAATGTGCAAGATGGCAGGCAGCCTGTGCTGTTTAGAAAAATCCCCGTGTCTGAACTTCTGGAGGGCAAGAGGTGATATGTGGTCATCATTCAAAGTCAGGGTACAGGAGTTCACCAGTGTACAGATTTGATTGGCAACAGTCTGTGGGAACAGCGACAGCCCAGTAACTTGAAGCACTTCTACAGGTGTATTTCTAGGATTCAGTCTGGGAAAACTACTCATTGCCCCCCCTGCAACACCCATCGAAGAATCCTAAATGCAAGTATGAATAAAGAGTTCATGTAATTAATTAATAATGAGTGAGGGAGAAAAAAAAAGAGAGACCACAACCCCTCAAAAGAAAACCCACAGAAAACTCAATAATTCCCTCATTAAATGGCTAGTTCTTCCTCCAAATGCTTGCATGCAAAATATATTCAAATTTCAAAACATAAATCACAATTATTCTGGCACAAGCATAACTTCAAGGCTCTTTGCTTCTGTATATCTGATTATATCTGATTTAAGCTGCTCTCTGCCCTCAAAGATAAACAGATTATCTTTTCCAAATGACAAAATGCACAGGTTATAGTTATTCATATCCATGCCCTTTGTGACAATCACAAGTAATCAACAGCAACTGGATCACCACAAAAGAGCAGACTTGGCAGATATGAAGTACTGAATTTCAGCCTCCCTGAGAAAACAGTCACAATACCAAAGGCATAAGAAGTGTTGTCTTCTTATTGTCTGACAGTTGGGGATTTCTTTTCTCAGTTTTTTATCCTGCTCTTAGCCCCTTCTCCTGAGACCCAGTTGAGCCGTGCTCATGCAGAGGGAATATCGTTACTGAGGATCAATTCACTCCCTGTACTACTTTCTCTAAGCATATTTGGAAGGGGCTTGTCAGCCCCGAATAAATGTGTGACAAAGTGTGATTTGTTCAGGTCTAGAAAGCAGTAGGAGTACTTTATATCATCGCTTGGTCCATGTACACTCTAGATTAGCTCAGGTAAAGCACTTGGAAAGTCATCCCACAACTGTGGGAGTAGATAAGTAAAAGCAGAGAAGCATCTAGGTGAAAACAAAGAATTGTGTTTCAGTCCCTGCTTTATTATTAACATGAATTAGTGGGAAGATCCAGTCCTTTTGGATGTTCTCTTTATTAAAAAGAAAGAGTTATTCACCACCAATATATAACTTCTATATGGATTAAAGAGGAGAAAACATTGGATTCTAGCTTCTCTCTTCTGCACGGCTCTTTAGAGACACAATGCGGCGTGGGTGCAAATAAACTCCCAGTATATCTACTAAATAATGTATCTTCATACAGTTAAGTATATTATATTCAGAAGATTTCCACTTTTAAACTACTTAATTTCCAGTAGAATTATCCGAGAAGTCCCATTTACATGCTGCAGCAGGCATAGGTTTTATTTGGGATTTGGGCTTGTTTGGGTTTTTTTTTAACCTTAGGATTAAATAGATGAACTTCTATTATCCAGTCAGTACAAAATGATTTCTGAAAGTTACAAGTACTAAACTACCACAGTTTACATTGCTAAATTCATTATTGTCCTTACTGATTAAAACCTCACATCTCTACAGCCACATGATCATTCATTTTAGGAGGAAATTAACGCAAGCAATTAATTTTTCGCAACCTTTGCCAAGCATACTCTTGGCATCACTTAGAAACCTATCAGGTTAAAAACACCAAACCCGGGGCCAACACCTAGAGACCTCGACAGGAAGGGAAAGAGGAGAGGAACCATCTACATAACGCTTCCAAGGCAGGCAGTCTGCTGCTCCAAGGGCACTGACAGATCCCAGATGAAGATGCTAATGTGGCAGCCACCTCCTCCTAACAGCACTGCTGTCCTCTCAAATGGCAGGTTTTCTCCTAGTCACATCTCATAATCCCACCACCAGTAACTGAACTAGCGACTCTACAGTCACAGCGTGGAAGCCAAGCATGGAAAAGGTGATTTTAAGGAGGTTGTTTACAGATGGGATTGCCATCTCTTACAGCCACTGTTCTCTCTGCACAGCCACATCCCATAAACCTGGTTAAATTCACAGAGCCCAGCAGGGAACAGGAGATATTTGTGAATGATGTGATTATTACCTGGCTTTGAAATTGAAAGGGTAATAAATTTACGGAAAATAGTGATTAACTACCTCAAACCACAGGGACCGTTTTCCGTAAATTTATTACCCTTTTAATTTCAAAGCCAGGTAATAATTCGTAGGGCTTCCCATGCATAATGCACAAGCAATCCAGGCCAGTCAGCTTCAAAGATCATCATGATTATAATGCAGAACAAATGAATGCCAAAAATATATGCTTGCAACAACACAAATGCATAGCAGGTTAAGAGAACAAAACA
Source organism: Heliornis fulica (assembly GCA_013399135.1). Lineage (NCBI taxonomy): Eukaryota > Metazoa > Chordata > Aves > Gruiformes > Heliornithidae > Heliornis > Heliornis fulica. The sequence continues at coordinate 1,463,290 of VXBZ01004235.1, forward strand.
AGTTCTTTCAATTTTCATTAATTTTGTCACAAAACCGGTGTTACAGAGCATGATATGTCTGCATGCTCTGGTCAGGCCAGAGGAAAAGGCTTAGCAGAGGCATGCAGACCCCTGTATAGAAAGGTGCACAGCTGCATCACCTCACAAGTGCCTGTATCCTTCCTCAGCCAGGCCACTGGCCTACTTGGGTCCCTGCTGCTGGGCATGTCAGCCAGGCACAGTCACAGCCCGCAGGAGACACCATGACTGCAGCTGCGTCCTGCCCTAGGACATAGGAACTGTTCTGCAGACTACAAGGGCCAGAAATGCTAACTTAGTCTGCTGTGCCTACATCCAGCCATGAAAAGGTCCCATCTGCACATCCTTGAAAATTTTCCACATGAGAAGAAAAGCAGATTTTAAAAGTACTATCAAAGATGTTCACATAAATACTCCTTCCACAGACAGGCTGCCTGCAGTTTCGCTTCGCCTGTAGCATTGCCTTAGTCACAGAACTGATTTCTGCAATTCTGGTGTACGATGGAGTTGCTGGCAGCACACTCTGAATGTGCTGCTGAATAACCATGTTCCTTAACCCACCTGCATTACCCAGAGTTTTGGGTTTGCGGGGCAAGGTTTTGGTAACAAGGGGGGCTACAGGGTGGCATCTGCAAGAAGCTGCTAGAAGCTTCTCCCATGTCCAACAGAGCCAATGCCAGCCAGCTCCAAGATGGACCCACCACTGGCCAAAGACAAGCCAATCAGCAACAGTGGTAGTGCCTCTGGGATAACTTCTTAAAGAAGGAACTAAAAAATCCAACCAAAAACTTAGAGGCAGCTTTTGTACCCAGAGAGAAGAGTCCAAAGATACAAGAAACTGCAGACACCAAGGTCAGTGAATAAGGAGAGGGACGATGTGTTTTGGATGCCAGAGCAGAGATTCTCCTGCAGCCTGTGATGAGGACCATGGTGAGGCAGGCTGTCCCCCTGCAGCCCATGGAAGATTATGTGCAGCAAAGATTCCACCTGCAGCCTGTGGAGGACCCTATGATGGAGCTTGTTGAGGCACCTCAAAGAGGCTGTGAAGCCTGCACTGGTAGGATCTGCAGCCCATACTGGAGCAGGTTTGCTGGCAGGACTTGCAACCCCATGGAGGATGCACCCTGGAGCAGTCTACTCCTGAAAGTCTACATACTGCACAAGGAACATGCTGCTGCAGTTCATGAAGAGCTGCAGCCCATGGGAGGGCCTCAAGCTGGGAAAGTTAATGGAGGACTGTCTCTTCTCAGAAGGACCCCATACTGGAGCAGAAAGGTGTGATTCCGCACACAACAGAATTCTGATGCTGAGGAGGAAGGAGCAGCAGAGACAATGTGTGATGAACTGATTCCAATCTCCATTCTCCATCCCCCTGTGCATCAATGGGAATGAGGTAGAGACTTTGGGAGCAGAGCCCAGGAAGAAGGGAGGGCTGTGGATAGGTGGTTTAAGATTTGGTTTAATTTCTCATTTCTGTACTCTATTTTGCTGGGGTAAGAAAAAGATTAATCTAATTTATAAGCTGAGCCCTGCCTGCCAGTGACGGTAATTGGCAAGTGATCACTCGCTGTCCTTACCTGGACCCATGAGTCTTTCATTATGTCTTCTGTCCCCTGTCGAGGATGAGGGGCTTTGAGCAATAGAGGGGCTTTGGTGGGCACATGGCCTCCTGCCAGGGTCAAACCACCACACCAGTAAGTCCCAAACCTTTGTCAATAACTACAGAATAAGGCAGCCTTCTGCCCTTTGTCTCTAAGCTCCCGTACTCTATGTGGCAGATAAATCCGTTTCCCAAAGAAACCACCAAGGCTCAGAAGACTCCAAACTGCCCTCTTGCCGACGTGCAACAACTGCAATACCCAGTGCTGTCACTTGATGTCCCTGAGCCGAGTAACTTCCCTCTCGGGCATCTTCCCCTGCCACAAGGCTGCAAAGCTAATTTGGCTATTTGTACCGCACCTCTCCAGCGCCCACCTCCGAGACAGACTCTGTGCCGTGTGATACAGACGGTGCCCACTGCGACACGGAGAAGAGCAGAGCAGCTGAAGATACATAAACATACACAAGACCCCTTATCACTGATAACCAGCAGGATCGGGAAGAAATAGATACCCCAGCAAACGTGCACATCAGATACTTCACAGGAAAAGCCAGCAAGCGTGCTGGAACCTGGAAACGTTAAACTGTTCAGATACAAGTACTGGCCAGTCATTCTTAGGAAGCTGCACTGGGGAACTGATAAGGAAAACTTCTGTTCAAAGAGACCTGTTTATTTCAGCATTAGCTGGTTAAAAAGTAGGGCAGATGTTTTCGGTGCACTTGCACAGTGAAATCGAGGGATGCACTTGTCCTTAACAGTCCTCCATCAAAAAAAATCAGAAATACAAGCTGATCCTTAAAGCATTTAGGAGATTTGGGGGCATCTTAGGCCTCCTCACAAAACCAGAGTCCTCCAGTCACTTCCAAGCTATTCCTTCACTGCTCCTTCCTACAACTCACAGAAGACAGGAGGCATAGATTTTCAGTCCTACTATGTCTGTCTGACAGTGAAAACCCAAGTTAAAAACCTCATCAGCAACTTCAAATTCCTCTTGACAAGTAAACTGCTGTTCAGAATGGATAGAAATTGCAATGTGAGCTTTTCTGAAGGGCAGCCAGTAACTCAAAATGAAAGATACACATTATGGGCTTCATCTTTGATTTTCTTTTCAGGTATCATGGAACAGGACTCAAGTCTAAACATGCTACTTTGTCCTTTCATTTTTAATAAGGCTGTAAAATCTGCATCACAACTTTTGAGTGTAAGAACAGAGCAATAAAGTCATCTATCGCTGGTTTTTTACTTTAATATATATTGCATTCCTAATTGTTTTCTACCATTCTGAAGCAACTTACTATTCACTGAACTTCAACAAATGAGATCTATGAAAATAAAGCTATTAAGAGAGATTAATAGCACTTTCTCACATCTTATCCCATGCAGAATTAGAGAAAAGGGCATGAGAACATAGAAGCCATAAGCAATTTTAGTTGTAAAGATATGGCAAGATGTGCATTAACACTGTTTCAAAGCATAGCCTATTTATTGCAGTGAAATTATTTTGGCTTTTTAATTTGTAAATCCACTTAAAACTAGATGTCACTGAGCATTCAAGCTGCCAAGCAATAGTAGTACAGACAGGTGCCTCGCGATGCTTGTAAAACTCAGTGTTAACAGCAGTGTCTCTTGTTTCAATGTTCTTGAATTAAGCTAAGTTAATCCACTGTAATGCCACACTGTATTTTGGAAAATTGAGATGCAAGAATTTCTGAAAAGTGAGAATTCTTCAGAGGAAAATTAGAACAGCCTATAAAACTTAATTGCGTTGAAAATATATAACTTTCCTTTATTTAAGGAAATAAACAGTGAATAGTTATCAAAGTTCTGTACCAGGTGTTTGAATACAAGGTAAATACTGAGACTTAAAACTGTCTGTCTGTTCTGGAGGTCATTTAAAGTTTACTTGGAAAAAACCCTGACAATGTTTCTGTGAAGAGTACTGCAGCTAATGCAATATCATACATACATACATATATATATATATATATCAAAGAATGTTCAAAGCCAGCTAAATCTATTTAATAATATAACTACTTGTTATAAATCAAGACAAGGTTGTCAGTCTTCTTGGATCAAGGTTAATCTACTCATAACCATTAAATTCACACATGTATTATCAAGGATCTGTTTTACAGCTTCTCACACTAATAAGCTGAAGCATTACCAATTCGACAGGCACCTCATCATACAGGTGGAAAAGCAAGAAAGGATTTCTCCTGCTATCCCTGGCTTTTGTGCTATGTATTTAGCTGTTCAGGAAGAGGATCAGTAGGAATAAGTCTGCAATACACAGCAAGGCAAAGCTATGAAAACACACAAAAGAACCCCAAAAACCCCACAGAAAGACTGGCTCACTATTGTTTTTTTTTTCCCCAGCAAATAATGGGGAATATTTCTGTTCAACAGAAGTGTTAACTTACCTTCTCAAAAAGTGTAGGTAAAAGGTGACCAGGCTAAACCTCAGCATTCCCAAGAGCTGGAAATCCTCAAGTGCTAAAGCCTAGCCTGTACCCCCTTCCTTACAATCTGAAATTTGTTTAACTTGGTATAGGCTTGGTACCAAGTGAGAGACACCTAACCAAAAGACACCAAGTTTTCCTGGGAAAAATGCTGAGCCATGGAGGAAAAAAAAAACAGAACTCTATTCTGTTGTTCATAATGCCAGGAACCACAAAAAGAGATCTAGCAGAAGTAAAGCACATGTTTTAATAAGAGTTGAGACACTACTGTGTAGCTTTGCAGACAGAGCAAATTAATAGTAGCTTTACTTCACTTGAAGATTTACCCCTCTTCCTCTACAGTTATTTATTTGAATATACCCTATTTATTGCAAAACTGCTGGGCAGTTTACAAGAGCACTATAGGTCTGTGCTAGCTCAGAAGTTTCAGGAAAGGCGATGATAAACAGAAGATAAATGCTAATTTGAAAATAGTTTCCTCCACGGTGGAAGATAATTGCTTTAAGGCATATTAAAGCTAAGCTAAGCGCATTTAGTGACCCGCTAGCATTTGCTGCTGAAAACAGCTGGATCTGAAATGTTAAGCCTCAGCTTTGATTAACTATCCAGTAATCTATGAGGGCAGCTCTAAAGCACAGACAGATTTATCTTTAAAAGGAAAAAGAAAGCAAAATGTTTCCTCTCATTAACTTTTTCAAAAGTTAATTGGAGAGGTAGCAAAGAGATCAGACTAACAGAGAAATGAACCACTGATATTATTCTTTTTTTTTGCAGTAGGAGTAAACAACAAATTTTAGACCAATTGTCCTACTTTAATGTACCAGAAGTATTTTTGGTGCCCAAGATCGAACTCACAGCAGTGACACATTTAGCATATGTAGTGTATTACTGGATGAAAAGACGAAGCTGGAGGCTGAGTAATTCACAAGATCCTTCAAGATCCATCCTGCACACATGTACTGCTCACATGAACACTCCCTAGGAGCACTCATGCAGATGCAGAATGAGCAGGCAAGGAACGGATTTCACAGCACCAGGCGCTCTGAAATTCAAATGCACCATTCACAAACAAGCCAGTAAATCAGTGAATTGGAAGTTCAATGAGTTCATCCATTGACAGAGTCTTCCTAAAGCAGCATTATCAGAGATTAAAGCAGTAACAACCTCAGTGTATCACAAAAGGGACCTGACAGGAGGTCACACGTTTTTGCTAAGGGAAGTGACTCAGGCTTTCTATGAAGTTCTGTGTGGGCACTGTGGACTTCAATGGGATGAAGGTTAAGCTTCTTAAACTCACCAAGAAACAACAGCACACTTAAATTTCCCTTACAGTACTTCATCTCACACAGCCAAAGGAATGGGAGTTTCCTCATGGCCATCTGGTGGATGTGGGGACTCCCAGGAGCACTGAGGGATGTGGAGCCTTTGCTGGGACAGAGCCCACCTGTCTTCAGCACAGCAAGGAGACTCAGGAAGGCTTCCACTACCAAGGAGTCTATGTCTCTCCCTTCTAGCAGTAGACACTAAATGGACATGATTTGGAACTACAGTTTTAGCCAGACTTAAACATGTTGCAGCCCATCTGAAAGAACTGAAGGTTGACATCAGTTTCAAGACTCCTTCAGGCACTTTTTCCACACACGTATTCTCAGTGTGACATTTCCCTGGCATGCCTCCACCACTCTGCCAGTTGTATGGTCACATGGCACCATCTCAACCTACTCATACTTCTCTAAAAGGACAAATGCAACACACACAGCTAGGGCCAAGACCATCACATCTATACAGGTAAAACAGTAATGCCTGCTCTGACCTTCTGCAGATAGATTCAAACACTTGGTGGTCCTTCCACCCATGCCCTGAGTGACTAATTAGGTTAACTGAACTGCTGAGCCATGGAATTAAATGCCAAACTGAGAACAGATTCATGGAGCTTCCCTGACAATGGCATTTCTCTTCTAAATAAAGGGAGTAGCTACTTGAACTGGGCTCCCAGGCCAGGAAGCAGATAGTGTCTAAACAGAAATGCAGGTAAAGACAAATACTTCTCTTGCCACCTGGAATAAGAGGCAGTTGGATAGACTCAGCATCAAGACAGTCAACATGAATAGAAGCCTTCCTGACAAAACATTAAGAATGGTTACACTCTTTGCCAAGATTTAACTTCAAATGGATCTAAGCATAGCCTGAAATAAACTGCAGCATAACTGTACAACACTGGTGAAGCTGAGGCAGGGATGATAGTAGCAGGCTTTTCACCCAGGAGGAAAGGACACAGCTGCACAGCAAGATGCTGAGAAGAAAAACAGAGTCATTACCATGACATGGCCATCGTAAGTCAACTAGATGTCTACACAGCATGGAAAACACGTCAGAAAAAGAAACATGCTATCAAAATACCCCAAATAATACTTGCTGTTTAGCTCCATTTTCTTTAACCTGCCTGAAGCCTTCTGAGTTGGCATTTATGCATACCCTAGCCCCTTTCAGGGTCAAAGAGAATTTTTAACCTTCCTTTCTGAAACAGGCAAAATGGAGGTAAGGTCTTCAGTATATTGAAGACTCCCCTGATTCCCATAGCTCTACACCAATTCTTTCAATCTGCAAAGCATGCCTATAACATTCCTATTCACTACTGCATGTTCAGGATCACAATGTGTTAATCCCAGGATTTGTAGTAGTGAAGGTAATACCCGTTGGAGATAAGTAATTCAAAAGACTAAAGTTCTGGTGAGGTTTTAAGATAGTGTTGAAAGATAATGTTATTTAATTTTACAGGGTGCATATGTAGGCTCTGTAAAAATCCCTTTGCCCTTGGGAAGGACTACAACTTGCTTTAACATTTTGGCATCATGGATTTTCTTAATCTTTCCTCAGAGCATTGGAACAATTCTATACATTTCCTGACTTATCTTGCAAATTGATTTGGAACTGCAAATAAGGCTCTAGAGGCTGATTCTCCCTATGTCTGCACTCCATTTAATTATGCTCAAGGAAAATCAGCAGCAGCTGAGGACAAAGCTTCTCCTCTGCCTGGGCAGTAGTGTTCATCATTAGGAAAAGGAGTAAATGCAGTGCAGATGCCAGGACATTGGGGATCTGACTGGTTTAACACATCCCTGCAAACCTGCTAGGGAAGGCACTGCAAGTAGAATGGCAGGTCAATATACCCTAATGCTGTTGATCTCTATATATTTCTAAGTCTTGGAATAATTCATGGAGAAGAGGCAAATGCTGTTTCATACATCAAATGGTTCATCTGACATTTTGGTGCTTAGGAAATAAAGCACATGACTATAAGCTACAGTCAGCAGCTTGGCATTGGGCCAACCAGCCATAACCATGATTAATATTACACTTGGTTCCATCAGATACTATCCCTATAATAGGGCTGTTGGCACCTTAGGAGCAAAATGTCTTTTCTGATGTAATTTTCCAGATCACCTTCATAGCACACCGGAAGTTTTAACTGAAGAAAACTTCTGTTGCCAGTCATCTGTCTCAACGAGGTTCCAGATCTTCACCCTGACCTGTAGCCTGTTCCTATTTCCATGCTACATATTAAATTCCAATTGTCCACCTTTATCACCTATGCTGGTCATCAGCTGACAAGTCACCCTTTGATATTCATGATATTTAAACAATTTTCTCTACCCACTCACAACAAAAACAGATGACTGATTTTCTTCCACGTGTTCAATTTCTCTGGTTGCTTGGCTCTAATGAAGCTTGTCTTTTACAATCACCTATAATTTTGTTTGGTTTGCAGTCCTGAAGGCACAAACTGACACATTCTGGGTTTTGGGTTTGGGTTTTTTTTTTTTAATGACTCAAAGTTTTTAGCTGAAGTTCTTCTCAAGGTAAAAATGTGGTTGTGTAGGCATAAGATGCAACATCAGTATAGACAAATGCTCACTCCTCACACCCAAACACAAACTATTCCTTGTAAACACTCTTTCCACAATGAAAAAGACAGCCCAATAGTGAATTAAGGTTTGAAATGTGAAAGCACAGCAAGATATTTAGGAAAAGCAGTTTCTGATGATGAGCAAAATATTAGTCGTAAAATTCAGAACAGAATCTGTGCTCAGTCACTAGCTCTTATTTGCTCAGTTTTCTGCTGAGGCTGATTTTAGCTTTCCTGTCAGCCAAATTCTTACAGCTGTTTTGCAGACAATCAATTTAATTCCTATAATATATTGTTAAAAAAAAACAATCACCAAACTGTAAGTGAATACTATTTTCCCTGAAGAGTAATTGGGGTTGGAGGGGTGCAGATGGGGGAAGACTGTCTTCTATTACATATGGATGACACAGGTGAACCATACTCTGTTAGATCAGTACATCCTTCTGCTGCATCTTCATTCCTGCTTTTTAATTCACCTATTTGTTGTCCTCAATAGCTTTGTTACAGAAATATCATCAAATCCTTGGCATTAAGATCAGAGCATTTCAGTGACTCGCCATACAACCAGAGGATGAACAATGTCACATCTCCAACTACCTTGTCTTTGCTTCATAATACATTTATACAGACTCCAGAGGCCAGTCATCATGTCCATAAAGATATCTCTTTCAAGGGTAATTTCAATAGAAAACATCACTTGAAGCTTTGAAGGACCATAAAAAAATCTTAAAGAAAACAGCTTCTGCAAATTTCCTTCCAGTCTTTCAAAAGAAAAAGCAGTTACTTCTGCCTATTGTGGGAACTGATTTCAATCTCAGGGATACAATAATGCACGTTATTATCCCTGGCAAAATAATTTTAGAAGAACAAGTGCCAAGACACTTCTGGCTGCTGTGGTGCCAAAGTACTAAAAAATAAATGTTAAATCAATTTAAATGCTAGCTTCTAGTGTGATCCAGCATTTGCTGAGCTAACAGTTTAGAGACAGATTCATATGTTGGTCCGACTCAGCATACCATCCAACAATCAATACCTCCCTTAGCGATATCCCAGCAATCCAAAAAGTGTATTTGAGTGCTACCCACTTCTACACACTGCCAAACCTCACCTCATTTCACCTAAGTTGCCACTTTTTAGGTCAACTGTTCTTTCCTGTGGATGACACAGGCCAATTGCTTATTAGTTGTGCCCACAGGAGACCAAGAGTTGATAAGACATTCCTTACTTCCCTCCACCTGTCACAAAGGAGTCCCTCACTATAATACTACTAGGTAGGGATGCAGATACACATTGTTGTTGCTACTACTACTTCCCAAAACCAAAGTGGTCAGGCTCTGTTACAATGAACTTGCAAACAATGAACAACTGCTCCTTCCTCAAGAGGAAATGTGCACATATTACAACATACTTAATAGGAGTAAAGCTGTAACATACTAGAAATGTAACTCAACCACGTCAAACTTTTCTCCTCTTATTCCCAGGAATGATATATGTACACACACACACAAAGTATACACCAGTATGTAGCATCAGAGAATCTGAGGGCTCTGGCTGCATAGTAACACAAGCACAGTCTAGGAAAGGTCAAACAGAAGCTTTATTAGCAGTGATCAGAGTGAGATAACATTCAGATAGTGGCTCACCTTCTGCTACCCTGTCCTCTGCCAAGGGATTGCAGAGACCCACCCTATATATTGTTTCAGATGAAAAAAAAAACCCAAAAAAATAAAGAGAGATATGAAAAACAATCACCTCAGTGTTAAAGACAAATATCTGTCCCTGAGAGAGACTGACTCCTTAAGTAGTTTGCTAACCATCAGAGTTCTAAGGAATCAAACAGTAAATAACATGAAAACATAGGGAGATAGCTCTTGGTGGAGGCCATAGGAGCAGCACACCCTGGCAAATCTTATAAGGAGCAGCTGAGGGAGCTGGGGGGGTTTAGTCTGGAGAAGAGGAGGCTGAGGGGAGACCTTATCCCTGCCTAGAATGACCTGACAGGAGGTTGTAGAGAGGTGGGTGATGGTCTCTTCAGCCAAGTGACAGGTGATGGGACAAGGGGAAACGGCCTCAAGCTGCACCAGGGCAGGTTCAGATCAGATGTCAGGAAAAGATTCTTCACCATAAGAGTTGTTTGGATGAGGAAGAGGCTGTCCAGGGAGGGGGTTGAATCACCATCCCTGGATATATTTAAAAGGAGGATAGATGTGCTCAGGTATATGGTTTAGGAGAGGACAGGGACTGATGGACTCAATCTGAATGGTCTTTTCTGACCTAGTCATTCTGTGATCTTAGCTCAGAAGTGGAGACTTGGAAACAATCACTGACTTAGCTTTTCATCAAAAGGAAAGCTCTTTTAGTAAGGATAACTTCTTTGACAAACCTCTCAATCTTAAATATTAACTTTACCACCACAGTAAATATTTATGAGTATATATACACATAGACTCATGTAAAGTTATATCTCTGTATCAGGAAATACGTATAAAGCATGCACAACTTAAGATTCAGAACCTTTATAGTTCTCACAGTAACATTTAATTATTTTTTTTAAATAACATAGTAAATATTCCACCAAGCAGTGACAGAACAACAGCTCCATGTGTCCACACTAATGACATGGAAATATTTGTTCTATGCTCCAATTAGACGTTTCCCATAAAGAAATTTTCACTCCTGAAATCTCTGGCAAGAGGCTACACCTGCCTATTTCTGAAATTTGCAAAGGGATGCTTGTATTGTATGGATATTATGGAGGGTCTGTTCCTTTAGTTACAAATTTACCATTTAGTTACAAATTTACCATTTACCATACAATGCTTCCACAATTGCTACCAGCTGCGTACCCTTAGAGACCTAGAAAACTGCTTTCAACAGACCTGTGAAACAAGACTGAGCACAAACCAACTGACTCCCACAGCATCAGTAGCAGGGAAATACACAGATGAATTCTAATGATTGTTCAGGTGTTTGAACCCATTAACTGTAAAGCTCTCAGCAGTAATTCCGCATGATCTAAATGATACTGTGACTGCCTTATGCAGTGTTTGTCATCACTGGTATCAAAATGTTTTTCAGAAAACACCAGTATTATCCTTTCATTTCACAGTGAGAGAGCAAGTTGTCCACAGCTACCCACTAGGTTAATAAAAATAACCACCCACCCCAAAGCTTCCTCCTTAAATTCCAGTGCCAAACTTTACATACGAAAACCTAAAGCTATCAGAAACAGAATTTTGATGGAGCTTATATCATATTCTGTGAACTTTAAATTCTAATATTAACAAGAGAACTAACAGTATGGACATCTGAGCCTCTGTTCCCTGTCCTTGGCCAGCTATATGATTCGCCCATCAAGACATATATTGGCACATTTTTGTAAAGTTTCTCTTTGTTGTGCAGACTTCGGAATTGATTTGGGAGGAATTTTTGCCTCACAGCAAAATTACATGCTGGATTACAGTAACATGTAACAAGTAAGCATGCTTTACTGAGCTTCCTTTAAGATTTAGTGATGTTTTGGTCTCATGTCTATCTCAAAAATAATTAATGTTTTCCAGGCATCACAACTCTTCCATAAGAGTGATTTGTTATCTGCTTATTCTAATGTCATTCCTAAACCCAGCACACACATGCAATTTCATACTTGCTTACATATTGTATGCATCACACCTCAGAAGAGAAGAAACAGCTCTGAAATGAAGAAATACCTGAATCCTTTTTGAGCCAGCAGGTCACAGAATCGAAATGAAGTGCACATTTCCAAACCACACTTCTCAAAGCAAACATTTCAGCAAGGGTGATTCTCCCGACTAAAACTCCAAGTCCATCCAGAGCAGAAAGAGAGAGATCCTGCAGCAAAAGTCTAAGGTCCATCCAGGAGACAAAGTAGCAGACAAGTACAGGCCTGGAGCAGGAACTTACCTGGGGTTGACTCCTGGGTAGAAGCTACAGCTGAAGCTAATGAGGGTCATTATGATTTCTTAGTGCCTACAGAACCCTGACACTGACTTTATAAGAACATTTGCAACAAGTGGGACTTCTCAGTCTCTTCTTCAGAAGTTCAATTAAAATACCTGAGGGTTTTTTTCTTTTTTCTACTTTTTTTTTTTTCCAGAGACAGAGGAGATTTTTACCCTACAAAGTGTGTGAAGCTCAAGGTGATCAATATCACTGCCAGCTCTGAGAAATCTTAGCCTATGTCACATTTAACCTCAGCTGATAACAGCACCCACCACACAGCTGCTCACTTACCCTATCCCCCTCAAGGGGATGGGAACAAGAATAGGAAAATATTTGTGGGTGGAAATAAACAGTTCGATAGGATAACAAAGGAAAAGAAATAATAATAATAATGGTGATAAATTAAGTGATGCACAAATGCAATTGCTCACCACCTGTGGAAGGGGAAAAAAAACCAACTCAATGTCCAGTGTGCTTCTAAGCAGCAAACCTGCCTCCCAGCTGGCTTCCTTATTTCTATCATGAGTGTGACACTGTGTGGTAGGGAATGACCCTTTGGCCAGTCTGGGCCAGCTGTCCTGGCTGTGCTGTCCCAGCTCCTTGTGTACCTGGCAAGGAGTGGGAAGTTGAACTACAGCTATCTAGCTGCAGTAGAAAATGTCATTGTGTTATCAATATAGTTCTCATACTCATTGCAAAACACAGCATCTTAACAGCTACTAGAAAGAAAATTAACTCTTTCAGCTGAAACCAGGACAGTCTAATAGCTTAGCCTAACAAAGAGAGGAACGAGAAATACAAGGTTCAATTGATCATTCATCATTTCTACCCAGCAAATTAATGAGAAAAAAATATAACCTTTAGAAGTTATGCAAACTTGAATACTGAATTTAGTCCTGTGGGAAATTCTTACTTGATGGATGCTGGAGGGTAGAGGGGTGGAATTTTTCAGCCATTTGTATACAGTCCCATAGGCTTTACTAATCCTAATTCTATCCAATTCATGGAAATCATGTCAGGAACTAGGAGGTGTCGTCACATTAAAAGTAAAATCTGACCTTTCAGGAGATAAATAGACATGCTGGATCCAATATCAACAACTTGCATAGAGGACATTCGAGGTTTTGGAGGTTTTTTTCCTCTTTATGTGTTAGGTCACATAATCTCAGGAAGAACATCCGAGTCATTCTTGAAATCTATTTTTGTGATTTTCGCTGGACAAGAGTTGAACCAAATTTTCTTTAAATTTTAAATCACATCCTTTTTTTTTTAAAAACATATCTTGTCACTTCCAGAGTGACTTGCAGAGCAGTGAAACAGATATTGACAGTGAGGGCTTCAGTGCAGTTTTAAATATATCATTTCATGTTATAAATTAACTACAGCAAAAATTTTCATGGTGCCAGAGCATTCTTAGAGTAGTTAGTTCTACCTTCCTTTACATGCCACCCCTCACCCCCCCCTACATCTCAGCAGTAGTTTGTTTGTCTGCCTGTATGACTTTTGGAGAGGTTTATAATTCTGAGCAATTCCAGACAATCCAATTACTTCGATTAATTTTTAATCTTTTCTGGATTAATCTTTTTCAATACTTCACTTTTCTGAGGCAGAAAAAAGCCATTGTTTCTAATTTGTGTTGCCTGACACTTTAATTGCAGAATTTGTTTAAGACTCTTGCCTGTCAGCATCAAGGCTCAAGCCTTAGACCAGCCCCCCAGCAGGACACTTGAAAAAAACCAACCCAAAAAACCAGCAGAAGAGCTGCCTGAGGCAAGAGGACCTGTGCATCAGAGCTCAGCAGCAGTCTGATATTTCTTTTCACATTAGTAATGGTTGAGGAAACAGTGTTGGAGCAATGCAAGTAGAGGAAGGAACTCTACTGCTGCAACAATGCTTAAAGTGATCAAAATGTTCTTAGAACGGTTTTGTTCTGAATAGCCCTGACGTACACGAAGTGTCACTGGCTTCAGGACTTGTTATTGGTACACCTGAGGGTTCTTGATATTTTCTTGTGTATCCCCTGCTGACTTGTCAGCCATATCTACAGACTTCCCTATGGCTGGTATAAACACAGTTGAGCAGGAGCTTCCACTCACAGGAGCACACTGGCACACCTCCATCTGACTGATGACTTCTGACTTCACTCCTTTAGTCAGATCTATACCAGAAAGGTTGGAGGAAGCCAAGTGTAAAAAAAACCCAAAACCATAGCCTGAGGTCAACAGGCAGTTGAAATATTCTGGGGAGCACTGATCCTTTTACTTTCCAAGTGTACTTTGAAATATTTCCTCCTCAGCAGGGGACAGAAGTAAGCTCTTTGCCTCTCAGAGGTCTCCTTCACACAGTCTTTCACACCATGGTGTCTGTGGCTTTATCACTAACTGTGCAGAAATATTTGTATACATTGTCTAGATTTCTGTGGGCTTTAGCAAATGAACTCTAAACTCAGTCAGCCAAACAGAATAAAAACACAAGCAGAGTGTGTTCCTCTGCCCAGGAAACCAACACCAAAAGCTCAAGAAAATCCATTTGCCCTGGCAGAAGGAACATTGCTTCATGTCCCTGTATAGTAGGGAGTGGACAACTTCTCCTCATCTTCCTTCCATTGTATTTATCTATGGCTAATGGCAATGTCAGGTGTAACAGGGAGCTCCAGACCTGGCACATGCAGTGAGCTCCATAAGCAGCAAAAGGTAGAGAACAGTAAAGTAGAACCCTCCAGCGGTAAGGTAATGTTTCAGGTACCACAAAGAAAAGAATCTGACAATGATTGGAGAGAAGGTTTGTAAGTCTGAAAGGGAAATGAGCATTAAAAACCTTCTGAATGATACTCAAATATCCAATCTGTCATCCTTTTCTCTTCAAAATGAACTCCCAGCAGTAAAATTACATAAATTAGGCTACTGGGAAGCTGTGAATTTTTTATGTAGTTAAATGTGTCTTTACAGGTGTGCTTCCTGGTGGCTAATGACAACAAATTGGTTAATAAACAATTTCATTTCAAAAGGCCATCTGGGCTTATATTGAATATTTCTTCTGGGAAAACTTTGGCCTTAAAATTTCAAGCTCATTTAAATAAACTTTTGATCAGAGGAATACTGTGGGCAAGAGCAGGCTGTCCATCAGTAAGTCATCCTGCTACAGCCCCCAGTCCAAGAGCTAACATACCAGTCTGGAAGGGCTTCTCTCCCGTCTCCCTTTGCAGACACATGGACAAAAACTCCTCCAAAGGGTATTTCACAGCAGCTAAATTATGCTCTGAATCACAAGCCATTAGATCCACTATGCTGGCCTTTGTTCATACATACCACAGGATGGTATTTTTCACATTGAGTCCCTACCAATTTGCTTTGGCATGAGTAGTCAAAAGGCTCAAATGATCTCTGAACACCTACATTTCTTCCTAAAAAAACTTCCAGAGATTGCATACTAGATGATTAATCCATGAAGCTGAGAAATGGTATTTGTGGCTGAATAGCCTGAGTTAATTCTGTGGCATTGTGGCTGTGTCATAGTCGCTGTACAGCGAGTCTTACCAGATGCTTACAATTCATGGGATCTCATTTCAAAAGGTCAAGGCCACTCCCTGCAACTTTTGTTCTCTACCAAATATAAGCAAAAGCAGCCTCAGAAAAAGTTTGGATTTTGCTTACATTTTATTCTTCAAGGACCTGTAAGTCTGTAATTGAGGGGTGCCCCTTCCTGCACAGCTCTAGCCGTGCCGCATTCTCCTCTTGCCTCTAATTTGTCCACATCATTTCAAAATATTCCCTGAAACACAGACCACCACTGCTTTGAACCTGGATGTGCTGATTTGTTGTGATCCCAGTAAGCAAGGCACTCAAGCTCACTGGAGCTAACACTGCAGAGAGGGTAGTGCAGATAATCTTACCTCCTTTCAGGTGGTGGGACCCCTGAGCTGTGCATGCAGTACTGAATGGGTGTCCAACGATGGCCAGCACACCATGCTGATGCTGTTTGTAGGGCTACCTCTCTTCAGTCTTTGAGCTTGGACAGGATTTTCTGAAAAGAATACAGTGTGCTCATCGTTCCTATTATCAGACAAAAAGGATATTTACATGAGAGCTTGTCACAGCACTTCTAGTTAAAGACAAGGACACCCAGGGGGCATAATTGCCAGGACTGAGGTGATGGTGCCCACTGGCTCCATCGTTACAATCAGCTCGTTAGGATTACCTTGCAGCAGGGGATGTGCACAGCACAACACAGCCATGAAAGCCATGTTATACAGGGGTACAGGGCAGCACAGCACACCCTATGCTTACACAGGTTGACTGGTTTGTTTATCACTAACTGCTCTGTGGGCAGTAGTCTTCCTGGCAGGATCGCTGCGGCCACCAGCGGAGAGAAAAATCATAGAATCATAGAATCATAGAATTGTTAAGGCTGGAAATGACCCCTAAGATCATCCAGTCCAACCATTAACCTACCGCCACCAAGTCTACCCTTAGACCATGTCCTCAAGCACTGCATCTACCTGTCTTTTAAACACCTCAAGAGATGGGGACTCAACCACCTCCCTGGTTAGACTGTTCCAATGCTTGATGACTCTTTCAGTAAAGAAGTTCTTCCTAACATCTAACCTAAATTTTCCCTGGTGCAGCTTGAGGCCATTACCTCGAGCTCTGTCGCCTGTTACTGGGGAGAAGAGACCAACCCCCACCTCACTGAAACCTCCTTTCAGGTAGTTGTAGAGAGCAATAAGGTCTCCCCTCAGTCTCCTCTTTTCCAAACTAAACAACCTCAGCTCCCTCAGCCGCTCCTCGTAGGGCCTGTTCTCCAGACCCTTCACCATCCTCGTTGCCCTTCTCTGGACACGCTCCAGAACCTCAACATCCTTCTTGAAGTGAGGGGCCCAAAACTGAACACAATACTCGAGGTGAGGCCTCACCAGTGCAGAATACAGGGGGATTATCACCTCCCTGGTCCTGCTGGCCACACTGTTCCTGATACAAGCCAGGTTTCCTCCCTGCCAGCACCAAAGAGCTAAGAGTTCCCTTTCTCAGCATGTGGGGTTTGTCACTCCTGCCTCACAGTATTTAACTCCATCTATATACACATTGCACCATGAAAGGAGATACTGAGCCCTTGGCTCTAACATCCATACCCCTAAGCTGTCCCTCTCAGACAAAGCAGCAACTGTCTCCTTTTGACCCCAACTCCAATCAACTGTTTGACTCAGGGAAACACATGCTCCACCACACTGCCAAACATGCACACAGCAGTCAGCCCTGGGGTGCCCTGGGGCACAGCCATCATCCCAAAACATGGACATGCTCCTTCTGGGATGGATTTGTTTCATCTCCACCTAGCTTGGGGAGCATGGATATACCTTTCATCTCCTGTCAGAGCAGTCACTTCTACAGTGCTACTCTCAGACTTCAAACATACGATGAGAAGAAGGCTGATCTGGCCCTGCAATTTTGACCCCCCACATCGGAAGGACCACAAAACCTTTTTTAAAGTCAGAAGTAGGTGTGATAGCAGCTTTTCATGACTCATTCTGACATCAAGATTGTGGTTTCATGCTCTGAGTAGCTTCAAATGAAACTAGCATTAGGCATTATTCTGTTGGGTTAGAATTAATTTCCAGTGTGTGCAGGAATAACCAGCAATATATATAATTCCTGCAATAAGGGCTTCACAGTGTATTAACCCCTTTCTCAGACTGATACTGAACTCCAACAGCCCTTTAAATCACAAATAACTTGTGAGGAAAAAGGAACTATTAACGTTTAATGAAGTACCAAAAATGTCTCAGGCAGTACAATGGGGCATGAGCTTTAAACAGTTCAGGTCTTGCTATGGGAAGAAGCTGGGCAACTGGGGTAGGTAGGAGCCCCTCTGCATGTGCCTAAGACCTCCACGATTCACACTTCTTGACGTAAAAGTGCTTTGTAGTGACACGCTGCAGCTGCATTTTCATGCAGTGATGGTAGGAATAAGGAACAGAAGGGTGTCTTTAAGGTAGAAGTGGAAACTGCTGAGGGCAATTCTTGGAGCCATTCTGACTGCCGGGGAAATACAGGGTGAAATGCCAAACTGCCAATGACAAACGGCAATGCCAAATCACCACAGTCTGTGAAAGGGGAGTGGCTTAAGCTGGCCAGCAACAAAACCAACCACACAGCTGTTTGCTCAACCCCCACCTCTCCCAGTGAGATGGGGGAGAGAATCAAGAAACATAAAGGTAAAAGTCATGGGTTGAAATAATGACAGTTTAACACGTGAGGAAAAGAAGATCGCAATAACAACAACAATACCACTAATAATAATAACAACAACAACACTACTAATAATAACAACAACAACAATACCACTAATAATAATAACAACAACAACACTAATAATAATAATAATAACAACAACAATACCACTAATAATAACAACAACAACACTAATAATATCAACAACAACAACAATACCACTAATAATAACAACAACAAGACAGAACAAAGAAGAAAAAAAAGAATATACAAACCAAATGAAGTGCAGCACAATGGCTCAGCACCCAAGCTCAATGCTCAACTAGTTTCTGAGCCGTGCTGCTTCCCAGCCAGCCCCAGTCATATACTGAGCATGACATCATATGGTCTGGAATATCCTCATGGCTGCTTTGGGTTAGCTGTCCTGGATGTGACCCCCTCCCAGCCTTTTGGGCACCCCCCACCTTCTTGCTGGCAGGTCAGAAGCTGAGAAACTAAGAAGTTGACTGTTTGGCAACAACCAAAGCATCAGTGTGTAATCAACACTCTTCTCATCCCAAATCCCAAACATGGCACTACACTAGCTGCTAGGAAGAAAATTAACTCTATCCCTGCTGAAACCAGGACCCGGGGATGTGAAGGAGAAGGGCTCAGTCTGTGGCAAATGAACAGAAAGTAATGTTCAGTGAATAAAAAGAGGAGAAAAAAAAGAACATGCTGAAGCAAAGATAATAGAAGTCAAAGGGCTTTGTCAACAGAGAATAGTAATGGCAAAGGAAAGTGCTGACAATTTAGCTCAAATTTGAGACTGTAGCTGTAATGGGTGATCGTTACATTTTCTAAGAAATGTAACATCCAACTTCTACTTAGACCCTTCTCGAAGTCGGCAGGATTTTAGAAGTAGATCTCCTGCTGAGACACTTAAAAAGCTCCATGATTTCCAAAAGCATTCTGCAGCCCCTAGCACCCACTGAAAGTGAAGATGCACTAAGTGTATCTTTGAGTAAGATCCAAAATAAACAAGACTGTCTCTGAAAATCCAAAGGAGCAACAAGCTTGACTGAGACTCGGGACGTATTTTTACATGACTTTTAGATGCTTCTAAATTCAAAGACTTTTGAATATGGGGTATAAGTAAACCATCTCTTGAGAAAAAGCCAAATGCTGATTTTAGAAGTGGATCAGAGACATTCCAATGAGGAAGTGATACAAGCAGCATCAGTCTGTGGAGTGTTAAGAAGGATTGCAGAGCCCTGGGAGTGGTGGTAAATTAATCTGGAGTGAAGGTAGTTTTTTCATCAGTCCTCCTGATCAAAGAGAAGGGGAACAAAAGGCCCAGTTGAATCTGGAGAGGCAGCAAATGGTTCCAGGACTGGGTTCAGCTAGGTAAGAGCTCAGCATGGTGGATGAACAACTGCTGTACAGAAGCTGCATACAGAGGAGGAGTACACTTCTCACAGAAGATTGCCATACTAAGCTGAGCTGAATAGACATCATTTTCTTACTCAATCACAAAATGATGAACAGAGATGAAGAAAACAGGAAATACACAGTGGAGGAATATAAAAGTGTCCTTTTAAAAAGAGACAAGTAAAAAAGAAAGGACCTTCTACTTGGAAGAAAGTTGCTGATTGTCCCTGGGTCACCTGGTACATTAAGCAATGTCTGTGCAGCTCTGCTTAGCCTTGTGTCATTTGGCTGAGAGACCTGCCTGAATGCCGATGTCCACAGAAACCTGTGTCACTCCAAAAGCAAAAGGCCTTTCAGATCAAAGGCCTTGTCTACTGCTCCAACAGCGCTGACAGCCATCTTTGAGCCGTCACTACGGCTGTCTGTCGACAGCCTGCTCCACCACTCTGTCAGGTGCTTTGCCCCTACTCCCAAGCTGAGAAGTGATACACTTAGTAGGGAAGTGGAAAGGGGGGGTATAAGGAAAGTAACATGCTAATATAATCCATTAATAAAGTCAAACAACTCTCTGCTCTCTCCTTCCTGGGACTTTTCCTGAGCCCAAGCTACCACTGGAACAGTTGAGTATATTGAGATTACTTCTGTGTGCACATTTTTTGCCAAACTACATCCAGAAATCACTTTCCTCTAGAACCAACAAGCACGATTTCAGGTGTTAGAAAAATATCCCTAATTCTTTATGTAAGCAAGTCTAGTGTCCTCATGAACATAAATGTCAGCTACACACTCTTAGATTTAGTAAGGACCCTGAGCCAAATGTGTGGTTGGAATACTGAGGTGAAATACACATGGGTGTAACCTGTGTGTGCTGTTACCTTTTGTTTCTTTTTCCAGAAAAATTACAGGATGTCTGATGCTTCTGTCACATTTCACCAACTGATTTGTATAGCAACCTTTATAAAACTCCAGCTATACTTTATGCAAAGCTTATGTAAGTCCCCTAGGATTAATTACCTTGTACAGAGTCCAATTTATTTAGCAATTAGGAAAAATTAGACAGTAGCTGGTGAGTTTGCTGTTTTGAAATGAAAGGCCAGAGTCCTTAGGTCTGTTCCCAGGCTAAATGCTAGGTTTAGAAATTCATTATTTGAAAGTCCCTAAACAATTACTTTGCATTGCGATGCTTTTTGCAACATTTAGGCTTCAAATAACTTTGAGAGTACTGACAAAAAACCCCAAATCAACAGGAATGTAAATTGTTTACATGATAGTTTTCAGAATCAGCTTTTCTTTCTCAGCCTGAATTCATCAAATTGATAACACTGGTGTCAGGGAATGTGCTGTGACGCTGTGTAAAATGTTGTGGCACCACTGGGGAAGTCACTGGAACCAGCAGTAAAAGCTATCAAGGAGAAACCTTATCTTAAGAATTATGTGCTCTCTAAAATATACCGGGGATTTTGGCTCTGGAAACCTCCTAGAGTCCTATTCCCAGGACAAGGAGACCTACAGGCTGCAATGTCCCTAGGCTGGGCAGTGCTCGGACAACAAAAGTCCCCAGGGAGCTGCTCTTTTGGCACATTTACACCAGAAGGCACAAGAAACTATGGTTTTGAAGGCAACCTTGGCGATTTGTTACACAGCATCTGCATCTGGGAAATCCTCCTGCACGTACCCCATGGCTTTAGAGTCCTTTCACTATCGCCACAGCCTACCAGGCTCTAGACCATCTTTGAACTTTCACACTGCCCATTTGGCTGCAAAGGCCACTCTCAGGGCCAGTGGTTTCACTCTGCTCAACAAGTACGAGCACAGCACATGAAAATCACACCCTTTCCCAACATTTACTAGTATTTTCAGGATAACAGCTTGACAAATACAGCACAACTACGTGGAGCACAGTGGAGGAACAACTGCTGTAGGGAAGCTGCATACCGAGCATGAAGCGCAGATCTTGAGGGGGTGTAGTAATCAGGGCTCCAATGCCAACTTGCCTTGAATCAGTGGGGACAGACTGTTTTGCAGCAGCTGAGGTTTTGGCCTAAAGGAGTATAAATATTTGGATATCGCATTACTTGATTAACTCATTAGATAATGTGAGATGGCTGAACAAAGTCTTGCAGAGATCATGCGCCTTCCTACTGTAGAGCTTGTAAGAGCTACTTTCAGAGTGTGCTAGCTTTTCTTAAGGGAGATTCATGTGGCCCATTTTAGGGATCTTCTAGATGTGGTTCTGATGTACAATGTAAGTTCACTTGACCTCTCCCTGTACTTACTATATTTACATGTTTTTGTGGATTCAACAAGCAGATTGTATCTGAATTTCTCTTGGTGGCTTTTCACGTATTACACTGACTATTAAAAATAAAGCCAAGTGAAATATTTACTGAGAAATTCATAATGCTGTCTGCTGACTCCAGGTAGTGGGGACTCTCTGGCCTTCCACAGGTTTTCTGTAAGAAATGTCACATTTCACATTAATCCATTTATTTCCTTATCTTCTTCCAGGCGTAAGTGCCCACTAGCTCATGAAAGGTGAGTCTTGTGTGTCTGCACTGTAGGCCATAAATTTTAGGTTTTCTGAAAATCCTCTATGCTCTCCATGACCTTCTACAGCCTCCTACGATCCCATGTGCTGGGCACAATATAATGTGTCCCAGCTACACATCTTGGAAAACATCAGCTGATGTGAATAAGACTGGAGGTGCAGAAGAGGACAGGGGGTTGGCTGGGTGTTTTTCCTTTTGGAGAACTGGGAAGCAAGAGACCTGTTCCCTGGGGTGTGAATGCTTCAGAGCAAAGAAGATGTGGCATTATAGCAAAGGACATCAAGTCCTTGAGGATTCATTGCCACTTTTCCACCCTGAGTAATTCCCTGAGAGGACAAGGAAAGCTCTCAAGGGTCCCCTGATTTATGGCTATTCATCATTTTACCCTCTTTCTGCAGAAACTGCCACAGCTGCAGTCCTAAGGACAATAGCCAGGGAAGAGAGCAATGGAGAAAAGTCCCTGGGAAAGTAGTTCCCCCTTCTTCCTCCCCCTCCTCTCCACTGGGAGGTTTGTATTTTGCTTCTGTGTCACATCAGGTGTAGGTAGCTGCTGCCCGGCACAGACAAAACGCAAACAGCAAGTGCAGACTGGGGTTTTACACCTTCCATGCTCAGACTTGCTATAAAAGCTGCTCCACAAATTCAGTGCATTCAGGGGGTTTAAAGCAGGAAAAAAAAAGAAAAGAAAAAAAAAAAAAGGGCTGTGCTCTATTGTCTCTGTATGGCACTGCCTCTTTAAAATCAGAAATGCATGGACAGCTTCAAGGTGCCTCCCACTGAGAAAAGGCTTTAGATGCATGCACAGAGACAGAGGAGCCATCCTCCCCTGAGCAGCAGGGCAAACCTGCTTGAGAGAAATAATCATTCAGCCAAGTCCTCTGTCTGCTTTCAATGATCCTTTCTCTGCTCCAGTGACAGCAGCACATTTGCAGGGGAGAAACCTGGAGGTTATCCCCCGGGTGTCCAAGACCTCCAAGAAGATAAGAGCAACTGCAGGTACAGTTAGCTGATGCTGTTCTGTCAGTTTGTGGATGGTTGGGTTGTCTTTTATTTATTTTAAAGCTTGCTCTCAGTATTTTCAGGGAAACCTGTCTGAAACAGATATTGCTCCTTGCTTTGACCAACATATAGATTTTGCATCCAAGTATTTACTTAGTACTTCTTTTAAATAAATGTTCATATTTCCAGGCAGCTGTGGTGATGCATTGTGAAGCAGTTTATTGTTTGAACTGTTTTTTAGCTTCAGGCTTTGGCTTTTTGATATTCTGTTGTCCTGCGACTCTCAGTCACAAAAGTAGCGTGGAGACAGAAGTTGTACAAGAGAGTTTCTCTCAGAAATTCAAGTGTTGGTACATCAAGGGTGGTTCCAGAGAAAGAAGAGGCATACAGCCTCCCTTCATGTCCTTTGTAGCCATGAAGGACACCGTTCAATAGCATTTGACATCCTGAAGATGTACTGTCTCAGAGCAGAAAAGCAGTAATGCTCTCAGATTCTCTTTTGGGATGGGGTGGGACTGTCCTGACAGCTGGGAGCCCAGAAGACGGCTCTCTCACCATTTTGATACATGATAGAGGCAAAATTAGGGAGTTGATTAGATTCTTTTACCCTCAGTGTTGAAAATTTTTAACATTTGGTACAACTGGCCATAAAAAGCAGGGACCCTGTTCCTCTCCATCTTTAAAAACAGGAAGGCATTTTGTCTTGTTTATAGGAGATTTTCCCTTTCACCTCAAAAGCCTGTTTGTAGAAGCACTCCCCCTGCAAACAGCAGTTTTGCCTTCACAGCAAAGCTCTACAAGCTGGTTCATGGGACAAAATCTTGTCTGTGCAAATTGGTAGAGCTTCACTGGTTTGAGAGAAGTAATATAGGATTATGCTGGCTGAAAATTTGGTCCCCTTACTCAATTAACGGCTGCCAAAAAGAAAAATGCTGGCTCTGCTATTCTCTTGGGTTTTGGCAACTCTTACTTAATTAAGAAATGTATTTAGAAGCCAGGACATCGTTTCTCTTTTCATTCTTACCTACCACATCACTCTGAGACAACTAGCATAAAGCAAAAACTTTGCCCAAAAGGCACATCAGATACTTTTCAGCAAATTGAGGTGTCATTTTAGTCGTTTCTTGTTTTTATTTTGCACAGGGGTGAGAGCACTGTGGGCTTGAAGGCTGGCAGAGTTTTAAACTGGATTTTGCACTCCTGTATTGTCGTTTCTCCATGTGGTGATAAGAAAATGTTATCGTTGGTAAATAAAACTTCTGGATGTAACAACTAGAGTATTATGTAACAGCGGATTTTATGACAACGGAAACATCCTTTCACAGGGTATTTCTTCCCACTGTGCACAGCCAGCAATTTTGCTGTGGGGCAATAAGGTGACTATTGCTTTCCCTCAAGCACGGTATTTTTGCTGTAATTTCCTCTCAGGAAATGTTTTCCTCTTTTTGTTCCCACAGAAGGAGATAAATGAGGCTGTTGCTCTATAATCTCACGGGGACAAAGACAAGGTGACTCACTGCTCAAAAGGAAACCTTGGATGAGGTTTCTCACCTGCCACTGGTGTGCCTTCCCACCCTGGGTAATTCTAACACGAAATCAAGGGCCAGAAAAGCCACATGTGACAAAAGAAGAGAGACTTCAGCCATGGAGCAAGCTGAACATAAAACGAATGCTACCATCAACCTCAACTTTGCTGCAATCTACAATCTCCACGATGGCGATTTAACCTCCTTGCGAAACTTCTCCTTCCCTTTCAACTTCAGTTACAGCGATTACGACCTGCCACTGGACAGTGAGGAAGATGTGACCAAAACCCGCACCTTCTTTGCAGCCAAGATTGTGATCGGGGTGGCTCTGGTTGGCATCATGCTGGTCTGTGGCATCGGCAACTTCATCTTCATTGCTGCTCTCGCCCGCTACAAGAAGCTGCGAAACCTCACCAACCTGCTGATTGCCAACCTGGCCATCTCAGACTTCATTGTGGCCATCGTGTGCTGCCCCTTCGAGATGGACTACTATGTGGTGCGGCAGCTGTCCTGGGAGCACGGCCATGTCCTCTGTGCCTCAGTCAACTACCTACGGACTGTGTCCCTCTATGTTTCTACCAATGCTCTCCTGGCTATAGCTGTTGACAGGTAAGTGGGGTGCTACCTCTGCACAAAGATCTGGCCAAAGCTTATGGGGTTCTCTGTCAAGATTTTTAACATGTTCGGCTGTTCTGTAGGATCTGATGTCAAGGTAGGTACTACACAGACCTGGGTATCTTGTTTCTGATCACACGACATCATTACATCACCCTGGAGAAAACTCAGTAGAAATTTCTTGATTGTAATTTTCAGGTGAAAAAAAATTTATTAAAATTATTTCAACAGTCTACTCAGGGAGGTGGTTGAGTCCCCATCTCTTGAGGTGTTTAACAGACGGGTAGATGCAGTGCTTGAGGACATGGTCTAAGGGTAGACTTGGTGGCGGTGGGTTAATGGTTGGACTGGATGATCTTAGGGGTCATTTCCAGCCTTAAAAAATTCTATGATTCCATGATTTCCTTTTTTCCAAAAACATATGCCTGATTCAAGTGTAGGAGAGGATCTATGAGATAAAGGAAGGAGGAGAGAGACAAATCAGAAACACCCTGAGATGAGGATGTTCATCAGCACTATATAATTCTCATCCAAACCATACATCTGTAAGGAAACTTCACTACTGGTCTGCATGGCTTGAGAGTCTAATCTTTTTTATAAGCAGTGAAGTAAATACTGTTCAGTGAGAGAAATAGTAGACTCGTGATACTGAATTCGACAGGTGGGTTTCCAACAGGGTTATTACCTTATGGGATATTTTTTTCTTCCTTTAAGGTATTTTTCCTAGTTTCTATTTGGGTGTGAAGGAGAGTAAAAGATAAGACTTCTACCTAGCCTACAAAATAGAGTTCTTATTCTCTGTCACGCCCTACTAAGAAAACCAAGCGAGCATTAAATTAACTGTATGACAGTGCTGAGGTCTTAGCTGGATGCTCCAACCCAGAAGTGGATGCTTGGTGAGTGTGGCCAGCACTCTCCATTAAAATACTCTCCTCTCGTACTGCCCTCTTTTCACAAACCTCTCTGAGGATGGGACAGTGGCAAGTCAGGAAAGACCCACAGGTCACTTATGGCACCTCCATTTATAGCACTGTCCAGAAAGTGACAAAATGCTATACCAACCCAGTTTAGCAGAGATTCTCCCACAGCCTTCATAACAGGGGAAGCAGAACATAGTGATACCCACCTGCTTTATGCTGCAGTCCTGAGGTATTTCTATGCCTGCCCCTCACTCCAGGAATGTTAACAATATAGTTTAATTGTATTCTTTCTTATGACTCCTGTTGCCTTAGCCTAGTGCACCACAGACTCCGACAGACCCGGGCGCTGATGATCAGCTTCGTGCTGACATAAGTCTGACATGACTGACTCACAGAAAGCCAAAGACCAGCAGAGTAAACCCTTCACAGAAAGACCATCACAAGAAGATATCTTCTGTGTTCAAACAGAATATGCATCTCTGCATACCATCTGCATATACACACTGAACTATTCCCAACCTGCCCTGACCTTTTTTTTTTCCCCAATTTCTCTCATGTGTCATTGTAGTCTTTAGTACCTGATTCAAAAGACAGCTCAGGAGCAGTTATCCTTGTGATGGTTGTTTAGATACAGCTTGTGTGTGGCTGATTCAGCTGTTACTGACGTCAACAGAAGTCTGTCGAAAGACCAGGGAAGTTCAGAGATGTTTTGCCTGGTGTGGGGGGAAAACAAAATCAGCTCGTATGAAACAAATCCTTAATAACTGCCCAACAAAGCTCTGAATAGCAGCTGAGGACACAGGCTTGAACTTCTAAACATTATCACATATCTATTACCATTTTCTATTATTTTTCTTTTTCAACTTCTAAAAAAAATTTTGGAAGGCTCTGCTCGTGCATCCCAGGTTGATGAAGTAACATGGGTCATTGAGCCCTTATGCCTGCTAAGAAATCAGATTTCTAGTGTATCTCCCCAGGCATCTTTAAAAACAACCCTGAAAATGATTAATCACTTAAGTTTGTTGTAAGAACACACTGTTTTGGCTTCACTGCCTTTTTTTTTTTTTTTTTTTTGTGGTTTTTTTTTTGTGAGATTTTGATTTGGTAAACAGAAAGAAATCTCACTCATTTAACAATCAACCATTCCATGTTGGTTATGTCACAGGAGTTGTTGACTTCAATCTAAAAGAAATGGGCTCCTTACATGTCCTAACACTGAAATGATTTAAAGGAGCTTACCTGTGTAGAGAGGATAAGCCTGTCACACAGGATTTCCTTCATGTATGGCTCTCTCTCATCTTCCATGATGTCTATGATCATGAAACATGTGGATTTCATATATTTAAAGCCACATCTGCACTAGAAAAGAATGCAAAGTGAAAGGAAAGGATGTGAAGAACAAGGGTTCACGCTGAGCCCAATGACCATGCTGTAAACATTCTGGGGGTTTAGCTCTGGCTGGGTCCCCTGGACTAAACACCCATGGGCACCTGGTCGTGGTTTACGTACACTTTTGGAGCACATTATCCAGGGCAGCTTCATCTGAACAGAGTTCATGTGCTCCAGGACCAAACCACAGCAACAGCTGAAGTGTGGTAGGCAACGACAAACAGCAACACAGTTCCCCCCCCAGGCCCCTAAAAGCTCCCCCTCTGACTCTCTCGTAGAGATTTACCTCATCCAGCCAAACGTTCTGAGCGGATATGCATACTTATGAATGCATACACATACATTATCCCACAATCTTGTTTCCACAGGACCTGATCTAAAAATACCCATTTATCAGCTCCACAATAAGGCTGAGTAATTCTGCTGTCCCTTGACATCTAGCCTGAACTATTAAGTGCGATGAACAATTCATCTGCTTCCAAGATCTGGCTGATGAAAACCACTGCTGACATTCCATTTTATTTTAGAATTAATATATCCTGTGGACACTATCTATGTATAGAATATATACAGACAGAAAAGCCTCTGAATGAATGAGAAATTCCACTGTGTGAAACAATCCTTTGTGTTAAATACAATTGTACTGGGAGTTCTGGAGTGGCTCTGATAAAAATCTCCTTTTAGCAGGAATATCCTAATCTTTCTGTGACAGTATAGTATAAGCCCTACTTACATCTATAGCTTCTTAAAAAAGTCAACCCCCAAAAAAACTTCATCCAAACAAAAAACCCCAGAGTGAATGCTATTTGGTCCTAGCTCCTTTTTTAACTGAATGGAGGGTGATGAATGGATCCACACTCCTTTGTGAAATACAGCAGTGCTCCTTGCTGCTTTCCAGTCATAATGAGAGCAAATACCTAACTCAAGTTTTATGGTCTGGTGTATTACTATGCACAGCATACTTGAGATTAATTAGTAACAGTCTTCTCCATCAGACAAAACAATAGATTTTCATGGGCAGAAAATGGATACACAGTCTTTTGCTGGTGGCTTGAAAACACGCTCACCTGTAACCATTCACCAGCATCAGCTTCAGCTCTTTGCATCCAAAGATAACCAAGATGGATAACCAAGAAAATTATAGCAATCTGTTAGGTATGTTTGGCCTCCTGGTAAAAAATTAAGCATATTTAAACAGTTCTCTGACTAGGGAAAACACTTTCCTGCTTCTACATTTGTCTTTTTACAGACACCTGACAAGGTGTACACTACTGCCTGTGTCAAACCTGAGCAGCAAAGAAGTTCCAGATGCTGTATCAGGGCACATTCTGGATACATCACCCACATATTGTGCTAGCTGCTGCAAACATATTTGTTGGCAATAGGAATACTCCCTCTCTTTCCCCTCTCTCCATCTTCCCATAACTCCCAGACCTGTCATCTGTGTTAAGAAAAAGTCTGTGATAAAAAACTGCAACATTTTTAGTTTCACCTTGTAAACAGGTGGGAGTATAAGACTGAGTGAGGACTTAAAACCACCCTCAGACACCCAAGAGTAGGCTTGGATTTTCAGATTGTCACATAATCTCTGTGCTAACAAACCCTCCGAGCTGCTCACTCCAGAGCTTCTGCCTAGATTTAGGAACTGAGCTCTAGGCTGCTGCTTTGGAAAATTTTCTGAACTCTCCTCATAGAAAACTTTGTCCAGCTCTCTACTTAAGAATGACAGCAATTTTCTTCTGCCTGCTTCTGCCTGCTTGTTATTTTGAAGAGTCTTCTGACTAAACAGTGTTTTCAGCCTTGATTTTGAACATATTTGTCTGTTCTAGGTATCTGGCCATTGTTCACCCACTGAAGCCACGCATGAACTATCAAACAGCAACCTTCCTTATCGCCTTGGTCTGGATCGTCTCCATACTCGTAGCTATCCCATCTGCATACTTTGCTACGGAAACGGTGTTATTTATGGTGAAAAACCAGGAGAAAATTTTCTGTGGTCAAATTTGGCCGGTTGACCAGCAGATGTACTACAAATCATACTTCCTCTTCATCTTTGGCATTGAGTTTGTGACTCCTGTGATTACGATGACCTTGTGCTATGCCAGAATCTCTCGGGAGCTTTGGTTTAAGACCGTACCAGGATTTCAGACGGAACAGATCAGAAAGAGGCTCCGATGCAGAAGAAAAACTGTTATGGTACTGATGTGCATCCTGACTGCATATGTTCTCTGCTGGGCACCTTTCTATGGCTTCACAATTGTCCGTGACTTTTTCCCCACCATCTTTGTGAAAGAGAAGCATTATCTTACTGCCTTTTACATAGTTGAATGCATTGCTATGAGTAACAGCATGATAAACACCATGTGTTTTGTGACTGTAAAGAATAACACCATGAAGTATTTCAAGAAGATCATGTTGCTCAGGTGGAGATCAACATATAACGGAAGCAAATCCAGCACAGATATAGACCTGAGAACAAGTGCAATGCCAGTCACAGAGGAGGTAGACTGCATAAAGCTGAAATAAATGTTCTCAGTTCTAATCTCCCATATTTTGGAGATGGGGTTCAGAGGAAATTATGCTGCCTCAGAAGCTTCTTCCTTGTCTGTGGGAATGCCCACCACTGGTGAGAGCCCTCAAAAAGCAGCCTACTATGGACTTCCACCAGAACTCTCTCCACTGGACTGCTGTATAATCTTGTGACTCAGTCTGACGCTGTGCTTCAGTTTACCCATCTGTAAATCCAGGATGTAGACACTCATTTTAGAGTTGTTTAAAATATAAGGTGAACAAAAGCATCTATGAATTTATTCGAGCATATTACAATGATGGAAGAGTTGACTGTTGATCCTAGCATCTGTGTTTCTTCTTCAGAGAAATCTCCTAACCCTTTTGAGCTTATCATTTGTACCTTTAAGCTATTTGGTGTCCTTTTCCTCTGCTTGAAAGCGGAAGGATAGCAAGAAAGTCCATTTTGCTTCCTGTCACTCTTTATCCTCAGTTTACCCCTCATGATGAAGCTCAGTGAAGTCTACAGACCACCAGCTTTCTACTGTCCAATGCACAGCATGCTCTTAGGAAAGGTACATTCTCTACAAAGCTAAATACTGCTTCACAGTCCAGCGAAAGCCTCAAGTCTTCTCCTGTGACACCCTGTTTAAGAACATTTTATCTACATTCCACTTGGTAGTTTTATGCACCGTGTGACTCTGTTTATTATGTATTTGGAAATGGCACAGCTAAATATTGAAGGGACCTGTTTCCTTCTCTCATGTCCAGGCACCCTATAGCCAGCTTTTTCTGCCTTGAGTCGCTGAGCCCTTCACAGAATCACTCACAAAATCACAGAGGTGGGGAGCAACATCTACAGATTGCCTAGTCCACCCCTCTGATCACACAGGGTCAACGACAACAGGTTTCCCAGGGTTGTGTCCTGCTGGGCTTTGACTGGCTCCAGGGACAGAGGCTCCCCAGTGCCCCAGACCACCTGTGCCAGTGTGCAACAGCCCACACAGTAAAAAAAGTGTTTCCTTATATTCAAATGGAATTTCATGTGTTTCAACTTGTTTTCCAGTGAGAACCATACAAAATTATAGCATGTCAGTGGGGAAAAAAAACCACCCCACTGAAACAGGTCTAGTTATCTTATAAAGTCTGTGTGCACCTTTAAAATAAAGTACAAGCAGGACTAAAACAGCATAGAGATCTTGAGATGATCTGCCCTTCTGCAAGCCCTGGAGACAGACTCTAGGCTTCAGCAAGCCGGTCAAGGCTCACTGTGTGATCGAATGTGAGGAGGTAACAACACAAGATGAATTCTGCATTGCCTCCCCCAGTGCTGGTTTTACTATTCTGATTTTGTGCCACTCCAGGATGGGTGTTTCTTAACCAATAATCATGATAAAGGAGACGACAGTAGCAGTAATACCTACTCATTTAAACTACACATAAGATAACATGGACTTTGTGAGTGGAAATCAAGTCTTTTCTATTGTGATGACAAATGCTTCCTGTTTTAAAGTATGTGGTACTGCCTACTTTTGGAGTAAATGGCTTTTGTAAATAATTTGTCTACTTGTGAATTTAAAGTGAGCAGCAAATCCTGCTAATAAAACAGTAAACTTGGAGTCAATATCAGCATTGTGAATTATTTTTTTATATTTTTCCCTTAGCCATAGTTTTCCTACCCAAGTGACTGATGTCAGTTATCCCATTTCTGCTAAAGAAAAACTGCCAGGCTGACCAATTAAATTGAATGGCAAAAGGATATTCAAATCCATTAAAGTGTTCAAATACTCTCCTCATTAGCTGCTCTTAAAAATACATGTTGGAGAGGATGTCATAATTTGCTCTGTTAGGCAACGAAATCATTCATCAAAATGACATTTGTGAAGATGGATAAGTACTAAATCCCTTTGTTTCCAAATATATCAAGGAAATTTAAAGGACCAGAGCGTTGCAGTATTGCATTTCAAGAGGCTTAACCTTGTAACTTCTCTTGAAATCTCACTTTCTTCTGAAACTATGCACCCATGTTTACCTCCTGAAACCTGCACTGGTTATTGGGGATTAGCTGGCAATATTACCTGTTATTAGTGGCCTGATACACCTTCTACCTATTTTTACTAAGCTTTTCCAGGTGCAACAAAGCCAAATAATCGACAATTTTCTACACCTAGAAATCCAACTCAGACTGAATTGTTAACAAAAAAAAATATAAAAGCTCAACTCCCACCAAGCAATATACTGCCAAGCAAAAATTGGGGGGAAAATTTGTTTTAAAATTCTGGCAATCATTTTGAGAGCTGCAAGGCAGCTCTTCTGGTCTGGTCTGGTCTGGCCTGCCCAGGGTTCTCAGCCATTACAACATCCCTGTCCCTGCAAAGTATAAAGAAGCTGCAGCTGCTGCAGCCCCTTCTGTGGATTTTGGGTTTTGAGGTTTGCAAGACAGCAACATTTTGACATTTTGAGGTCCTCCCAGCAGCAAAGCAGTGTTTCAGCCTGAACCACTGAACAGGGTGGGAGAAAAAGCTGTACTTTGCCCTCAGCTGCATTTGTTGTGA
Source organism: Heliornis fulica (assembly GCA_013399135.1). Lineage (NCBI taxonomy): Eukaryota > Metazoa > Chordata > Aves > Gruiformes > Heliornithidae > Heliornis > Heliornis fulica. The sequence goes on from VXBZ01004235.1 coordinate 1,495,935, forward strand.
GCAGCATCCCCAGAAAGCGGATGATTCACACTGAGGAAGGGTGGTGGTCATGTTCCCTGATCAGAGAAACCAAGAAGTCATGCCTCCTTTAGCCTGCATCTGCACCACCTCCAGACACAATGAAACCAGCCACAGTCTTTGCTTTTATGACCAATATATGCTCCTAAACTGAGCTCCAGCGACCAGGGGCCCAGGGCAGTGGGCCCAGAGGCCTAGAGTCGGGACAGAAACCCCATGGAGCTTTTCTGTCCCCACAGAATCACTCTCTAAGGTCCCCTCCACCTGCCAGGGCCTGCTTGCCACACACGACTGCACTTAAATGCTGAATTAAAAAGACTCTAAAAGCGACTTACAAACACCCTTTAAGTCAGAAGCGTGCAGTGGGGACAGGCCCTGAGCCGAGCGGCTCCCTCTGACAATGGGGAGCAGGCAGGCCACAGTCCAGCCACAGCAGCTGAGGACGAGGGACAGACACCACACTCACTGTAGCTTCAGTGAGCAGCGCAGGGAGAATAGAACTGATAGGCTTTTTTGTACCCACACAGCTCAGGCTAGGGAGCATGGGTACCAACAGGTGCTCCAGAGGTGGGTGCTCCCTCAGCTCCCTGACGGTGGAGATTAATCCTCCTGCCTGGTCCCTCCCTGCAGAAACACTTTCTCACACACGTTGAATGGCAACACTAAGTGAGGGAAGTGAATGTGGAGCTCTCTCTGCTTGCAAGAGCCATGCTTCAACAGAGCAAAAAGCACAAGCTGGAAGGAAGACAGCATTTGTCACAGAGAAACAGCCCTTTCCAGCACAAACTCTTACCCACTGGCAGGCAGTTAACAGCTGCAGCCAGACCTCCACAGCCAGCAGATGCCCACTGTTAGCTCCAGTGGCACAGCAGCAATATGGACTTCACTGTACATACAGGGCTGTTTCAAGGATGAGCAGTGGGTGGGAGTGATCCATCCACCTGAGCATTGGTAGTGGGGTTTAGATAACCATGCAATGAAAGCAGATGACACCATGTCTCAGTTGTGGCTTGCTCCAATGTTTATTACCAAAGCAAAACCGAGGTTCTGGCATGCCAGCTTCCCGCCTTCTGCAGCAGCTCCTCTAGAGATAATTGAAGGTAAAATCCTGCTCCTTCATGCTGGTTCTCTGAAAAACAAAAATCAGATGTAACTGGAAACTTATGCAGTGAACACAAATGGCTAATAAAGAAAAAGCAGTTACTCTCAGCAATGGGCACTGAGAAAATAATGTATTTTATTAAAAGCAACTGCAGGAAAAGAAATTCCAACCACCCTCCCACTACCAAAGCCAGATGACCTGCAAGACCCCAGGCCAGGGAGTCACACTAGCCAGAACATAACTGACTCGGAGCTCAGACAACTGTGTTCCTTAAATTTAGCCTGGCAGCCTTTTCTGTGGCAAGAGCACCCTCCAGCTGCTGCCTCTGCAGCACAAACCTGTTGCACAGCCCTGAAAACTGCCAGCTCAGACACCTTGTTGAGAGTGTCATACAGATATTCCCAGAATTCCAATATCTCCAACAGGGATCCACAGATGCTTCAGCTTTCATTGCTCGGGGCCCTAGGCACTTGACCAACAGTTCTGCTGTCTGCATTCTCCCTTGCTCCCTGTGTTGGCAGGGCTGTAATTCTCACTGGGTGCTTGGTCTACCACCTTCCAAACACTCAGTATGAAAAAAAAAAACCCCAAATGACTGAGCAGAAGAAAGTAGAATTGAGATAAGACAGACACTTCTCCCTCAGGCACACCAGAAATTTCCTCCTCTCCTACAGTCTGTTAGAATCCTGTTCTACAGACTCTACCCGAACACATTGACAGGAAAAGCCCACAAACTACACCATGAGACAAGTGCAGCTTCCAAAGTGACCTTTCTAATACCTTCCAGAACAAGAGAATGAGGGAAAAATACAAAATAAAACCCCCAAAAGAACCATGAATAATAAGAACCAGCATACAGCACAAAGTGCTCAAAGCACAAAGTTGCCTTCCTCCATGTCAGAACTGGGTAAAGCTGATGACAGAAGACACAAAGATGGTAACCTTCCCCAGAAATAAAACATCTCTGAGCTCAAAAGAATTCTGAGGAAACAGCATTCTCCCCTCGTCAACATCTTGGGACAAGGTGTCTGCTCCCCTGCCTCAGAGGCAGAAGGGTGCTGACAGCCCCAGCCAGAGGTGAGGGCAGCATGGCATTGCTCCCCAGGCACCAAGTGAGGAGAACAAGCAAGAATACCCTTAGTAAAACACATCAGTTAAAGCTACAGCAATGGCCTCTGCCCTTGCTGCTCAGGCATCGCTTTGGTTCTGTTCAGGCAAAATCCCTGTGGCGGGAACATACAAAGGTAGGGTCTCCTTGATGGGTTATTTAATAGACACACCAATAACCAGTTGGGGGGGGGGGAACCATACTCAGAAGGTGTTAATCTCTAAAACACTTCATGTATCTAAAGTATGATAACGGTTGAGCTCTTTTATATCAGCTGATTACAAGTCTAACCCAAGGATTACCTTCTGAAAAAAAAAAATCTGAGTTTACTTTGACACCACAGACATAGCCTTTGGCAGTGCTGAGTGTACAACAGCCCAAGCAAAACCCAGGAGCAAACCCCTGCTGTCTAAGGGGTCAGTGCAAAGAGAGGGAGGCAGGTGGTGGAGGGATTTAGACCATCAGCAAACCTGTGGGAAAATGAGAATGAGAAAAGAAACAACAAAGCTGCAGGAACCATTAAAACAAATGCCCGTGTAAAGCAATCATGCTGGCTTCTGAAAAGAGTGTCTGTGGTCGAAGTATGTGCACCAGCATCACAAGTCCCACAGAATTCTACCATGTCCCCAGAGCTGGTTTGTCACAGCAGGATAGTGAGGACAGCAGAGCAGAGCACATTTTGCCACCCAGCTCGAGTGTATTTGGATGTCTATTTTCAACCGAGATTGAGCAGATGTTCACAGAGGAGCCAGAGCCACACATGCTTCCCCTGCTGAGCTTCAGGATGTGCTCAGAGAAGCACTAAATTCACATGGTTCCTGTCATCTGTCCTGAAATGTACTGAAACTTCTTTTTTTGAAAGCTCTGGAAAGTTGTGAGCACACTGAAGGCAAAATCTAATGAAAGTCTTTAGAAAAGTCAGAGGCACACAGTTACAAGTTTTTCCCATGGTATGTTACAAGTTTAATTGTGCAAAAATACAGTCAACAGGACTGCAGCTTTGTTGTGAGCTGAACACAATTCCAGTGATGTAGATGCATGGAAAGAGGCACCACTGCAATTACAGCAAATACACCATAATAATTATTGAGACAAACAAGTGGTTTGATGCACAGAGGTACTGCTCTGAAGTGATTTGGACAACCTGTATTTAACTACTGTACATCAAGAGAATCAAAGAAATGACACCTAAAAGAAAGCTAGTAGCAGACAAATTACATTTAAGACTGCATTAACTCAAAAGAACATCAGAAAATTATTTAGACAGATTCCCCAGTGATGGACAAGAATTAGTCTGTGATACTGCAGGCATGAAGTGTAACTCCTCTTCATCCAACACAGTATATATTGCATTTCAGCAGAACAAGACTTCCCTAATTCAAATATTTCTTCTCCAAGCATATAAAAATGAAGCATTAACAACTTTAAGATTGTACTTCAAACCAAGATCCACCAACAGAAAGAAATAGATGAGAAAATTAAAAAAAACCAAAAACGAACAAACAAAAAAACCAACTCTCAGAGCTCAGTCCTCTGGCTCCACCACTTAACACAAAAGCCTCTGCCAAAATAATGCATATGGAAAATAAAGGCATTGCTGGCTCCCCTCACTCCCATTAAAATCTTATTGCAGTGCCTATCTCACTGAGAAAAAACAACAGTTTTCAAAGGAATTCCTCGTCTTGCACACAAGCAGTCGCGTTTATCACTCTGCTTCATGCAGTTACTTTTTGGTCTTCATAAATTTATGTGCTCTTTGTGAAAGTGCTTCATTATCTTCATTATCTTTTTCTTCTGAACTTGGTTCCCAGTCAGAGTCTTCATCAGTAGGTTCGCACTCCTCTTCCTCATCATCTATAAAGCTGTCATTAAGGTCATATTCATTTGGTTCATTATCACTGGCACCATCTTTCTCCACAGCCCTTTTTCCTGTAGGGACAAAAATGTCATACACTGTTGAATCAAAAATACAGAACCACAGAGACCCTACAGAGACCATCTAGATCCCACGAGAAAGAGAAGAAAGAATCAACTAAAACATTCCACCCAGTGCTAACAATTTTGGATTTACTTTCCAAGTCTCTCATGACAAGCTGTACCATCTACAGCTATGTGTACCAGTCTGACCAGGTAGAAAGCTTTCCTTACTGGCATTTCTTACAGCACCTGGAAAACAGTATCAGGCCTCTTACAAAACATCTTCTGATCTCAGAACAGAAAAGTTATCAGATCTTCTGACAGCTCTTCTTTACATATGAGTGGCACACAATTTTCCTAGTTGCCTCCCTGTTACTTCTGTACCTAAACAATACATTTACCTTGCCATTCAGCCTCTAGCTATTGCTAGGCAGCTATTTTGACCCTAGATTTTCTGTCTTCCACACTTACATAGAGATATTTTATACTCTTATGCTTTTTAGTTCACATTCACTCCTTTCCTGAGCTCTCGGTGAACAAAGGGAATCTGCTAGATCACTTGTCTCTGACATTCTCAACTTGGGTCCATGCTGGATAGTCTGTGCTTCCTTTCTGACCACAGGGTAAGGAAACAACAAACACTGAACACCTCTCTCCTGAGCTGGGTGCAGCCCACCTGTTTCCCTGCTCAGTCTGTTCTCCTGTGCTGTTTTCTAATATGTCATCCATCCACCTTCTTCACAGCTTACAACTGGGATCGAATTGCCTCCTGCCTTCACAGTATTTCACAATGCTCTGTACTGGCAGCAATCAAAGACTCAGGAACTTCCACTTGGAACAAACAGATGCTGTTCACATCATGTTCCTAAACTTTTTTAGAGAGCTTGCCTTGCAGTATTCTTTTAATTACTCAAACATGTTGGTGCATTTAAACCACAGTTCCCAGAGGCAAGGTAACTCTGCTAAGTGAGGAAGCTTTAGCTATATGACTTGGTAGCATCTGTACAACGCTGCTGTCATGGCAGCATTGCCTTCTTTTATTTACCAGTAGCTGTGGAACTTTTAAAAACTTTATTTTCACTGCTTCCTGACTTTGGCAGAGGTGCATAACCCTTGTTCCATAAGCGTATGCTATCTCCCTTTTTCTTACATCTCCACAGTTCCCAACCAGCCACAACCTGCTAACATTCCAATCACATGTTGTTCTGCCTTTAAGTTGCAGCTCTGAATAAAATCATGTTCAGTCCTCTTGTTCCCAGCCTCCAATTTTTGCATTCTTATCTAGAGATAACCTGGCAATGATCTCATGCAATTTATCTGTTTGAGCAGTTCTTCTCATCTTTCATATGAAACTATAAATACATTGGGTTATTTTTTTCCTCAGCTACAGACTCCAGTCCAAATCATCAACATGTACATTAACCATAAGCGTTTCTCAGCAGCCTCTTGAAACCTCAGGTCAGAGCTCCAGGCACTCAAGCTATGTGTGTGGTGAACAAACAAGAACCCCAGTACCTTGCACAGTCAGATAATATCCTCCACCAATGACATTTTTTTCTACCAGTGAGAACATTACTATTTCAGCATTACCTTATGGTCTGAATAACATTTTATACTTCTACAGAAACTCTCACCCAAGTTTTTCAAAAGCATTTATAGTATTAGGTTTCCCAAAGGCACACAATTTTATGTGTGAATTGTGCTAGAGGCACTGAATGACCTCCTAGAATAACATCAGCTATTGATGTGACACAGCCAATACTCTATCTTTGGCAATCAATATTCTTTGAAGGACTGACTGTGCACCACCTAGCAGAGAGTCCTGGTAATGCCAACTGTCAATCTGAGCTGTAATTATGCTGACTAGTTTACTGTTAACCAGACTTCAGAAGAAATTATTGATGTTTAGTTTACCCATACCAGTAGAATTTCTTAGAAGAATCACATACTATCATCCTGTGGAATGAATCGTGTCTCAGAAGGGAAGGGTCAAAACCAAGATGCTAACTACAGTAAGAACAAAATCCCTCTCCACAGACTAAGTTTATGCAAATAATAAACCAAGATCTGCTTAGCAAAGAAATTTTCACATCACTGTGGGTGCTATCTTACCACAGAAGTAGGAATTCTGACAAAATACTGATTTCTTCAGTATTTTTCCTACAAATGTTCAAGGATCATAGTAAGTTTTTCCTCCCCTTACATCAATGCTTTTAGATTTCAGCAGTCATTAATGTATTTCCTTCCACGTCTTCCCATACCTTTTTTCCACTACAGTTTAATTCAGCCCCACAGCCTCCAGACCTGCTCATTAGGCACATCTCTGCCTTTTCCCTAGTACTATATTTATAAAGATGACCTTGAACTTGCTCTGAAAGCATCTCCTTCTTTTGAGAAGACAAAGCTTGCTGACCACTCTCAAATGGTTATATGTGGAAGTGAGCTATGAGCTTGCTAGAAAACCTACAAAGTGTGTAGGAGAAACCTGCATAGTCCATAGCTTCAGCAGGTCATTCATCTAAGCAAAAATGCAGTGAGATCATTCAGAAGTAGCAATTTAATCACAACATACCTCTGACCTTTTTTATTTTTTCCTCCTTGCTTACAACTATTCCCCCAGTAATTAGCCTTAGATTACTCCTCAGAACATAAATCACATTCTCTACAGGCACTTTGCAATCCCTCTGGTAGCAATTAAGACTGAAAAGGTTAAAACCTAAACATGTCAAATGTCATGTAGGTGGCACCCTTCTTTTCTTGGCTGGTGGAGTTTAAGTACACTTTTGCAGAAATTAATCCAACAGTGCAGTTGTGCCAAACGGCACAAAATAAAGGTTAATGGAGCCCTGTCCAGCTGCACAACCTTGCACATATCGGTCCGACTGCCTCAGACGTGAACTTGATGAGCCCAACCTTTCATAAGCTTTGCCTTCAAGAGAACCAAGAGAGCCAGTCAACAAGAAAAAAACTCAGCAAATATGGACAGCACTTTAATTAATGAATTGCATGCATTCTTATGTGCACAGAATATCAATTCTTCCTCTTAGTAAGAGAAGCTGCATTTGATACACTGAATTTCACTCCTGTGTTAGACATTTCACAGGCTTACAAGAGAAGTGCTGTTCCATCCCTAGTCACATCTGGCTGACCACCTGTCCTGAACTGTGTACACACAGATGTACCATTTGGGTGAGGAAGCTGTTCTCGTGAAAGGCACACCTACAATTTAAAACCTTGAAGATTCTGACTGCGACTAAAGATGACTTTAGATACACACACAGCCCATCTTGCTTCACTACCAAATAACAATTCACAGCATGCTGTAACATATTTCTGACAAGTGAGCAAGACCCTCAGGGTGACCAAGATGGGGCTGGTACTTGCATCACGGGCTGCAGCAAAACTGACAGGTAGCAAACACGCCTCAGAATGTGCTAGTGCATATACTAGATACAATATCCAGCACTTGGTGATAGGAAAAGCTCATGCACCACGATAAGAAAATGGGATGGGAAAGACATTTATCAGTAGAAAGTATAAAAACAACTTCTTACATCAATCCACAACAGAAATGGAGGCAGAACACTTTGCCTAGGAAACTAACAACTCCTATTTGTGCTTCTCTTTTCTCTAGAAGGCAGATCTCTCCGGTTTGAGGTTTTCTTTAGAAAATGCCCAGCCACCCCTTGGTGATCTCAAGGAAGACAAGCCAGTTCCCACTCCCACTTGAGATGTGGTTCTGCATCCTTGCGCCCTTCAGGCTGGTGAAAGTGCATACAAAATATCATCATACTTTCAGATTGCTCTTCAAAGCCTACCTTTAAAGTATTTTAGGAAGAATAGGAAGCTTCATATTTGCAAGATGACACACAGATGAAGCCTGGAAACAGACCTAAAAAGCTATTTGAAACACGTGTGTATGCCCGCAGCATATAAATTAGCATTCACTGTTGGCAACAGCAAAGCAAACTCAGTGAGCTGCTCGTAAATGGAGGAGACACTTATATACAGTATTACAATTTACATTATCAAGAGAGACTACAGCTTGCCTGTGCTACTACAGAGAAACTAAAGAAAGACACATACGTAGTTTACAGTGAAAGCTACCCCCAACTCATAGGCATTAAGCTTCTACACTTCAGTCCTAACAAGCCAGTACCTTACCTGAAGCACCAATACCTCACGGCATGAGAAAAGCTCATCAGCACATGCACAGTGCTAAATTATTTCAAGGTCAATGCAACACAGAAGGAACATCTTAATGTTTCAAGGGCAACCAATCTTTATGGGGCAACCTTAACTAGTTGTGGATGCAGTGCTGGATTCCCTTCATCCTATTATGACCACTGTGTAAGTGAGGAAGTGTCAATCTAGACACATGTCTCTCCTTAAAACTTTCTTTCCTTTGTTTTCTTGTCTGCTTCCTGGGAAGTACACATATTAAAATATTAAAAGTATTACTTTTAATAAAGTACTGGGTTTTTTTTTACAGTAATAACTACTNCAGTGCTGGATTCCCTTCATCCTATTATGACCACTGTGTAAGTGAGGAAGTGTCAATCTAGACACATGTCTCTCCTTAAAACTTTCTTTCCTTTGTTTTCTTGTCTGCTTCCTGGGAAGTACACATATTAAAATATTAAAAGTATTACTTTTAATAAAGTACTGGGTTTTTTTTTACAGTAATAACTACTTTCACCTCAGGTTAATATTACCAAGCACCATCAAGGGCCCAAAAAACCCCAAAGCGGATCGCTTGTGTCCCTCGTTGATGTGCCCATTCGTATGTGAGAACATACTCACCATTCTTTGAGGTTTGTTGTCGGGTTCGTCTTTCAGTCACTAAAGAAAGCCAAGTTTTCAGTCAGTATAGAGTATCAGTCAGTACAGAGTATAACGAAATTGCAAAGCTATCCCTAGATGTTGCTACAATAAAAGAATGACCTACGAATATATGTGCTGTATTTACAAGCATAATAACTACTGTCCTGCCCTCCCTCCCAAAAGAAAAACTTCTAAAATATTGAATAATTCTTGAGATATTATCCAGATGAACTGTCCTTACACTTATGGAAATCTCATCAATACTGTTTGCTGCTGTTTGGTTTATTTAAGCAGAAAAATGGAACCATTTCAAGGCATTTAAATATTTTACATCGATGTATACATAAGTAATTTTTCCTTAATAATGTCATAATCCTGTTCCTTTAAAGCCAAATGTATTAGCATTACACTTCCATAACTATTCTGAAGTATTGTTTATTGCTTTGAGAGTTCAAGTGGAAAAAATCATCAGCATAATCATCAAGAAAAAGCACTAAAAAAAAAAAAAGAAATTGCAAAGTATCTCTTTGAACCTTAAAAACAGACAAAATATAAACAATACATTCCCCTGTGCTTTTTCACAAGTCTACTTACTGGCATATAAAAAAAACTTTAGCAGAGAAACTCAGGTTCAATTGTAATTATATTCCCTCCAAACCTCAAGAGAATATATATTCAAAAAATTTTTCTCTCAGTAAGACAAATCACCGGTCAAAAATTTTTTAAAATAAAATAAAGAGATAACATCCATGCTTGCAGTGGTTAAGAAGATCACAAGACTTTAGTATGTTAACTGAGGATTTCCTATCAAAAGAACAGTAAGAATAAAAAGTATGAAATCTTAAATCTACACAGTTAGTTAAAATATTTATGCGTACACATTTTTGCTTACAGGAACAGAAGAAAAGTGATAGAAATAATTTACTGCAGTGTCCCTTTGAAATGCTGAAAATATATACTTCAGCAAGACCTAAATATACCCTGTTTTCACTGTAATACTCTGCTCTGAGTGGGAGAACCAGAATACAGAGGTCACTGAATAACAGAGTCACTTGGGTTGGAAGAGACCTTTAAGACCATCGAGTCCAGACATACTACCCTATGCCATGGCTATTTTCACTAGTTTAATGTGGTTTATTGAGAATTAGACACCTGCCAGGCAGCATTTTTGTCAAGAGGCAAGACACAAAGCACACAAACCGTGTCAGATGTGTGTGACTGCAGTGTCACTGCAGCTGAAAAACATATGGAAAAGCGAGTGCAAGTCTGCAGCAGCCAAACCACCTTACCTGTCATGGACAGGGGCAAGACCTCATACTGGAGAGGAGCAAGGATGCAGGACAATACTGAGCAGAGCTGAAAATGCGTTGGTTTTCTCTTACAGAAGCTGAAAGCACTTTAGTCCAAAGGGTTTCTATCCATTACTAGGCTCTGGGGTTCCCTCCCACTTTGATCTATATTAAACAGCTTGGCTTACCTGGAGGTGCACTGTGCTTGTACTCTAGCTTGTGCTGTGGATTCTTTCTGCCAAGGAGAAAACAAAATAAGTTTGATTTGACACTTTCTTCCATACTTAACAAGCTTAGAATTCCTTGGTATTCTATGGATATTTTTTTTTTAAATAACTTCTGTGACCAGTGTCACACATTTAAACTGAGACACGTGTGACAGTGTCACACATGTCTCAGTTTATAGAATGTAGAGTGGGGGAAAAAAAATAAGTAAGAGCTCCTCTTATTTCAGTATTAAAAATAAAATAAAAAGATCATAAAATCACAGACCGGTTTGGGTTGGAATGGACATTAAAGCCCATCTAGTCCCACTCCCTGCCAAGGGGCAGGGTCACCCTCCACTAGTCCATGTTGCCTAAAGCCCCATCCATCCTGACCTTCCACACTGACAGGGATTCGTGGACATCCACAACAAACCCCTCTGCGCCAGTGCCTCGCCACCCTCAAAGCAAAGAATTTTTATTTTATATGTAAACTACATCTACTCTTTTTTAGATGGCAAATCAAAACTAAGAGATGAGATAGTCTGCAAAGGTGTATAGTAAAATGCATCTGTTTGGCATAAGAACTGATCTAGTTATTTACTCTTACTAAGAATGAAACCAGAACATAACTTGGGGTACATTAAGTACAATGCATGGCAGGTCTGAGACATCCAGCCACTGCTTCCATATTCTGTAACATAAGGCTACAAATAAACTAGCTTGGGAAAATTAAAGAATTTGGAAAGAATCCTGTCTTGAAGGGTCAGAGAGAGAGGCCACAGAAGAATTCTTCAGTGGCATTACTCATTTCTGCAGCATGCTGCTGCAATCCAGCTAGTCCAACTTACAAATGTGTATGTCTTCTATTAAAATCATTGCTTTGATGCCATCAAGTAACATTTCAAAATGAACTTCCTCTAGGATTTGCAATACACGGTCCCCTTATTCAGGCTGTGATCCAGGTCACTGATTTATCCCACTCCCAAAACAATTATCCAATGCTGCTCCGTTTAAACTTATCCACAGCTTTTCCCAGGGCTCCACATTAAGAATTTCAATGTGATTTACTTTTGTGGAGAAAATTTGTAACAATTTCTAACTTTGGAAGAAGACCAGTTCAGTTGTCCTAGTTTTTGCTTCTGAGAATAAGCATCAATTAAAGCTGCTTGAAATATGAGATGAGTTTCCACAACTGTAGTTTTTGTGTATTTTACAAAATACCCTTGTTGTGAAGGTTGTAAAACTTCTTGAGTACTTACGTGTTCTTACACTTCAGTAACAGTTTATAGTTACTCTTCAGTCAAAAGAGGTATTTATTGTATTTATTTGTATTTATGGTATATATTGTATTTATTTATATATTTACATTTTATAATAACTGCTTTACTGTCATTTTGTAACTGTAGTTTGTAACTGTAGGGAAAAACAAGAAAAGCTGTTGTGTACAGTGCTGCTTACCTGTAACAAGCCGTTCCATACGGACATTCAGGCCGGTTATCATTTTTATCCTGAGTTATGATCTCCATTTCATGATAGTCATCATCATTAGGGTGACTGAACTGCTGAAAGTGAATGGGATTCTTTCTGCAAGACAAACACATATTGAGAGCTGACTGTTCCATTTAAACATGAGTAGTGGAAAAAAGAAAGGCCATACTGAATCAATGGCAACTCATTTTACTGTGGTTACACAGAGAGGAGCTTTGAAATTTAACTTCATGCAGAATGTAAGACCTACTTTCAGGAGTACCCAAGAAAAGCTTTTCCTCTGCACACACTGCAGCTGAGGTTACTGCAGGAATTTTCTTATTTGTCCTCAGGTTAACATTTTGCACCTCCAACATACACAATCTACTGATATATAGCATGAACCTTACAGAGTGTAAAGGTTGCTCTGTTATTACTCCCTCTGGTGCTACCAAAGTGCCACAGAAACCACTGCTTGAAGTTTTAGCTCAAGCTGGAAGGTCCGACGCATGGGAGCTGAACAACTGCGGTACCAGAGACTCCCCACACCCTTGGGTTACCCCATGTTAGCCTCAGGCCACCTGTCTCAATCATTACTTCTGTTCTACAGGCAAGTTACTGCTCACTTGAATACTTCAAATGCCAGAATGTTATCCCAGATGGAGCAGTCCACTGGACCTGATGCTGCCATATCTGGCTGGCTACCATCAAGGTTTATTTGAAATAGCAGATTCCAATGATGACACAAAGTGACACCATAAGACATAACAGCTCTGCCTGTGTTCACACCAGCGTCCACCATGAGAGCACACTACTAGCACCCGCAACGTTCTGCTCTACGACACGTAATGCAGTTGAGCCCGAGGTGTGCGAGTCGTGAATACAACACACACATCGCTGAGAGAACACCCCTCCTGTTGTGCAGCAACAGGTTTTACTTATACACCGCACAAGACAAGGCAGCTACAAACACCACCACTTAGAGAAGAGTTTGCTTTCCAAAACTGAAGTGAGTGATGTTAAAGGGAACACAGAAAACAGGTTACAGTATCAGAAGAAATTAGAGAGATCCAATCATACAACAAAAGTTATGTCAAAGCAAATATATAGGTACCAAAACCAAATCTATTTTTTCCCTATGATTACTTTTAGAGACAGTTTTTCCCAAGCTTAACATATAAAAGGAAGAAACATATTTTAACAAACAATATTCCAAAAGACTTAATACTTAGACACACAATACTTAAGTAATTTATCACACTAATTCCCAGAGTACATAATTTTCAATATGTTTGTGCAAAGTATAAAAAGTAAACTAATTTTCTCAAGCAAGAGGAATGACAACTGTAAACTGTAGAGAAATTCCTGCTTTAATTTACGCTTGTAACAGCTGCATATAGAAACACAAAGCCAGAAACATGTATGTGAGAAGCCTCGTGCACAACAGCTTCCCCACTGAACACAGGCATTCCTTCCTTTAAATTCTTATAACTCTTACAGACTTTATAGAGAACAGCCAATGATAATTCCAGCACTTCAACTGCCAACCTAAGTAAAAAGACTTTTGTTACAACTTTTGCAAAATGATTATTTAAGCCCTGTGAGGTCTACTAACCATTCAGGCCTCCTTTTAGGTATTAATATATATTTAATGTATTGACTATTTTTTTATGTAATGACCTCTATTTGCTTGATATCCTTCCCCCAGGAAGCTCAACAGGCAAACTACAGATAAACCTTTCAATGTGCTACTTAAAAGAACAAGTATCCCTTGGATCTATTTACACAGGTGACAGACTTTTGTGCTAGGCTTTTAATTTCTACAAAATGTAGGATAAATAAATACTGTTTCTCTAGAAATAATTATGAGATTGCATTTACTAGTCATTTACTCTATCACAAGTTCTCAGAAAACATCACTTCAAATTCAAGCTGGCTGCCTACTTATTTTCCCATTTAAAAATAAATGGGATGAAACCAAATTATTTTAGAGGCTACTTGCTTTGTTTTCTAAATGCATAGAGCTGGCTTACGAGCAGTGTCAGCAAGAATTTGGAGTCATTTGAGACAATCTTTTCAAAGGAATACAGAAGCAACTAATGTTCTGTGAAATCATTTTCATATTTATTCCCACAATAAGATACACATAGCATCTAGTCACCAAGGAAGAGAAAGCCTAATAGCTGTTCTTTAGTCAACCTATTGTATTTTAGGAGATACTCCTTTCCTGTCAAAGATTTACTTTCAAACCTACTCTGACAACACCAAGCAGCCCTTATTAGAGAAGAAAGGGTGAAAAAGAAAAAGAGTGTAGTATAAATTGAAAAGAAACCAGAGGGTCTTGACGTACACTCCCCAGCACAAGGCTTCAGGCAAGATTCTTTGGGCCCATGGCACTGCTCTTCAAATTGTCTATCAGCTGTGATGCATCTTAAGTGTGTGCTGCTCTCTGATGCTCAAGGCTAGTTGAACCATCACATTTATCTTACCTTTTCCTGGATAATTTATATTTATTCCACTTTTATGTGGTCTGCAATGATACCCATCAAAATAAGAGAGAAGTGGACAGCTTATATTAAGCAATCATTTTCCCTGCTTGTAAAAATCTAAAGCTTCTTCCATTTATTAAGAGTCTGGCTTGTTTGAGGGTTTATTATTTATTTTTTTTTAGACAGAAGAGATTTGAGCTGTAAAAAGCATGGTGTAAGTTGCACTCCAGTTCCACATGAACAATTTAATCACTTTATCAAAACAAAATCATTAAGCTTTACTTGCACAAAAATTGACCAATTAAAAGACTATTTTAAGAATAAAGTTTTATGAGAGAGTTACCTTCTCATAAGCATACACAGTTACTGCAACCTTGCTTTCACAGAAGCTCTGAATTTGTGTACTCATACTCACGATGCAGGAAATTTTGCAGTCAAAAATTATACAAATAAAGCTGATGAAGTTCTTCAGATTCAATACAGTCATCTCAAGGAGAAAGCTGGGTATTGCTCAGCGAAAATTTAAGACAGATTTTCATCTGTGCAAATACCAAAACCAACTATAAAGCTTTTTCTAAAGCAGGTTTAATTGATTAAATGCCTGGCTCTTCCTAATCACACACAGAAGCACAGGAGACTCCTGCCATCCCAAGGGCTTATTTTCTCAGTTACTCAAGAAGCCGGTAGTGAAAGTGTAATGAATTACTAGCACTAACTAGAAATACACAGAAGTCAAGCCTGAAATTACGTCACAACTGCACGTCACTCTCATTAGAAGACAGGACCAAAAAAAAAAAAAAACCAACCAACCAAAAAACAAACCACAAAGAAACCCCACAACAACAAACCACCAAAAGAAAAGAAAAAAACCCTCTCCCACCCAAAAAAAAGGTTTTCAGCTGCCAGATTTACAAGCCTAAGGTAAAGGAAAAATACTTATTTTCATAAAGAAAGAACAAAGTGCTTAGAAGAAGTCACACACAAATCTAAAGGTTGCTTGAGCATGCCCTGGTTTGACAAAAATAGGGAAGATTTACACACCCCCAGTCAGCACAGCACTGTACTGTACTGCAGGCTAGCAAAAGGCCACAACTGTGGACAAAAGATTGTGGGTTACAGTTCTAGAGATGAGAGTTCAGCTCTGTCACGTCCCTTCTTTTCAGCCCTTGAGAAGGGGCATTGGGTTTAGATTTCTGTTTAATTTCCTATTCTTCTAAGTTTGGAAAAAACAAGCAGCAGACAAACAAATGAACACAAGGCAGTATTCAAAGAGTAAGCTCCTTGACAACAAATACAGTCAGACATAACACACAGAGAACACTTTGCACCTGGTGGTAACAGCAGTTTCTTTCAATATGGTAAAGTTTCAAGTGGTCTCAGAAAGAAAATCTGACATCAAAGCATGATGACAAGAAGAATCCCTGGAGCTAGAGGTGTGCATCCTGCTTGATTCTTTCAAAAGCAGTGCTCCCACATTCAGAAACCAAGAAACTGAACTATGGGTTACCCACATATAAGTTATTTCCTGAACATTTATGATAGATGCCGGAGAAATCTAATAAAATTAACAGAACTAACGTTCAATCGTCTCAATTCTTGCTTTACTAGGCACCTACCAAAGACGCCAAATTCATAGAATCATAGAATGATTAGAGTTGGAAGGGACTCCCAGGGGTCATCTAGTCCAACCCCCCTGCAAGAAGCAGGGACACCCCCAACTAGATCACGTTGCTCAGGGCCTCATCCAACCTGGCCTTGAACATCTCCAGGGATGGGGCATCCACCACCTCCCTGGGCAACCTGTTCCAGTGCTCCACCACTCTCACAGGAAAGAACTTTTTCCTAATATCCAATCTAAATCT
>VXBZ01004235.1:1512602-1523730 GCA_013399135.1 Heliornis fulica
CCCACTGTCCATGTCACCAACAAAGATGTTGAATAGGGCCGGGCCCAACACGGACTCCTGAGGGATGCCACTCGTGACCGGTCTCCATTTGGACATTAGTCAAATGCAGAAGATAAGTGTCTCCTAATATGATTTTACGAAATAAAGAGTATGCTCTGAAGAGCATTTAGTTATTGGATAAATTATGATTTATGAATAAGAAACCTCACCTAGAAAAGCAACTTTAAGGAAATGTGAGTTATGAAAGCAGTACTTGATTAAGAAAATGACTCCTACAGCACATCTTGTTAGGAGACACCTTTCACGAAGCTAGAGTAATGAAGGATAGTGAAACCAATTACCCATCACACTCAAAGCAGCCTTTCTTCTGTGGCAACACTAAAAACTAGGTTTTGCTAAAGAAAAATACACTACACCATGAAAAACGGGATATGCCACCAACATGTTCCTTCAAAGAAGATGTTTACATCACCCATACGTGCTCTGTTAAAAATATGGGTAACTGCAAAGACTTACATGGACACATCTATCCCACTGATGCAGCAAGACTACTTGGTGATCTTGTGTTGAAAGCAAATACTACTAATACAGGTCTACAAGGCGTATTTTTTTTGCTGCAAATAAACAGGTTTAGTGCCATGCCATGTCCCGAGTATCAAAGCGGCGGTTTTGGTACTTTGTCTTTACAAATCCTTTTTTTCCTTACAAAACAATTCTTTCCAACAGTACACTGTTGCCAAATGGATTAGCATAAGGACCCCAGAGGAAATATGGAATAGGAATCTGCATGTGCACATTATCAGTAAGTAAAACTTGTTCCTAAATATGTATTCATTGACACAACAGCTTTTTGCTTCTGATTTAGTTATCTGCAGCATTAGGCACACTGAACAAACTCAAGAACCCATTTACTTTTGCTTGCTTGTTTTCTAAAGAGAACTCACAATTTCCTTATTGCTAAAGCCCCTTGAGGGAAAACAAACCAAACCACAAACAAAAATTAAAAAAAATGATCACAGGACCATAATTCCCAGCTTAGCCTTACCTTCTGTGCATCCAATGTACATGGATCTACCTAGAGCTCAAAGCCATCTCCTAAATGCAGTCACTGGTCACTTACTAACCTCAAGACCACCTCTAGATTTATTATCTTCTCTTTGATATATTAATTCATGGCATTCCAGATCTTTCTGGGCAGAAAGAACTAACAGGAGCCCAGGCACTCAACATTGGTGTTCTGGAACACGTGCATCACACAGAACACCTGTATGACACATCTTTTGCTGTGAATTGATAGGATGAGTGTAGCAGAAAAAAAAAAAAAAGTACAAGGAAAAAAAAGTGCTGGAATTAAAGTATTACCCAAGACACTGACCAGGTAAGGGTTAACATGGAGTTTGGAAGTGTGTCTTGTTCTGGTGTTAGGGAGGAAGTGAAAGCTAAAGGCAAAAGAGCAGACTGGCCCAGTAATTTTTTATTATTTGGGGATGACAGATAGTAAGTATTTTAAATATTCAGATCACAAAGCATGCAAATACTTCAATAAATATAATTCAACTTTCATAAAAGTTTTATCTGCTAATAAAACAAGCCTACAGGGTCTATGTTGGACATTTCAACCATTTAGCTCTCTTCTCCCTCCTGGTACCTGTGCTTGCCTGGCACATGCAGGGGAACTTTTTTGGTTTTCTTTTTCAAATGGACCTTTGTTTTCTCTTTCCTGTAACACTTCATCTGTTAATTTGTAGATGTACTTCAACCATTTTTGGGTTACACTTCCCAAGACACCCTGGCTCCTCTTGTGATACTTTATCAACTCTTGCTATGCCATTTGTTTCTCAGCAGTCCCCTGCTTACCCAAAGACTTTTTTCAAATCAAAGCATCAAACAACATTACTGTTTTCCCTCCACAGCTAATACAACACTTCTTAATAATAGACTATCTTAAGCTAGTTTTAACTGTGCTTTACCTGTAGCAGCCTGTTCCATACATGCAAGGTGTCCTCTTACGCTTGAATTGTTTGGAGCTTTCTGAAGCATCCGCACTTCTGGTTGAATCAGAAGTCTCAGTCTCGCGATCCAGATTTGCATCGGGCTCAAGAATCCCTTCCTGGGCACCAAAATATTGGGAAGTCCTGCCCCAGTGAGCTTGTTGGCTTGTAGAACCAGTAATCTGCTCTTTGTTTTCTGCTTCCTCAATTCTATTTGGTTTATTGGAGGTATGACCTAATCTCTTAGACAATTTACTATGCAGCTGCCTACCATTTTTTTCCAGTGAACTTCCAGGGGTTTTTGTTCCAGTCTTGCCATTTCCTTCCATGTTTCTCATGGTACTCTCAAGAGGAAATCCAGATGCATTCTGTGGAACAAGGTTACATTTTGAAGGACCTGAAAATTTGAGCTCTTCAGAATTAAAAACTTTAAGGTGAAACTCTGCCTCAACTCCTCATTCCAGTTTTCAAAAATCAGAGAATCACAGAACACCCAAGGCTGAAAGGGACCTGAAAAGATCACCTGGTCTAGCCTTTAAAAATCTTCTACTCCACCTTCCAAACTCAAATTAAATTGAGCTGCTGAACAAAAGGCTCACAGTAAAAACACAGGCACAGACAATTTGAAGAAAGACTTAGCCTAGAGCTCCTGTCCTCAGCTTCTGTTTCCTCACAACACAGTCAGGCTCCTCTCTCACCCCTCTGTTTGTGAATAGCCCAAGTGCTTTAGCTAAATTAACTTTCAATTAAAAGTACTGCCCCTGAAAAAAACACTTGGGGGTTATAGATGTGACTCCAGAAGAAATACATGTATCTACATATAGGAATTCATGATAAATACCTTGAACTTATTCCCACCCCAGCACATCTTAAATGCCTCAGCTCATGATTCCAAACCATAAAAGAGTTTTCCAGTAGATAGCAACACTGACTTCCCCATTGAGGAGTACTGCATTTTAAATTCTGGAACATATCTACACTTAAAATAAGAGATGTGTGCTTCAGAAAAACACTGTGAGATACATAACTGAGACGGCAACATCCCAAGGACTGAGATGTTACCTGGAAGCACACCTACCCTGAAGGCTGAGCTACTCTGAACTATTCATAGGTCTCTGCTCTCTCCAGTTTATTATCTAAGTTCCCCTCCCAGTACATTTATGCTTAGTTCACCTGGATGTTCTGGGAGTTTGAAAACCAGCTGGCGGTTTCCCGTTTGATTTTGTCCCTTTCAATGTGAGTCTAACAAATGATGAGCCAAACCCAGAGACAGTTACATGTGATTATGAAAGGGCAAAGTCAGCATTAACATCAAATTATCTTGACACCAACAGATTTAGAAAGTCAACTAGAGACAGAGATGACTCTTCCATTGATGCCCCTAAAGTAATGGTTTAGGAAGTAAGCCTCCATTCCCAGAAGGAATTAATTACTTTTTCTAATTAATTTACCACTCCCACTTCAATCCACTGCCTATGTTGTATTTAATGAGTAAACACTTTAAGCTTTCCTGTGGTGAATAGTTCAAAACCGGGTCACAGTCAGAATACCACACAGCAGCACTACTGAGCCGGTTATGACATGTGTAAGGCCTCACTGCCATCTGGCGGCTGCTGCCACTTTAAGGAATTGGGGCTCTGTTTACATCCTACCCTACAGCAGACTTTCTCAATCGCTTTAAATAGAGAATGATTTTGGTTTCAATACCAAAATTCCAATCTTTTAGAGAAAATCGGATGAAAATGGTTTAGGAAATTAATAGGAGAAAATAAGTGTCAAAGTTACAAACTGCAAAATGAAACATGTTGTTATGTCATAGCTCACCTTATAATCTGAGAATGAGAGAACAGCACTGTGGTGATACTAATGTACCTAGCCAACAACAAAGCTCACCACTCAGACCCCTTTCTCAGATTAAAACATACTACTGTTCTATCAAAATATCAAACAAATTCCATCAAAACTACACCTAAAGGGTTATGCTCTCCCTGGTTAGATCATTTCAATTAGCCTTAAGAGTTAATTAAAAGCCAAAACCCCCAATTGTTTTGAGTATCAAAACCAACGAGGCATATTGAATAATTAATATTTCAAGTATTATATACAATCCCGTAGCAGAGTCAGGCAATTCTAATGCTATTAGAAACACCTCCTCAGATTGTTCATGCAGAGAAAAGGTCAGTGAAAGCCTCATCTTGCTCTCACCAGAGCATGTTTCATCTCCTCCTCTTCTAAGCTATCAGTAGTATTTAATTGCCTATAAGCACAGCTGTACTTTGAGGACACACAGACCCCCTGACTGAAAAGTCTGACTCACATTCCATTTTGAATTTCAGATTACCTTTTCCTTTCCTTTTTTTTGGTACTCAGAATTTGTGAGAGCAGCATAAGCACACTCCCTGCTCTTTCTCTTTACATCACAGCAGCTGCTAAACCACGTACTCTAATTTTCTGACTATAAAACTTCACCAACTATAACAGCACTGGCATGTGCCAAGTCCAGTGTTAACTTACACCGGTGTCACACCATCACCTATCTCTAAAAGGTCCTTGGAAAAAGAACTACAAACCAAGCCGCCTCCTTGACCAGTATTTTGGCCGATGCCTTCCAGTCTCTTGCTGCAAGGCTGGAAGTGGCGTTTCTGTGGCCTAAATCCTGGATCCCAGGAAGAAAGTGCAGAAAACTAAGTCTCTGGATCTTTAAAACTAAGCTTCCAGGATCTTTACTACAGAGCTGTCCAATAGACTGGCATTTCAAATCCACCATCAAACAGCAAATCACAAACAGAAGACATAGTTACATAGTAGACCCAACCTCCAACACGACATTACCAAATACATTCTCTTTTTCTGAAATATTGTGGTTCTGCCCAGAGCCAAAAACTCACCTGAGATGAAGAGACATGGATGGCAAGATCTTGTTCTTCACCTTCAAAATCCTCTACAGTTTCTTCAGAGGCCAATCTTTTTTTCTGATGCATGCTTCCTTCTGATTTTAATGACTCCATATTACTTTCTCCCCTTTCTTGGCCTTTTTTCATACCACTACCTTAAAAGAAACATAAAAGGGTACTTTTGCAATATAAAAGTTGCGTTCCAATCTCAAACACATTAGAAATCTACAGCTACATTGAAGCAGAACATTGGGCAAGGCACATGAGAAACAGCAGCAGCTGTGCGTGTGCTGTTTCAATACCTTTTGTGCCTCCTGTTTATAGGAATAAAACACTCTTTACAATGAAACAGAGGTTTGAGGGCAAAATTTGGAGGAAAATGGTAAATATGCAGCAAAGGATATTCAGAATTCACTGTACTGGTACTTATTTTATGGAATAGGAGCTGATCAAGTAAGCCACACGCCCAAGAATTACCTTTCATGTAAGTATTGCTTCAGATTACCACTTTATACACACAAGCATAAATTAATTAGGACATGGCAAAAATCAGGGTATGCCCACTTGCCAAGCCAACCACAGGACAGTTGATTACCAGCCAGTAATGAACAGAAAGACAGTGAATGTTGTGCCTTTTTCTGGAAAGCTTCATGTCCCAGGAAACTCAAAGATCTCTGTACCGAAGTTGTATTTTCTGGATAAACAGCTGGGGACTGCTAGGGCTGTTGTCCTGCTTTTGTTACAGCTCTGTCTGCTGCAAAACTCATTCAGAACAAAGATATTTGATGCCATTCCCCAAAACTTCAAAAACTTTCCTCTTTAAAAAAATACTGACATGCCAGGGTCATTTGTATAAAGCAAGGAATTTTTCCAAACGTTAACGTCTTACTTCAAAACAACAAATAGCATTACCTTTCCAGTAGGAATATGGACAGAAAAAAAAAAGAAAATAGCCTTTTAGTAATACTCTCTACCTTTCTACCTTCCCATCCAAGACCATACCAAAAATATGCAAACCATTTCACAAATCTAAGGAAGTTATTCTAGATTTGGAGGGGAGATCGGTTATTTAACTGAAGTGGCACATTCTAAGCTGTAATTATTATCTGTCATAATGACTTTTTAAGCAGGTCATAGAATCATAGAATCATAGAATGATTAGGGTTAGAAGCGACTCCCAGGGGGCATCCAGTCCAGCCCCCCTGCAAGAAGCAGGGACACCCCCAACTAGATCAGGATGCTCAGGGCCTCATCCAACCTGGCCTTGAATGTCTCCAGGGATGGGGCATCCACCACCTCTCTGGGCAACCTGTTCCAGTGCTCCACCACTCTCACAGGAAAGAACTTTTTTCTAACATCCAATCTAAATCTCCTTCCCTCTATTTTAAATCCATCACCCCTTGTCCTGTCACAAGAGGCCCTACTAAACAGCCTCTCCCCATCTTTCTTCTTGGCCCCCTTGAGGTACTGGAAGAACACCAAGAGCATTTGTGTGTAACCCTACCACCACATGGTCAGACCTTCAACAGCACACAGACACCCCTTGCCCACACAGCTCCAAATCACACCACCTATGTGATCCAAATGTTCAGTCTTTGGAAGAAGCATTATATACACATATATAACACTGTAGTACTAGTGGAGAAAAAACAGATTTTTTTTCCAACCCTACCCCTTAAAAAGCCCCCAACAAAACTAAACGTAAGAAGACAACCACACTAGTGCAGGACCCAACACAGAGAGCAGAAGTCCTCTGGTACAAGTGATTTTTATATCTGATGGAATAAGCCAGTGGAGAACAGTCTAAATTTCAAAATGGAAAGAAAGGAAGGAAAAGAGAAGAAAGGAAAAAACAAAGTAAATTTCTTTTGCTTCTTACAATTTTCTCAAAATTAGCTTTTGAGGAAAGGAACAAGCAGGGTAGGCAATGGCATACAACAGAGGTGCTTAAAACCAGACTTGTTGGGTCAATCCATGCAGACACCTGTATTTACGAGAGGAGGTAAGAAGCAATTGTTCAGATACTACATGAAATACTTCTGCAGGCCTGCTTAGGTATGGAGCTGCAGGTGGAAACACAGGGATTAATAAAAAGCTGCTGGACACAGAGAGGACAGTGTGACTTAGATGGGAAACTCAGCAGATGGCACCTAAACCACCTCACTGAGAACAGCAAGCAGTCTTCAGCAGAGAGAAAGATGGAAACGCTGGGGGACTGTTGCTAATGTACATAGTCATTTTTCTTCTCTCATTTCTTTAGCCCTCTGCTTCCATCAATAAGTCACAGAATCACAGAATGCTTTGGGTTGAAAGGGACCTCAAAGATCCCCTAGTTGCAACCCCCCTGCCATGGGCAGGGATACCTTTGCTAGCCCAGGTTGCCCAAAGCCTCACTGAGCCTGGCCTTAAACACTGCCAGGGATGGGACTTCCACAACCTCTCTGGGCACCTTGTGCCAGGGCCTCACCACCCTCTGAGTACAGAATGTCTTCCCAATGTCTAATCTAACCCTGCCTCCTTTCAGCTTGAAGCCATTGCCCCTCGTCCTACCACTACGCTCCCCAGTGAACAGCCCCTCTCCCACTTTCCTGTGGGATCCCTTTAAGTGCTGCTAGGCCCCAATTAGGTCTCCCCAGAGCCTTCTCTTCTCCAGGCTGAACAAGCCCAACACTCACAGTCTGTCTTTGTAGGAGACGTGCTCCAGCCCCTGATCATCTCCGTCAGCAGAGCCACAAATGCCTGCAGTAAGGCTGTCAGAGAGCAGCTAATGGCAGCGTTAGAGCTCTTTACAAACTCCTGGGATCAATGCCAGACATGCCAGAAAACGTCCTTGGAATTGTGCCAACGCAGCACCCTCGTGTCTCTCGTTGATAGACACTAAGTGTAGCATTCTGCCGCTGTTACCACTGATACAGTGGTAGATGATTGTATGCTCAGTAATTTCCTTCTCTGGGAAGGACAAGAGGGAATCCAACACCACTTTAGCCTCATCTTGGTAAGAAACCACAATTCTGTGATGAACTGCTCTTCCAAGGAAGAAACTTCGTGATCAAGTTTGATTTGGTCACAGTTAAGAAACTAACAGAGGCCAACACCCAAAACTCCCAACTTTAAAACCCATGAAATTAGAAGAATCTAAAGGGCATTTGAAGAATTTGAAGGGCAATTAAGAAAGTGAATGTAGAGAAAGACTTGGAATTAGAGGCACAGAAAATACCTAGAATCTACACAGTCAACAAAACAGGTGAGTTTACAGGAAACAGATGTTCAGCTGTCCAAAGAGGGTATATTACCCAGTATTTAAAAAGACACTCAAACAAAAAAAACATTTAGAAAGAAAATTAACTGATCAGCAGTAAGAGCTCAGTCACACCTGCAGGACCGATGACAAAGGAGACAACAAAAGTCAGTCTCTGTCAGCTGCCAGGCACAAAATGTGGAAAGAGAAGTAACAACAGTTCCTACTACCATGACCTGAATTTAAGAAAGTGAGATTAATATAAATATCTATCGGTATGCAAACATACCTCCTTTCACCACAGGCTCAGGAATCCTCTGAACCAGGAGGTCTCTTTCCAGCATCCATGGTGGAAGCACCCTCTTTCTTTGGATAGATTTTGACTCTTTGCTTTCATTATCATCAGGAGGAGGAACCTGAAACAGTATTTAGTTTAGTACTTTTTCATGATTAAAAAAAAGGTGGAAAAATTTGAAGACAGTTTGTGTGGTTATGTCCTTCAAACACAGCCTGCGTAACGATCCACACTTTGGACAGTGCCCACTCCCTAAACTGTTTGTTTTTACAGTTCCTACTCACTCAGAAAACCAGTATCTACAGAAAACCCCGTGTAGTAAAACAACCCAAAAATCTTTCTTTAAGCTGTAGATTAAATGTCTAAAAGGTTACAAGCCAAAAGTTTCACAGAAGAGCTGTACCAGTATCTTGCTGTAGTATTTCAAAGCAGAACTAAGAGAAAGACAAGGTTTAACAATTAAATGCTTATTTATAAAAAAAAAAAAAAACCTCCCAAACCCAGAAAGTCTCTCTAGTGTTTTCTTTATTCTTTTCCCCAGGAAGGAACCCCACACTAAACAAATTAAATACACTTATAAAATAAACAATACTTAAATAAATCATGTTCAGGACATACTTATGTGCATGTTTCTTCCCTGTGAGGGCAGTGAGTCCCTGGCATAGGTTGCCCAGAGAAGCTGTGACTGCCCCCATCCCTGGCAGTGTTCAAGGCCAGGTTGGATGGGGCTTTGGGCAACCTGGGCTTGTGGAGGGTACCCCTGCTCATTACAGAGGGTGGGACTAGATGGGCTCTGGGGGTCCCCTCCAACCCAAACTGCTGTGTGAAACTGAAAGTAATACTAACAGTCTGAATATCTGCTTACTAAAAGGCAAGTATCCACCCCAGAAACCTCAGCTGCAGTAAAGGCTGACCCTTCATTCGCTGTATGTAGTTATCTACTGTACTATGCCACCAAGCAATGCATCCTTTTTATTGCTGTATTGCTGGATGCACAACTGAAGACCTACGAAAAGTCCTGCTGGCTCCAAGCACTATTTATCAGACAATGTGAAAGCCGTTTTTACCTAGCAATGTTTTAAAAAAAGCAAAAGACCCTTATTTTGAAAACTCTATTTTGCTGGACAAGACACTGTCCACCAAGGAAAAACAGGATGTTAACTTATCAGTGTGTTTGTATGGATCTTGACAACACAACTCCATCACAGCTCTATGATTCAAGTGAAACAGGCTGCTAGTATGCCATAAACAGATACTCTATCCTGCACAAGGCAATCACAGTCCAACGGCACGCTGTCCAGATATAAATCTGAGAGGCTGTGGTTTGGAGAGCAGTCATTCATCCCCCTCGGCGTTGTTGGTACTCGCAGCAGTTACCAACATCAGAGTACAGAACTGGACTTTGCTCTGTAGCACTGAACTCAGCTACCATATCATTAGTTCAAAATATTCCAATGGCAACAGCAACCTTTGTATTTTCCCAGGAAATAACCACTGCAGCCTAACATTCATAAATGTAAACAGACAACAGAAATATACGTACAAACCTGCACAGCACACCACACCATCCCAACCAGTAAAACCAGGTATTCTGAGCATACAAGTGTGATAGCATTTACTTCTCAGGGGGAAAAAAAAAGGTTAAAAAACACACCACCTTTACTCAATTTTCAACACATGCTTGTAAATGCAAAATGTAATTAAGAGATTAAATACTTGCCACGTGTCTGGAAGTAGTACTGCTGTTTCTCATTTTTGTGGTCCCCTGGATCTCAGGGTTGGAACACGTTGATTCTATGAGCGATGGACTACAAGACATCTCAACAGGATGAGCAGTTTGTGCTTCTGCTTCAGCCTCCCAATTTTTTCTGCCAAAGCAAAGTAATTTTTATCTAAACTCATCACAAATATTCACATGTACTTTTCACTCAAACGTGGAAGCAAGTCTGAACGTTAGCATTAATACACTCCTAAAATGAACACAAGATGCTCTTACATCATCCTACAGAGCAAATACACATACCTTCCTTTCTACATTCCACTCCAAAGACCTCCCAACCACTGCTGACCCCTCCTGCAGTGAGTTGGGTCTTAAGGACATGATTTATATCAGTCACACCGAGAAAGCTGCAATCGAACCTCAGAATCTGCTTTACCATAAATCAGTGCTGCTCCCCAAAATCCGATTCTATCCTAAAAGCTTCATCACGGCCTTAAGGTAAGAGCTCTCAGGACTGGACGCCCCATGAACCCAGCACCTATCTGCTCTCACCAAAGGCCTGCAGCTCCGAGGGGACGCCACGAACGCAGGCGGTTGGAACTGGCTTCACACCGGGACTCCCAACGGCTTCTCCTTTGCCTGCGGGCAAACAAGTCTGTGCTGCGTTCCCCGCACGGCTCCTTCCCAACCGGGCCCCTCCCGGGCCGGTGAATCGTACCCGTCCAAGCGCAGCGGACGAGGGCGGCTGCCCCTTCCTTCCCTCACGGGACGCCGGGCCCCGGGGCGGGCAAGACGCAAAGGAGCCCTGGCCGAAGCCGGCCTTACCTCGGGACGGCGCACGAACCCGGTAGACAAACCACCACCGCCGCCGCCTGATGACGTAAGTCGCTACGTCACTCTTCCCCGGAGCGGCAGGGCCCGGACAAGCGAAAGGTTCGCCTTAAGAACTACCGACGGCGCCCCGGCGAGGCGTGACGCGGCGGGCGGGGG
>VXBZ01004235.1:1523822-1573534 GCA_013399135.1 Heliornis fulica
CCCGCCGAGGTCAGCTCCCGGATATTCAGCGGCCTGGACGTCGAGAGTTTGTGTCACGCGGCCGCGACGTGCAAGGGCTGGCACCGCGTCATCGAGAGCGACGACTGGTTGTGGAGACACCACTGCCTGAGCGTGAGGGCTGTCTGCCAGCGGGAGGTGGACTGCGACCGCGGAAACGGCTGCTCCTGGAAGGTAAAGTCGCGGCGGCAGTGACGCGGCAGTGACGCGGGGTGGGGGTGTGTCGGGAATGCGTCAAGCAGTTCCATAGCCCCGGCGGGACACCTGGCCAGACGCACAGAGCGAGGGGAGCGGGGCTGGCCTGTGCCCAGCCGCACCTGGGCAGCCCGGCAGCGCCCGGTTAGCCCTCACGCCGCCCCGTGCAGCCTCCGTCCCAGCGCGGGTAGGGGGCTGGAAAGAGATGTGGCAGCAAACACACACCCACACACACACAAAACCCAGTTCTGGACTCTCACATTTCAAAGGAATTGTTTCAGTACGAGGCAAAGCCTGTAGCAGGTCCTGGTTGCCCTTCAAATGTAGAAGCCTTTGTACTCTTGCACAGACATTTCTGGAGGTCCTTGCGCTAATTCTCTGTCGGTATCTTGGAGAGAGAATCTGAAGCGGAAGCAAACATACACCAAGTCAGCATTTTCTGACACTGAAAGGTTGGCTGAACAGAATAATCCAGCCAGCCTGCATTAAGAGCCTAAACAAGAGTTAAAGGTTATAAATAACCCGAATAGGAAAAGAAAGTGAAAT
Organism: Heliornis fulica; assembly: GCA_013399135.1. Taxonomy (NCBI): domain Eukaryota; kingdom Metazoa; phylum Chordata; class Aves; order Gruiformes; family Heliornithidae; genus Heliornis; species Heliornis fulica. Next base: position 1,524,582 of record VXBZ01004235.1, read on the forward strand.
GCCCGTCTTTTAAGGAGGAAGGTGAATTCCTTGTTTCAGGTTTTCATATACACCTCAAAGAACTGAGGCAAGAAGTTCTTTTCCAAAATTGACAACAGAAAAGATGGAAAGAGACCAAGGTCTGCTTCTTGGCAGCAGTACACCTTCCTGGCCTCAGCATCTAGATATATAAAGGCACGATCCAAATAATTTTTCTCTTCTGATACAAAACTTAATTGTACTCAATGCAATTTAAATCAGTTCACTTCTGAGATTTGAGCTGTCTCTTTTTCCATCAGATCACATTACTGAGAAACTACTGGAAAAGCAAAGTGAAGCAAGAATGGCTGAGCGGGAAGTACAGCAACATTCCTTCACAAAACAGCTTGCCAGAGAAAAGCATGTATCCAATGGATGTCGAGACTTGGGGAGAAATCCTGGAAGCAGAACTTGAGAGATGAGTAACCAGTGCTGGTTCTCGCAACTCAAGAACCATGTCAACAGCTCACAGACTGTCAAACTTTAAATATTTTGCTGTTCAAAATCAGTTGTGCTTGCAAACATACAAAAGCTTCTCAAAAAAATTCTATCCTTTTATTTGCACTTTATCAGATTAATTTTCTGTAAAATTCTAAATAAGACTGAATATTCATTTTTAATTTTATATTTGTAAATGTAATGTTCTGCTGCATTGTCAGATGTTGATTGTACTTTAAATTTGCACTTTTTTATTTTGGAAGAGATTACTTTTTTAAAAAAAAAAAAGCGTTAGCTTGAAGTGTGTCATATCAACACAACATGGGGGTGTGCTGGAGAGAGGACAAATCCAGACACTGGAAAGAAGAGGACAAGGGGACGAGGCAGCCACCTCGGGCTCAGCTGAACATCCCCAGTGCCCATCTCAACGGACAGACCCCTCACAGAGATCTTTTCTGAACCTGCACCCACAGTGGTGTCAGTGCCCAACAGTGCTGCATTTCCACTGCCTGGCTGTGGGGTTTCTAGATGAGCACCCACAGATCCAGACACCAGACAGGACTGAAGCAGCCACGTAACTAACCATGTAAGTAACTATTGCCAGTGGCTGTGCATTTTAGTCATCTGCAAGATGATTTACTACCGCAAACAAAATAACTCTGATAACTCTGCAAGGTAATTTCAAGTATTTTTTTAGTCATACTAAAACACATTCAAACCAATTCGTGCTAAAACTATTCAAACAAATGTATGTTTTCTCATATCCCCCCTCACACAGAGCCTGCATTGATTTTTGGCACTGACTTTAAAAACTGCTGCTAGTAAAAAAGAAGATGTCTGTCATGTTACTGCACATAAAAGTGGCCAGTTTATTACAGTGCCATTTGAATATCATCTTTCCTCATCTACTTTTGCTCTGAAGAGTAAAGCAAGTGGGAAAACACTGGGAAGGTCCCTATTACTTGAGGTATTTCTACAAAATTGAGTCACCAACCCGGGAACAGTTTTCTGTAGAAAGACTTCTAACCATGCTTAGAGAACTTAATTCAAAATGATTTCAAAGCAACTGCTGCAGACTTTGGTAGAGTGTCTTCTGGCAGCATAAAGACAGAAGTGTCCTGTCATGACCATGAGTTCAGTGGCACTAGATCAGGCCCCTGTCAGATGCAGAGTCTGAAATGAGACCCTGCCGTTACCTTTGGGGGGGGGGGCTGATAACACTAGATGGAGCAGTGGAGCAGTTTTGTTCTGAAAATACAGTCCATAGTACTCTGGGCTAAGATCCAGTTGCGTTTTTTGCTTGATGGTGCTGGTGCTTAAACAAACCATTAGTTTAAACTTGCTTCCAACTTAAGGCAGTGTTATTTTCTCACAATTGCAGAATATCTGGTGAAAATGCTGAGTAGTTTTGACTCCTCTTTATTGCAAGTGCCTGGGCTCACAGGCTATTTGCTGTGGGTGCCCATATCTGCAGGCCAAGGAAGAAACAGCCAGGTGAAACCAGTCACTCTGTAACCTGTCCAAGAGCAGTGTGGCACCTGATCCCTTTTCTAGTTTGGAGGATTCAACAGATCTCATCAAAACTGATCCACTTCCCTCAGCCTCCTACATTTTCAGGTTCTCAGTTTGTAACCACTGATACCTTTCCTAAATCACAAGTAACATTGTGACAGCTTTCACACCAGAGTCACTGCACAACATGATGCAATGACTGGATGATGCTTCTTACACATCTTTTGCAATTTGTACCTTGCAGGTAACTGTTAGGACCAGGACCCCACTGCACCAGGTTTTATAAAGATGCATAACATCTCCTTCAGTGCCAAAAGAGATGAAGCTGTTCTTGTGGGACAGCTACTACATTAGCCAAAATGGATGCAGGACCCAAATTTCATTGAAGCTTCTGCTTTCCTCCTGCTGCCAAACATGGCTGAAGTATTCCTCCTCAGAGCAAACAGCATTGCTGAGTACAGTGGGTGTAGCATGAAGCTCAATGAATCACAAAACCTGCTTCCTTTATTAGCTGTTCTGCTAATACACCTAGTTAACTCAAATTAAAAAAAGACAAAGCCCACACCCAAGCACAACAGATTTTCCCACTGAAGGGGCTGCCCTACTCTCTTCTCACCGTATGCTTTTACCCTGACTTTAAGAAAGAGAGAAGTGAGAAAATATATACAACAAATTAATAATGAAGGAAATATTAGTAGTTTATTCTCATGACTTCAGAAGTGCCCAATTTATTGATCATAAGTACCCAGTGGATCTAGTCCCTCATCCTTCTCCTTGCCCAGCCTCCCCCCCATTACCTCCAGTCTCTGTAACTCCCAGACATACATCCCTTCTTTCTGCCTCTTTCCTGCCAGTTGTCAGTTCTCATAGTTTTGTTTCTGGAGACACTTTTAAATAGAATAACTGTTCTGTTATAAGTCCTGACAGAGCTGTCCCACTCTGAACTTAGCTGTAGCTTTTCCCTGTTTTTGTTGGAATTGGCAGCACCTGTCATGCCTCCTTCTCTGTCCAAATCAGGTGGATGTGCCTTTTTAAGCACACCAGCTATAAAATTAAACAGGGTCTGGATCTTTCAACCTGGGGTAGTGGTGCTGTACATTTCTCATTAAAATCTTTACAAAAAAAACCGAAACCCCAAGTATTTAAGTACTGGTTTTCACGAGAATAAAGCCTGCTTCCCCTCCACATTCAGACCCTCCTTTAAGGGTTTTAATTCTCCCTAGTGATTTCATTACATCAATTCTGGTCTTTTCATCCACCCCTCTCTGCCCCTGCACCTACCTACTCACCCTCTCAGTTCTGCTGCAGGCTGGATGTGTGTTCTCTTCCCTTTAAAGATATCCCAAGAGCATTCATTGCTCTAAAGAGTGATGATTCCTACACCAGATGGAGTGGGCACATCTCTTTCCCCTCCTACCTGCAAGCAAAACCACTAAAATGCCAGTGATAGGAAGATGGTGCTGGTGCCTAAATTAGCACTAGCATGTAGGTATCCTTCCCCAGAGCAGCTACGGTCACACATGGAAAACCCATCTCAGCCTCACACCTGGGTGGCTGCTGAAACCCTTTTTCCACCCGGTGCCCAGCCCTCCTGCCCGTAGGTTTGTGAGGAAGTGGAAAGTTCTACTTCAGCAAACCTCACCGACTTTCCCACTGCATTCATGCACCACTTCTATCCTCCTACTCAGAAGGTGTCAGCTGCAGAGAGGTCCCCAAGGCACCCATTGCCCACACATCCCGCGACCTCCCTGCTCATCCAGCTTTCCTAAGACAGAGAAGCCTTTGCAAAGAGCATGTGAAGTTTGTGTGGTGTACAGCAAATAGGATGTCCTCCACCCCCACAACCCACTATGCAACGTGGGCTCAAACCAGCCAGGCATATGGCATTAAAAAAGTCTCCCTGCTGCACAAAATATCCCAAGCTGCTGCACACAGCTGGACATCAAAATGCCCAAGGCTGAATCTCAACCTGAGGTCCCCTGAAGCCAGGGTTTTATTTTACATTTCCAAAACTGCCTATGGTATCAGAACCTTCCTTGTGACTACACAGAATTGCAGTGCTCCATTTTCAAAGAGAGGAGCTGATAGTGTGGCTTTATTTCATCACAGTGCAGGTCGTGGCTTCCGGCCATTGCCATTACGAGTCAGACCGAATGAAAAAGCAAACACGAGCTGTTTAATCACCACAGACTTTTCTTCAGTAGATCACCTAAATCTCAAAGGTAGTTTTGGGAAAAAAAAAAAAAAAAAAAGTGCATTTCTCCCAATAGGCAGGCACTAATGTTTCACATCTCTGCCCTGTTCATGTCTGCAAGTGACAGAGTTATCCCAACAGACAACTGCTCCCTCACCAGTAGGGCTCAGGGCTGGGTTCAGCTGCTTTAGCCCACCAGAGCTGACAGGTAATCGAGGCATACAGACAAGAGGTAGTGGGGTGCTGGTGGTGTTATTTTATTTTCTCTCCAAATGAACTTGGGTAGAGGCAAACCAGATTCCCAAGAGCATCCTGACATTTGGTAGTTGTTTTTCACCTTACTGCTTGTTCAGAGAAGTTCATCTCCAAAATGGTGGGAGGAAAGCACCAGCTGCATTAACGCTGCAAGTGAATAGCAGCTTCTGATCAGCACAATGGTAAGAATTAGTGGGGTTTTTTATAGGCCTTGGTGCTAAGGGCTTGGCCCACTGCTTCTGTTCTGGTAAACCAAAAACCACACAAGCTACAGCTATGGGTTGAAGGGTGAGGAAAGAGGTGAAGGACAGCAGACTCTGAGGTTCCAGGGGACCTAACAACATGAAACCCAAGAGGATAGTTCTATGTGCTGGCAGAGTTACACGCAGCCCCCACCAATTCCTCCAAATCATCCTGTCCAAAACTGCCACCCATGCCCAGCAACGCTGGATTTGCACAGCTGGGGGAATAAGATCCAATCTGCTAGAGCATGCAAATTAGGTACAACATTCACTTTTTTTGATCCCTGTTATAAAATATTGTTAAATCAGCACGTGATGGTTTTAAAGCACAGTCCTTAAAAATCTGAACATGCGAAGGAGCTGCTGCTTGCTGATACGGGAGCGTTGACTGCTCAGGTTGTTTGGCTGCTGAGATGTCAGACACTTGAAGCTCTACACAAAGACTTCTCCAGATATGACTGGCCTTGAGATAACATGTTAGCCATAGCACTAAATACTGCTTTAAACATCTGAGTGCTCTCGGAACACCAAATACAAAAGTCCACAATATATTACCTACTGGAAGGTTCCATTTGAAGGCTGAATTGAAGGTATAGGTGGGACAAGTTTGGAACAGAAGGAAAACTTCAAATGAACCAATCAGTTACCTTAAGCCTTTAATCCTAATGGGGGAGGAGGGGAAGGGAAGTTGAGAAAGGTAAAATGTTTTTTTGCAGTAGCAGTTATCTTACATCTAAAAACTGGAATATGACAATACCCCATAAGAACTTGACTCATTTGTTCTATTGAGGGAATATTTGCAATAGCTTTTTCTATTTTTCTGTTACAATGCTAAAGAGCAAGAGTGCTGTACAAATTTAGCCAGGAGATCCTAACCTAGGTTTCAGAAGATACAATATAGCTGTTTGACAGCATAGCAAATAACAGAAATATACCTCTAATTTCATCTGGTGGGGCAGACCAAACCAATCAGCCTTTCTAATGCACCTACATTTTTGAATATCACTAGTCTTTAGAAAATGTTGTTATATTATACTGCTCTTTAAAGTCATTCCAACATGCAACTCTTCTCAGCACACCTACTTAGAGATAACAACACAGGAGGGTCCTCAAATGCTTAAGTAGGGAAACTACAATGGTACTCAATGCCCATGAATTAACCAAACATCTATACACGGCATGTAGGTCCAAGGAGATGAGAGGAAGCTTTTTCTGTTCTAGAGGGATGCCTACAGACCACGTGGTATGTTTCAGCACCTTTGAAATGCCACCAGGCATTTGGGTTTATGTATCCAGGTTCCACTCTCTGATGCCTAGAAAGCAGAGCCGCAAGCTCTCTTTTTACATTAGGAAGTTTAGGTCAAAATAGCTTTAAGAAAGAGGAGGTGAGGACTGGGGGGAAAAGGAAAAAGGGGAACTTGAATTGGGGGAAAAGCCTTCCTTTAACTAAAAATACCATGAAGTGAAATAAAACAAAGCCCAACATTATTTTACCATTTACATACCAGAATGATGAAATGTTTCCTTTTATTAATCAGAAAACTGCATAGGAGTGTTAACAATCTGATATAAACAACTCTTCCTAATTTTCAAAAATATCTCCTGCATGATGTGTGTTGATTTTGCTACTGTACTTTCCCCATCACATACTAGGGAGACACAGCAACTGAACGAAGCCTTCAAAACCAGGACACCTATACACACACATAACAGAAGCAATGAAGGACAAGAGACAGTTTCTTGGTTTTCTTTTGATATACTTCAGTGCTTAAGACAGGATTTTCAGGTACTTTTTTATGATATGAAAGCAGGTACATGAAAAGACTGATTATATGTTGAATTATATAATTGATAGTCTGCAATAGGTTGTTCTAGTACATTTGATAAAGAGAATGGGTCTAACGGCAATACTGGAAGAAAGAGGTTCTCAATGTCATTTTAATATCTGGGTTTGAGGACGTGGGAAGATTAGGGTGTCTAGTTTGGGATTTTCTGCATTTTAATGTTTTTAATTAGTCAATCCTCAGTTCTTCCTCTTCTCTCTTGATCTCTCTAGTTTATTAATACTCAAGTATTTGGTGAAAAACATACTGAAGGCAAATTAAAAAAAAAAACAAAACAACTAATGTAATTTGCTTCCTTTTCAACTGCTGGAAGCAAAGTAAATTAAATAAAATGCTACTAATATTTTTTCTTTCACTTTCAATTGCTGGAAGAAAAAAACCCCATTGGTTTCATCAGCATTTGCCTTCAACTCACTTCCTCTCTCCTCAATCAGCTTTTAGCTGGGTGGAGAAAGACAGGGAAATGTGTTGCCATTTAAAAAAAAGGCAGAGACTCTACAGGGTGGGTGAAGAGTTTTTACTATAACCCACTACACTGACAATATAAATCCAATGAAGTATGAAACGTGGCATTTCCCTCAGCTTTCATACACAGTTTTACTCTCTCCAATAAAATGAAAAGAGAAAAAGCAACAGATATCTACAAGAACCAGGCACACAGTGCGGAAAGCCACAGTTTCGGTTCTAATGTGAAGCAGGAAGCCCTATGTTCTAATCCAGAAAAAACCCACAACTTATTTTGAAGCCAAATAAGAAGCTCTATTTCAAGAAGTCACATGAGCAGCAACAGAAGAAGAACACTGTTTGCAGTCAGAGATTTTTTCAAGTGTGTTTTTGGTTGCTTGCCTTGCAGATCACCAACCCACCATTTTAAGTCATAAAGCAGTTCCCAAAACACCTTCAAAAGGTGATGGAGTAACCACATTCATATTGTTCTTCATGCATCAGACTCACACTCTAATTATATCATCATCCCACCCAGCAAATACAACTCACAGGTAGAAATGGTGGCTCCTTCCACCTTCATCTTGCAGCTTGGCCAGGAATATGTCTCATTCTCATAAATGAAGCTACTTCCACAGAGCTGGCAAAAGACACTCTCCTCTTTCAGATGCCAATCCAGCGAATGCTGAAGCCTGATGGGAACACTGCAGAGGCACCATACTTCATCAAGGTTCCTGTAAGCAGCTGAGCTTACATATGTAGTAAGCAGGTAAAGTCATCCAGAAAGGTGCCAGCAGCTTCACTGATCAGGACACAGACCCTGCTCCAACCATTGACTTTTTAAGTTGTCTTTGTGGTCCTTAGTGTCACACAAGTAACACAAAGACATGACAGAGATACTCAGAAACCCTGTTCATGGGTAGCAGGAGAAAGACTCCTTTGTTACTGTCAAGGTTGGTCACAAGAAGCAGGACTGAGATTTCCGTCCTGTGTCCTGATGGAAGGGGCAAACACTTGATGCTTTATGAACAGAGAACTGCTCAGCTTTAGCTCAGGCTAAATAATATAACTGTACAATTACTTAATTGTATAGCCTGAAACAATCCTTCAGAGGCTGTGTGAACAGCCTTGCATTCTATTTTATCCTAGCTTTGGTAAAGAAACTCTTGCATATTATCAATATGTAAGAGCATGTATATTCCACTTCAGAACAAACTCTTCATAATATATTTACTTTAATATTATTCAAGTACATCGGCTAACAAACCTGGAACTATTTATTGCAGCTTTTTCAGGCTGTCAAAGCTATCAAACCCAAAAACTCCTCCAAGAAAGGTTGCTAGTGAGAACACATCCCCCCTGTTAGCCAGTGGGAAATCCAAATGGGAGAGAGCAAGCTTGAGGTCTTCTGTTCCCCACAGAAGTTCATGCAGCAATACGTATCAACAAGAAAACCACAGTTCACGAGCAAAAATACAGGCACTTTTCAAAACACAACCTGAAAACACTCACGGGAATATCAACTACCCCTGACCAGCACAGGTCTGCTATCTACTCATTTTGCATTTTAAAGTTCCTCCTGTGGTTTCTTTCAGTTTTAAAATGTATAAATAGGAGGAAAATACCCAATGGAAAAAAAAAACTAAGAAGAACAAAACCTCAAAAAAAAAAACCCAACTCTACTAAAATTTTTCTGGCCCTCACCACAAGATTATCTATGGGAAGTTTTCAGCATTCTTAATTTTGATGCTACTCAAGCCTGACCTCAGAACAAATGGAGACACATTACAAACAATAAAAAGAGCTTAGCCAGACCACTGTGAAACAAGTTGATTAAATTTAAAATAACTTCTAAAAGTACTTGACTACAAATTAGGAAAAAAAATGGTGTTTTACATTTGTACAAAAGTAAAATTTAAAATAAAGACAGAAGCAGTATTGCTGCACTGAAGAATGACGTGCAATATTACAAGCACAAATGCAAATAAAGACTTTGTCTAGGAGTCTTGACAGTACACATTAGGTCATACCTCTCAGTCCTTAACTATAATTTTCCTCTTTATGAACATCATTTGATTAAAGATTCCTCAAAATGTTCCATTACTAAAACCAGATTTTCAGCAGACCTTTAACACCTTCTGCTATCTATTCTTTGAAATAAAAAAACCAAAGACAGCCTGCTACAAAGATCCAGCACCAAAATAACTGCATTCAGCAACAAAACAATACTAACTTGCCCTTCAGAAGAAAGCTGTAGTGTAGGGTGAGCAATCAGCCCTTGGAAACCACTGCTAGAAACACCTTAAGGCAGAACTACCTCCCCACATGGTGTTTATCGCCTTGTATGAAGTTAGGCTGTTGCTGAAAACCTGTTATGCATTTGCAGTGCTCATTTTTTCAGTGTATGTGTGTGGCTTGCTTTGTCCTGCTTTGCTTTAAACCACAGAAGTAGCAGCTTTGTATCTACCTGGGTGTTTTCATGGGTGCATGGTTAGTAAATGTTCCTGAAAAACTGACTGCAGGAAGCACACAGTGTTCCAGGGGAGAGGAAACTGCTCGGTGTAAGATATGGCAAGTCAAACACAAACCTAGGAGGATTTATACAGAAGATTATATCACACAAGTCTTAAAGTAATTGAAAATTATAACTAGTCATTAATCCACAAAGGTTTATTTTGATGTCCTTTAGTCTATGAAAGAAAAGCAAGAGACTAATTCATAAGTAAAAAAAGGAACTAATGCTAATGTAGTAATTGCTGTGTGTAGAAGTGTGATTTAAATAGAGGGTGAAAACAGAAGAAGCACCACACATGGAGGTCTGCTCTTCTGTTTTTCCTCTTTTGATTAGCAGTTCCTTGTACTAGGCCTGCTCCCTCTTGTACTAATATTCAGGATACATGCCTCTTCCCTTCCATGCTACCTGGTCATAATCTGTAATAGACTTGCAGTTGCTTTATAATACAGAATTCCCTCAGACAAGATCTATTTAGCATCTCTAGAAATTGTAGTGATGTAAAACTAACCCTTTTTTCTCAAATGCAGACATCTGTTCCACTAGTCCTTGCCATCTTATCCCAACTCCAGTAGCTCTCTCCTCAGAAACTTTCCTTACTCAGTTCAAGGGTTGTGACAATTGTCATCATCTCACACACAATTCCCAAGGTCAGACTGCTGCTGTCATTCAACCTGCTTTGATTTTCAAAAGCACTGCCATGAGATAGGAAACAAAAAGCCTTTGAAAACTAGCCATATAACAAATGTAGTCCCCAATTCATCCCTTGTAAAGAGCTTATCAGAGAAAAGAGTCTGTGAAATGTATTGTTTTTCTTGTCAGCTCTTGTCTGAAAATGAGCTAGAGCACATTCACCCTGGAATGCAGAGCTAATTATTGATGTCAGGAATCACATGAGAACCTGACTAAAAGGAAGAGTCCCTTCCAGTACCAGTCTTGGTCAAATGAAAGCATTTATAACAGAAAATGTAGGTAGGGCAACATCACATACACACTTCCAATCTTCCCATTTACACCAAAAAGTAGACACACCTAAAAACCCTTATGATCTACCTTCAAAAGTACCACCTACGATGTTAGAGACCCTATTGATATAAACAAACATCAGAGCTCTTCCACAAATACACTGACTAGAATAATCTACCAGAAAAAACCCCACTCTTCATAGATGAGCAGCTGTAACCTTGGCTGGGTGCAGGGAAAAATGGCAAAGTCTAAGACTGGTAAAACTTTTGAGTTCTACTAAAAACTGGCAGTGGTATCACTCCTGTGCTAAGCTGGACAAACTGCTGTTTGGCTGCAGGGCGTTTTGGGTTGTTTTTTTTTCCTATTTTCCTGTGCTATAGGATATTTTTGGGTTAGTGACCTCTGAAAGCAAAAACATGCAGGAACCACAAAGCAATTATCAAGAAAGCAGGCTGAGCAAATAGTGTATCTTTTTGCCATAAGTCTTCCTGCCTCAGGATGGCAAACCAGGCTTCAGCGATCCTGGCAGCTCATGTGTGATACAGGAAATGCCTGCCAGAAGCTGATTTGTGACGATGCAGTGTCTGCCAGCCTGCTGCCCTGCAAGGCAGTGCTTGCTTTGCAATAAGCAATACTAAGACAAAAGACCTTCAGGCTCATTAGTTCAGATACAGGTATGATGAAGCAGAATTGAAGAGAAACTTTAGCTCCATATTGGGTTTATAGACTGAAGAGATCTGAGTAAGAATTCTTAAGGATAAGGTACCTAATTAGATCTATGAATAGAGTTGGAAAAGTTTGGAAGTTTACTTGCACTAAGAAACATCAGTCTGCATCAGGACTTGTTGAATCCAACATTGTCATTCAAGTCCTGTTTAAAGCATAAGACTGAAATGCGATACATAGTCTGACAAAAACATAAAGATTGATCAGGTAAACTGACCCTGTCAAATAATAATGTTTATTTCAGTTACAGCAAGCATAAGGCTTTTCTTGTATTATGAAGACACAGAACCAAGGACTATGTTAGCTGTAGGTTAAAAAAAAAAACAAACAAAAAACAAACACAAAACTGAACAAAACCATTTAAATCAGTGAAGTAACCAGTGGATCATTTCCCTTCTCCTGTAAGATTAATTCAAATACAGAATCAAATCAGCAGACATGACACCCTAGGAAGTGCTTTGGAGACCTAAATGAAGGGAAAAATTGGTCCTGGAGCAGATTCTCATGGAGAAGTTTAGGACAAATAAAAATCAGGTGATAAAGTAGTTGAACTGAGATTGCTTCATGTTTGTTCCTCACTACTGTCACTAAATTGTACTTTCTTCCCACGTGGTGTTTCCATAGTTGTCTACACTCTTCCATAACACTGGAGGATCATAAAGGAGTGGATCAGGTTTCCAAGCGAGTTGATTTCTTTCTTTAAATCTATGGCAGTACTTGCATAGGTGAACAAGCAGTAAAAACATCTGGCATAGAAGAAATTATAAACTGTGTCTTGAGAAAGCTTTGAAATACCTGAAGAGACTGACATAGTGCAGGTGACTAATTTGAGTTCTTCACAGTCAGTGACATGACTGTGTCCTCTGTTAATGGTGAAATTCTCCCTACCAGCTGTGGCAGCAGAGAAAGGAGAAGGTACAACCTTCTCAAGGCATTCTGAAAACTCTAAGCAGCACACACTAATATGACATGTTCTATGCTATAAATCAGTAAACTATTACCATAACACAAGTGGAAAAATGTTAGTTTGTTAAGTGCCCACTACAGAATTTAAACTTACCACCTGCCCTCACCCCCAACCCACAAAAGCCTTAGGACACCCTATTGCTTTCTTTCACTGAAATCCTAATTTTCCTCATTAGTTTTGAGTAACTTCAGTTGTCTGTCTTCTCAATTACAGATCATCTTCATTTTCCAGTCCTAGAAGCTGACTGAATTGCTCTGATCCACTCTGTACGCTCTGTAGATGAGGCTGCTTGCAAGTAATAGTGGATTTCATTTGCTGTGATGATTTCAAAGAGGATGTTGTCAACATCGTACTTCTTGGCTACAAAGAAGGAATAAGGAAGTCAGGTATAAGATAATAAAGTCTTGCATTTACAGTGTTTCTTCCTTTACACACTGTTAGAGGGTTTCTTTCCTTTCTACAGCTATGCCTGCTCAGGCCTCTACAAAGAGATCACAAGATTGGGTCCATCAGATAAATCTCTCAGAGAAACAACCCATGAATTCTGCACATTTCACTTCCAAGAGTTTCTGGTTAACTGATCTTCAGTCATGGAAGGACCTGCAATCCCACAGACAGGTCACATTCCCCAAAACCTCCTGTGCCTTGCCAGCTATGAAAACTTCAGCTATTGAAGTTTGTGTCAGATCCAGAATGTCTGGTTCTTTTCATATCTGCCAGCACAGCCTATGTAGGTGCTGAGATACCAACAGACTTTCTTGCAGGGTATGATAATCTACCTCTCCTGTGGAGAGGAGAATGCATGGAATGAGTGTTTCTTATTCCTTGCAGCAACGCCAAACTATAACTATTCCCACAACTTTTTGTTTTGGGAGGGAACAGAATATGAACAGCAATAATTTGTTGGCATAGCTCCTTCTAACATAAAGCTTCCATCCCAATTTTTTCAGCTATAAAGAGAAAGCAAACTGCTTTATGTAAGACCAGTTATCCTAACATAGGGGTGGCATCATCCTTTTGATGTATTCTCTAAGCAACTGGCAGGACCACTGTTCCTACCACAGTATCCTTCTCCAGTAATTAAGATATCATCAGAGAGTGTAGTTACTTGAAGAATTACTGAATGGTTGCACATAAATTGCTTTTGAATAAAACACATTTGTCATTTCAGGCAGGCTGAAGGAATGTACCAAAACCCTGTTACACAGCTCATTCTGTATGGTTCCTTACAGTCTGGCATATCTTCCACAGCTGTCACCACGCAGCCTCTCAAGTGAATTGCTCCCAATGGTTCTTCTCCCTGATGAGGACAGAAAATCAAAAATTCAATACAGCACTTCTGGAACTGTTCACGTGTTAATGACTGCCTGTAACTCCAGAATGAAACAGAAACATTTGCTGACTTGCATGTCACCTGGAAAACCAGGGGATCCTCAGTCTATGTGACATGGAGAGTGGGAGGGTGTGGTAGAGGAAAGCCTTGCAAATAAATAGGAAATCTCTTTTGGGGTTTGCAATTCAGGATGTGCAGAGTATTTTGAGTTTCCTGAACAAAGGTACAAGATGAAAAATTTAAGTCTTGTACCAACAATAATTTTTGCAGGATGGAATAGGGAATGTTGCTGAATCTATCCAAACACCAGCTTTTGGAGGGCAGGTTTTGCCAATGACGATGTTCCTTCACAAGATCACAGAACGTCAGGAGTTGGAAGGGACCTCCAAAGATCATCTAGTCCAACCCCCTGCCTGAGCTGGAGCCCCACGATTAAATCACACAGGAACGTGTCCAGATTGGTCTTGAATGTCTCCAGAGAAGGAGACTCCACAACCTCTCTGGGCAGCCTGTCCCAGGGCTCTGTCACTCTCACAGGGAAATAATTTTTTCCTTATATTCACATGGAACTTCCTGTGTTCCAGCCTGGACCCATTTCCCCTTGTCCTATCACTGGCTATCCCTGAGAAGAGCCTGGCTCCATCCTCCTGACACTCACCTTTTACATATTTATAAACGTTAATGAGGTCACCCCTCAGTCTCCTCTTCTCCAAGCTGAAGAGCCCCAGCTCCCTCAGCCTGTCCTCAGAAGAAAGGTGTTCTACTCCATCGTCTTGGTGGCCCTGCACTGGACTCTTTCAGGAGTTCTATGTTCTTCTGGAACTGAGGGGCCCAGAACTGGACACCATATTCCAGGTGCAGCCTCACCAGGGCAGAGTAGAGGGCGAGAAGGACCATTCTCAACCTACTAATCAACCCTTTCTAATACACCCCAGGATGCTATTTGCCTTCTTGGCCACAAGGGCACATTGTTGGCTCATGGTCATCTTGCTGTCCACCAGTACCCCCAGATCCCTCTCACCAACACTGCTCTCCGACAGGCCAGTCCCCAACCTATACTGGTACCTGGGGTTGTTTCTCCCCAGATGCCAGACCCTACACTTGCCCTTGTTAAATCTCATTCAATCTCTCCCTGCCCAGCTCTACAGCCTGTCTAAATCCTGTTGAATGGCAGCACAACCTTCTGGTGTATCAGCCACCCCTCCCAGCTTTGTGTCATCACCAAACTTGATGACTGTGCTCTCTAGTCCCTCACCCAGGTCACCAATGAATCCTTTCTTAGGGTAGTGTATGGCCCTGGAATTACACTAGAAATGGAACACCAGGTCTCAGCCTGACACAGCAAATGTGTCAATTATAAACTGCGAAATGACCATATTGTGTTCACTTCAATCATAGATAAGAGGTGAGAGTGCAGTTTGGTGTTACCTGTTCCCAGGTCTGGGTGGTACTTCCCACCCTTATTTGGCAGACCCAGACACTATCCTTCACTCCACTTTTGCAGGGGATGTCCAGGCTGTGTGAGCACAAACAGCTGCACTGGCCTGCTTGATATTCACTATCACACATTCCCATGCAAACACTCCATTCAGATTCTTCTACAAGTGGTTGACTTTAAAGCAAAGAGGGAGATAAACCAAATGTCTCTTACTCCAGCAGGATCATAGTAGTGAAGGTAAGCAGGGTCATCTCTTAAAACAAACTTTCTCACTTTCCAGTTCTTCCGCCGATGTCCCTAGGAAAAGTCAAAACCAGGAATGTTAGGAGGTGGTTTGTGTGCAAACACTGTCAGCTTACCCACAGATGAGAGAACAGACAAATACAAAAGGGAAAATGCTCAATGTTTTGCACAGGACTTGACTCTGGCCTTTCTGTATCTGCTGTTTTGCACAACTGAGAAAGTCACATTGGTTTCTCTCTAATTTTTTTTGGACAAAGCAGCACAGCTTCAACATGGGAGATTCCTCTAAACAGGTCTCAGTTATGACATTCACGTGAGGTCTTCAAGAACTGAGTTTAGATGCTTGACAGAAAACATGCCTGAAAAATATCTTTCAGGAAGGTACCTTCAACTATTGACAAGAATGAGCTGAAGGGCCTTCTCTTCCTGCAAATACAGCTACCAACAACAGAAAAGCTTATTTGGTTTAACCCCCCCTGGAAGAGGGTTCATGGCTAAGAAGCTCAGGCAGAAATAACGCCACCTTCCAGATATGGACACAGACATCTCGTTGCCTGTTTTCACAACTGAAATGATGGGTGGGGAAAACCTAGATCTGCTGAAATCATTCTCAGCAGTGACACTTCACAGCAATAATCCACCCTCAGTGAGGGTTACCAAATCCAGGCTAACACTGGTGGAAGACCATCATAGAATCACTTCCTCTCAGCATTTCAAAATGTTAGTTTCTCAATGCTTGTTATTATGCTTGCAAGGGAATCTCCGACTATTCAGGCAGACTTGAATGTTATAGGGTAAAATTTAGCAGAAAGGCATATATCTACTTTCTTTAATTCCCTCTGAAGTAATCTGATTGAGCAAAAGGATTGCAAGTGAGTGCCACCAAAGAAGTCTTAGGTTCTCAAGGAATATTTTAACAGTGGAAGTACATGCTTGATATTGGGAAACATTTCTTTACAAAAGTGATCAAACACTAGAAAGACAGTTGATGACCCAAGCCTGTGAGTGTTTAAGAGGCATTTGGGCAATGCCCTTAAATTGCTTTAACTTTTGGTCAGCCCTGAAATGGTTCAGGCAGTTGGACTAGATCTTTGTTGTAAGTCCATTCCAACATAGTATTCTATTTGCTGAGGAATCCCAGTCTTGACTTTAGTCCCCTAATATCTGCTTGCCTCAAAGTGAGGCTAATGTCATGATCACCATATAGCTTAAAGTTTTGCTATAAAGGAAGGTACACAGTTATCTTTCCTCTTCCAGATGGGACAGGATCACACACTAGTGACTGAAAAGACTCCTTTGCTCAGGTATGCTGAAAAAACCCCTGAAAACTAGCAACTGAATTCAGCTGTGGGCCCAGAGGCAATGCTGGATTGGCAGCTTTTTTACCCGAGTTCAGTTCTGCATTGTACCAAGGGACTTGTCACATTTATCACTTTTTCCTAATTAAAACCATAAAATGTCCCATTTCAAAGTAAGAGTGATAAATCTCACCACATAGGGCAAAAGCCCAGCTGCCACACTACAGCAAGTCTTCTTTGTGTGAAGGCAAGAGGGACAGAGATGAAACCTGCCATATGTGGAGATTGCATAGGCTAGTTTCTCTTCTCTAAAGCTTTTACTTGTAAAACCATAGCCTCATATCTATGCAACACCATCCAGTGACAGGATGGAATACGTGCAATACCAACCTGTTTCAGCAAACATCCTTGTTTGACTATTGTGCCTCTGAATTCTTCTCTGAGGACCACATCATCATCGCTAGAATTTCCCTCGCAGAAAAACCCACTGTCTGGCTGCATGACCACAAAAGAAAATTCAGAAGTTACACAGCTGCTGCATGTTTATGTATGTGCACTAATGTGGCTTCTCTTCAGCTTTCCCTCCACCCTGCTTTTTTCCACTCAAAAAAAATCAATCCTTTTACTCGAAAAATCTCACAGTGAAATTGAGGAGCTCTCCAGGTCACCACGGAAGTGTTGCAGTGTGAGGTACAGTGTGAGGACTACATCAATGAATCTCAGGGAATCTGAAGAGAGATGGAGCGTCTGTGTACATGTCAGTGCCTCCATTCTCCACAATTCTTGGTGTCACATTTCCTCCATGATGAACAGACTGCCTCAAACCCATGACATCACAGATTTTTAAATGATAGACAGCAGTTCATATGAAGCAATGCCAGCACAGCAAATACACTCCAGGCTGTCCACCTCTGCACACAACACACCCTTCCTCTTCTTCCATTCATCATAACCATCAAGAATTTGGAAAGGAGAAATGCTCCTTCTAGGATGCCTTTTCCAAGAACTGCCCCTGGTTTTGGGAGTCTGCAATTTGCTAGAGCTGTGACTTTGTGACATGTACACCAAGCATAGTCTGTCTCAAGATCCATGCTGTTCCACACCAGACAAATGGTGATGCTACTTACTGAAACCCTGCACTGCTGAAATGACATAAATGTAAGTAATCATTTGCACAGCTTAGAGTAAATATCTGTGCTGCCTCCTTGTACAACAGTAAGTCAGACACTGATCTGCTGTGCTTTCCTCACATTCACATTAGGGTTGACTCAAACTAGAAACAACCTGAGTCATAGAACGTGTTATGTCAGAATGGACCTTTAAAGGTCATCTAGTCCAACCCCCTTGCAGTGAGCAGGGACTCTGAAAGCAAGCAGAGCACATGAGGGCTGCTAGGAGAAGTGCCCCAGGTAGCCAGGAACAGTGAGGTCCACAAGGCTGCCTTCACCAGCAGTCTCTCTGCTTCCACTGCTGCAAACCCTCCCTACGAGGGACACGCTCTAGGAAAACAAATGAAGTAATGGGAGATTCATTTTGCTGAAATTGAGTGATTCTATGTGGTAAACATAAACAGAATTGTAGTGCTTACTAAGCAATGTACTTGACAGAAGGCATGCTTTTTTGTTAGCATAAGTTCATAAGCCAAACACCTTCAAAACAGTAATCATGACTGTGATTGTGATATTGCAAGTTCTTCAATCAACCTGCACAATCTGAAGCAACACACTGAAAAGGTTGGATAAGGATAAGTTACCCAGGATGGGTGTTACTGGTGGATGTTAAACACTTTTGTTTCTCTGCTCAAAGGCAAGCTGTGTGTGTGTGTGTGTGTGTGTGTGTGTGTGTGTGTGTGTGTGCATACACATGTGCTGAGTCCAATTGGCTGTGTGCAAAAATGGGTCTGTAGCTTGTGCCACTCTGAGAAGCCCCATGATAATGAATTATGCTCTTCCCTTCTGCTGAATCATCAGGTGAACTGATGGCTAAATTCTGGTCACTGATGAAGGTACCAGGAACAAAGTCTACGTTAAAAAGAACCAGGACTTAAGATACCCAGCAAGAAGCCTGAGCACCAGCAAGTCTGGGACAATAAAGTAGAGAATACAACACTCACAAAGTAATAGTAGGCATCACTGAGATCTAAGAAGGGGGTGTCTGACAGGCCCTCAGCAGCAGTTTTTGACGTGTCCCCCGCAGGCTGTAGATAGCCTTCACTCAAGAGGGAGGAGGCAAGCATGAGTCCCTCTTTGCGATTTCGTATGGAGTTGCTAGACACCAGCCAGTCAATCACACAGGTGCCTGGTTACAAAAGAGCAGACAGCATCAGCCACAAACCAAGACAGGCATGAAGAAGCCTAAAAAATACACAGGCAACAAGCCTACTCCATCTAAGATGTGACAACACAGGGAGCTAATCTGGAAAGGTTCCTAGTTTTTCTAGTGAGGTACAGCCAATCTTCCTGAAGGCAGAGGACAGTATGATTCCTGAACACTGTACCTGAGGGAGATGTTAGCTGGCAGGGAATGCAGGGCTGAGCTGGGAAGCCTCAGGGACAGGGACTGAGGAAGTATGAAGGACAGCCAAGTCTGGAGAAGGGTTTTCCAGGCTGCTATGTTACTGACACTGTGCTGTTGAAATAGGGTGACTTTCGACTGTAGCACCCACAGATGTGACTTGGAGCAGGACAGGAATTAGTGTGACACAGTTTGCTGATGAAAAAAATTCAGTAAGGAATAATTCTGCTGGAGTTCAGCATTTCATGCAGCTCTCTAGAAAGGTCTGCTACAATCTTTCTGGCACAGGTTAAATTTCTTCCTTTTCTCTTTCTTACCATGGCCAGAATTGAACATTTTTCAAGCTTCAACATTTAAGCATATCCTGGGTTGGTCAAGAGAACATCTGCCAAGTTCTCTTCTCAAATTTCTCTCCTCAAATTTCTCTCTGTGCTTCTTTACATACCTTAGAGCTGTTTTATCCATCTTCAGCCCTGTGCTTATTGTACAGAAAAGGGGGACAAGAGCTCCTTACCTGTAAAGCAGTGATTGAACACTTTTTTATCTTTTTCCAGCTTCAACTCCTTTATTCCCTTTTCAGGATCTTTCATTGAAAGGTACAAAGCACTACATGTAAAAAGAACCAAAGAAACTGTGAGCAAATGCAAAGTTTTAACCAGTTTGTGCAATCAGATCACAGTCATTCATGGGCTTCTCATGTTTTTTCTGGCATATTCCTCTTTGCAGAGCTATAGTATGGCTTTATCTCCTGAAAATGTATGTTGCAAAGCCAGGAAGCCTCACTGCATTACTGTCACAGCTGCAGAAGCAGAGAGGGGGAAGTGCATAAGTGGCTCAACCACAACCCATATTTTGAGTCTGGAACAGCTCACGGTGACTGCAGTGTGAACAGAGGGGCACTCACTGCTGAAGCACCTTCACAGGGTCCCACAGCCTCAGTGCCAATCTGGGAGCTCAATGCTTTGCATTGTGTTTCCCCAAAGGTTCTCAGTTGAGCAGAAAACTTGTCACCACAACATCTCCAAAGCCTTCCTTCTCTCAGAGGCCCTAAATAACTTCAGTGACGCCTGGTTTGACTTACTTCCTCCCACCCACTTTTCACTTGCTCAAACTCTAATTCCACAGAGCACTGGAATGACAAGAAGGACAAATATATCACAGGCCTTTGCCCTGTTAGTCAGGGTCATCTCTGCTGAAGCCTGTGATTTAGCTGGATCTTGGCCCTGTGCAGGTTTACTGTCCTGTAAAGAGCACCACAGGCTCATTTGTATCTTGGTACTTACTGCTGCTCAGAACAAAAAATCAGTTGTCCTTAATTTTTTTAAGCACTGACAAAGCAGTTGCTTTCTCTGTGTGCCCTTTTATTTCTTCTCTCTTTGCCAGTTACAAATTCTCTGGCAGTCACCACTCTCCTCTCAACATACAAAAACTAGGCCAATATCAGTGTTTGTCTGGAGAATAAACAAAAGATTCAAAATACTTTTGGAATAAATGATATACTGTATAAAAATGCCTCTCTTGGAAGAGCCACACTTTGGGGTATCCGTTCACACTGCAGTGTGCACAGAAATCTTATCATCAAAATCCTTTGATAAATAAGCATGTTTTGGTAAAAAGATAATGTATTAATCATCTTCCCAGTTCTGATCACTAGCTCATTTCTGCCACATCATACGTTCTGAAACTGTTAGTCATGCAGAAGGGACTCTAAAACCAGAGCAGTAGCATGGAGACACATGCTCATAGCTCTTCCATATTATGAGTGTGGCACACTGCCTGTGGATGGAAGAGAGGGAGCAGAGCTATGAGAACAAACCTCAGGTTGATTGTTTCAGGCAGTCTGATAGACTTTCTCGTGGATTTTCTGGCAAACCTTTGGCCTCCATCTAGACAACGAATTATTTTCTTGATGTCCCGTACCCAGGCATCTCTCTCTTCCAGGTAGGCAGCTTGAAAAAAGTGGTCCTGCTGCTTGGCTGCAGTAAGCTTGAAGACAAACTGTAATGACAAACAATTTAATTTTTTTTTTAAAGTTACAATGGTGTAGCCAGTTGGGCAATTAATCTAGTCCCACCACAGCATACAGCCTACCTGTGCTGAAGGAAAATGCTTTAGTGTCACCATTGCATTAAAAAAAATCCACAACCTCTGGGCTAAAACGTGATCAGGCAGTGCTGGTAACTGACTCCTTTTGTTATTCCCCTGTGAGTGATCCTGATATTGCCAGTACAGTCAAGTAAGCAGCACTGATATAGCTGCTTTGAGCTTTTACTGGCAAGCTTTACACAAATGAAAGGGTGAAGTGCCCGGCCCCTGCAGGCTTACTGAGGGTGTGAATGTGTCTTAAGTGTTTGGAGAGTGGTCAGTCTTAAATGAGAAAAAAAACCCCAAACACATCGTATTGCTCAGCTAGTGACTCACCAGGAGAGAAAAAGTCACAGTCACACTGGAGCGTGACTGAACACATTTGCAGACCTTTAAGGGCTGGGTAGGAAAATGATGCATCCAACTACACTTAGTATCACTACCTACCTAAACACACGAGCAACAACGTAAGGACTGTATTTCATAACAATGGAAAACATCTTTAGAAGGTAGTTCTAAGGGGGTGGTGAGGCGGGGGAAATAACACCAACCTGAAAAAACCCCAACAATGTTCACACTGTTTTATCTCCCAGTTTATCCAGTGATTTTTTGGGTGGAAAATCTAAGATCCAATTCCTCATACAAAGAGATCTCTGCTTCCTTTAAAACAGTTCCCCATAAGTGGAACTGTAATTTGTTCCAACAGGTTCTGACTCAGTAGGCAACTAAAAATGACAAGCTAATCAGCAAGCAAACCGCATAGATTTCTGAGGGCAAGTAAAGCAGAGACAACTGTCAAAGAGCAGGAACCAAAAGACTGAATGTGTCTACTGAAGCCCACAGTTTTAAATGGTAGAGTTCTGGACATCCCTTGTGTACATCTTCCAGATTGTTGGCAATGGGAAAAATATGACACCCTGAAATTGGGCAGAAGTCGCACTGACTTTCATGGAAGACAGATTTCAAACTTACTTTGGGTCCTCAAAACTTCATTTCAGACAGAAAAGTAATAACTTCTTATCTGACATGGTTACCCACCTTTTCAACTATGCCGCAAAGAGCTACATCTTGAAAATCAATGTGCAGTGCATGTGAAGAGCAAACAGGCAGATGTCCCAATACCCAAGAGTCATGCTAACACAACAGATTAACAGAGCCAAATACCAAAGCATTACAGCAAGCTTTTACCAAAGGGAAAATCAGCAAAGTCGAAGAACTGAGAAGGAACATAAAGGGAAATGTTAGACTTCCATTTTCCATTTCCAGTACACAGAGGAAACTGGGAAAACCCTTCTTCTTCACTTTAGCTTTTAGATACACAAGCAGATTAAAAAAGCTGAAATCTAGCCACATGAATATGTGCTTGAGGCTCAATAGTCCCAGCTCCAAACTGAGCCCAAGTGAGTGAGACTGCACTTAAAACTGACCTAATGAGAATTATCTCACTTTTCAACAAAACTCCTGTCCTGAAAACAAACTTTCTTTTCTAGCCATACAAAGTGAATGTAGACAAGCCACTAAGAATCAGAACAATACCCCTAAGAGGAAGAACCGTATGTTTTGACATATAAACAATGAGAAAGTAGGATGGAATGTGGAGGCTTTGGATTCAGCAGTATAGTAGAGCTGTAAAACATAAGATAGAAAAATCAAGATACAGATATGCTTAGTTTCTGTTCCTTTATTTGGTTATATGTTCCTGCCCCATGCTCTAGCCCCTAGACATAAAGAGGATCCCTCTATCAAAGGAATTCCTGAGGGTACTGAGTCTATTTGATGAAACCGAGTTGGTGAAATAACTGACTGGCTAAAGATATTCTCACTAGGAATATTGTTTTACCAGTTACTTTTTCAGGAACCCTGTAACAAAATATATATGCTTTATATATTTGCTATATTATATGTTATATAAATGCTTTATGCATTTATCTTTCTGTATATTATTTTCTGTCAAATAAGGCTCTGAATTTGTGACTGTAGTGATCTGAGAGGTTCATTAGGAACTGGAACCTCAGTCTATGCACTTGCTATCCTTGACCCCAAAGGTGAGGGCAACATTTGAAGTATTTTGCTTAAATCACTTTTGAGTTTTGCTCTCTGAGTGTAGATGTGACAGTCACCTGCGAAAGCCCTACAAGGAACAATGCAGTAAGTGACTAATACAGATTGCATGAGTGTGAGGTGTGTGGGGTCAGGTAGTTACCAAATGGTAATGAAAGGGCTTGTATTATATTTAATACAGGAGTTGCTCCATTCAGCTGCAAAGTGTCCTCACAACAGTATAATTTATCTCTCAGACTCAGAGATTTTTTTTTTAATATCACTTTCTGAATTGCTGCTCTTAAAAGCATCCTGATTTTTTCGCTGAGCAGTCACACCTTTCAAATGTTACACAAGTCCAAGCCTGCCTGTGACCTTCTATGACAATTGAGAGCTGCTTCTAGGATAAGTAAGGAATTTGTAACCACCAGCCTTGTGTGCCTCCAGTGTGTCCAGGTGTGTAAGTATACTGTCAATCATTGTTGTAAAAAAATACTTACCATTCTTTTGCCAAAATCTTGGCATGGGCTGTTAATAGAGCTTCCTTTTAGTGGGATCATCCCTTTGGGGGTATTGTCAGCCTTCCGCTTGTAGAATTCAATTCCATCTTCTAAGAGCACAACCCACATCGGCTTCCAGGTATTGAACATGCTGCCCTGCATCAATAAATCACCATGCATATTATGTACAATACATCACTCTTCACATGATGCCCACTGAAGATATGACCTTCCTGGGAGTGTCTGACTAACACTAAAATAACTGTACTTAGTGTCTCAAGGGGAACATACCACAACTGCACCCATCTTACTATGCAGTTGAAAAACTTTGTTATTCTTCTGACCACTATTCATTTCCCCCTGTAGTCACACCCCACTGTGAGTTTTTCCAAAATCACATTGCCCCAGCAGGTGTTTCTTTTCGGTATCAGTTTGGCCCAACCACTGTCTTCAAGATGACAGTAGCAATATTATGAATAATCCTCAAAATTTCTGGATGTGAACCAGCACCTTAGGGCTGCCTCATTAACTTGGGCATCTTGTGCTGAATTTAGGACTTGCTACAATGCAGACAGTTGTTGAGGTTTGGCTGTCTGATAAGAAAGCACGCATCCCAGATGATTTCTAGGCATATATGAATAAACTGTAAGGGTAAGTGATAGTGTAAGGGCCTGAGGCTGCAGATCTCCAACTGCTGTGCTGAGGAACTTAGGTGCTTAATTTAATCTTTTAACACTTTTACTTCCTATTCCTGAAACACAGCTGTTAGATATAAGAAATACATCGATAGACAGAGCTGGATCTTTCATACAGTGAAACACAACAAAACTCAGAGAGGAACGACCTGCTTCTCTGTGTTGAGCACAATTAACTGCTAGGACTACTCTAACTTGTACTCTAACTAGCTGACCTCTCCCATCCTTCCTGCAACCAACTTCAAAAGCAGTCACAGTCCCCACACCCAAGTGACTTACTGCTCAGCCAAAAGACCATTTAGATATGCTGAATACCAACAGTTCTTCTGAGGAGTTACTAAAGCACAACCAACATTTGCGGACCCGAAATAAGAGGGAATCCTTCAGAAAGAGTAAGTTTTACTTCCTCTTTCTGTTACAAAGAGAGAACTTAATTTATCCTCCCCCTCCTACAACTCCATACACAGCATTGTTGTCCCACTTATTATAATAATTATATATCGTTATATTATTATTATTCCTTATTGTTATTATTATTATTCCTAATTGTTATTATTCCTTATTGTTATTCCTGAAATTAACCCTCTGTCTGTCCCCTCCTGTTTCATTGCCCTACCTTCCAAGAAAGGGATTTGAAACTTTGGATCAGATCTTAGTCTCAACTATGAGTTAGAGAGGAAAAACTGTCAGCCAAGATCTTACTAAGAGCAGGACCTTCTTCTTAACTCTGCACCCCTCACTGGAAGCAGAAGGGGCCTGACAAATGAATGTTGCTTTCCAAAATCAAGTCACTGCCCACTGGAAACCCCGCTAAACAGAGAACTACAAAAGAGAGTCTCTTCTGGGTACCACATATGGGTCAGCTGCTCTTTTCTTTCGATTCGTCTTTTTAACAAGCCATACAAAATTACCTTTTTTTTTGAGCCTAAATTGACTCACTTGTTGATTTTCTGCTAATAAATTAATTAGGATAATGAGCCAAGACAAGAACTGTTGCAAATTCCTTTTGTTTGTGGGTTTACCACTTCTGCTCATAAACAGGGAAGTCCAGTACTTCCTGAGGCCAGACTGACACACTCTGCCAATGGAAACCACCGTGGAGCAGTGTTAGGCTGGCAGGCTCAGATCCACACCATTAAACCCAAACATAGTCACACTGTTCTCATCTAAAACATCTCATGAAGAGGCACACTAGCAGGATGCTAGATTTGTTTTTCCTGGACCAAAAATCAAATTGTCACACCTAGTCCAAAGACTGCAGATACAGATGAGTGTTCCTTGCATGGTTCTCTGAAATCATTAGCCACTTTAAAGACACAACTTCCCATTGATGGAACAACTTCTTTTTATAACATCTGCGGCACCATAAGGTTAGAAAATGAATGCTCAGATGATGACACAAGGTTCCCAAAATATGCAGAGGTTTGAGCTGGCCTAAATCAACACTGAGGTCTGAGCCCACATGTACTGAGGGTCCCACTATCCCAGCTAAAGCACTGAGCCCCAAGCACAGCACTGTTCCCAAGCCTAACGTAAATATTGAGAAAGTCTGAGGCAAATGGCCTTTGCTCTCTGCAAAGATGCATGGTTTACTCCTGTGGGAAATCAAAACCTTAGCTTTACTTTACAGGCATAAAGGAGAGGAGGAGAGTTCATAATTAACAGGTAAGGTTCATCAGGTTCATAAGCCTTATCTTATAGGCTCTAACAGAAGACTCCAGAGCAGAGGCTGCCAGGGGTACAGCAACTCCTTCCCAAAGAAGGGAAGCGCCTGTGGCCCCAACACAGTCTCTAGGTGGTGATCTGACTTCTATAATCTCACTATACTTCCTTGATGTTTAACTCCACGGTTAAGGGAAATCAAGTAGGCTGTGAGCATTTCAAGCTGTTGCCAATTTTGCCAAGCTTCCACTAAGGGCATTAGGTTACATCACAAAAATTGAAATCTTCTGATCCGAAGGTACCGAGACATGTGCAAAATGCTGTAGTTCATATTCTGACAAGATATAACTGCTAACAAGTACCTCTAGAATTGCTGACATCTGTTGTTTTACTGCTCAAAGAATCCTGTTCATTTACCATTTCTTTTTGTCAAAAAAAAAAATTAATAACTGAAATCAAAGTATGTTTCCCTACACTTCCCCAACCTTTTCAGAATTAGCTTCCTCCTCCTCTCAGTCCAAAACTGCCCACTTACCTTCTTAACCAAGTATCCCTCCCTTACGCGCATCGGTTCCCGCTCCATGTCTCAGGCAATCCTGCTCTCCGGTCTGGCAGCGCTGGCAGTTACGATCCTCTGGTAGGAAGGTCCGTAGGATGGCGGAGTTTCTACAGTACAGCTGTGTCACTTTCACAAGTTCCTGTCTCTACTAATCATGTGAAAAAGCCATTTCCTCTTACACAGCAACAAGATAGTGAAACACAGAAGCGAAGTATTTATAGTTTGCCTCTGACGGAACAGGCAGCTAAATGGTCAACTGTATCAGAGTTCACAGTGTCCTCAGAAATTCAGTAGGTGCCCAATCCCAAGAAATCAGTCCCACCCTGCAAGTACAGGAACTCTAGCAAAACAACAAACAGGGTGGTGTACTGTGCTGCTGGCAAAAGTGTCACAGAGACAGGTTTCCAACTCATCAGTTCTGTCCTTTCCTCCTGTCTTTGGATTCTGACTCCCCATGGAAGAACAAACAGGGTCTGGCAGCAAGCCAGAGGGCCCTTGCTTGGTTAATGATGATGTACCTTCTGCTGATACAAGAAACTTGTATCAGGATTTGAAGTTTGATGGTGAGGCCTCCCAAACAGTTCAGCTATTAAATATGCATAAATAGATTTGACCAGCACATTACATAAAACATTGACGAATGTCACTTTCTATGAACAACTTTTACTTCCTGCAGAGCTCATTTGGCTGTATTTGGTAAAAGATAAGTCAAAAATCTAATTTTACAAAAGTTTATATGTACTACAATCACATTGCCTCTTCCCCATGGAGAAAAAAAGGTGGTGGTATATGGGAGACAATGAGGAGGCTGCTGCATTGACAAAAGCAAAGTATTCTCCAAATCACTTTTACAGCTGAGCTCTTCCAGGTTGAG
Source organism: Heliornis fulica (assembly GCA_013399135.1). Classification (NCBI taxonomy): domain Eukaryota; kingdom Metazoa; phylum Chordata; class Aves; order Gruiformes; family Heliornithidae; genus Heliornis; species Heliornis fulica. The sequence continues at coordinate 1,551,941 of VXBZ01004235.1, forward strand.
CTCTGGGTTACTCCATCCATCACCTCCACCACTTGTAAAGCTCCCAAAAGGAGGTCTTTTTCTGCAGACAAATTCCTACCTTCCATTTGACTGTCTGGCTGTCTCAGCCTTTACTCAAAAGCATATAGAAGTGAGAAGGTCTGTGATAGAGGATCGGAAGGTTGCAAGAGCCCTGAGAGGTTTTCTCTAGACAGTCCTCTCTCATGTGATTTAGTAGCTCTCCCACAGATGAGACTCCAGTCCTTCCTTGGTTATCTGTATTAGAGCTTCACCATAACCACTGCTGACTTTCTCCTCACTGGCTGAATTTAAATTTTCCTTTTCAGACCCTTCCCAGCTAGCTGCTGTTTAAATGAACCCTCCAGTACCATCTTCAAGCAGACCACCAGCAATCTCAGGCTACAGCTTTGCAGTGCATTCCACCCAAAGCATACCTTTCTGTGATGATCTCATGTCTTACTAGGTTGTTTGGGTTTTATTTCTAGAACATAGAGAGTCTCAGTACATTGTTCCTTTGCTCGTGCAAATCATGCTACAGTGAAGATCTGGTTGGTGTTAAAGGCCCCAGTTGCTGACTCAGCCAATCTTCCATTAGGCAGTTTGCAAATCAAAGGTATGTTTTTTGATTTTCTGGCTGTCAAGTGTATATGACATCAGCCAACAGATTGTAAAATTATTAGAGATACAGAAACTCACATACAGCTAATAAAGCTTCATGCTCTTTGGAAACCAAGCTAAAACTAAAAATCTATCACTAAAAAGTGATTGAAAAGTTTTGTGTCACCGTAACACTAAAGAATCTGCCTACCAGTCCAAGGGCCTGGAGTGGATTGAAGATGCATTCCAGAGTTGAGATGATCTAACTGAAAATTTCTGCACTACATTTCTGTGAAAATACCCTTCATTTTGCATAAACCTTAAAATTATGTTTGATGGACTTTGAAGTTTGTATACTCCTCCTGTACAATTTGTCCGGTAATTCCTTTTGCTTTAAGAAGGTGAATTATTTCCTTCTCCTCCCTTTCATTCCTGTGGTTCCATCTTTGGGAAAAGGTATACTTCCTGCCACCCCCCCCACACACTCGATTCAATAACCCAAAAACACAGGTCACAGACAATGACAACTCCAATTAAATACCTTTCACTGTATGGCTGGATGCAAAATTATCCCTTTATTAGTTACTTTGAGGGCATAAGAACTTTCTCACAGATAGCACTTCCTTCTGTCTCCACCTTGCTGCCCTTTAGACCTTAGCAAAGGAAACTTCCTCAATTGAGCTGGAAAGGCTTACCTGTGACAAAGACAAAAGAATCTGCCAGGATTTTCCTCTCTGCAGGCAGCCTTTCCACAGGTTTTCCTGCTCCTGCTGATTCAGTGTTTGTGCTGAGTCAGGTTGACAGGGCCCTGCATGATAAATGGATAGGAAGTGTCCAGGAACAGATCCCCTTCAACAGAACATCTCTATGACCTTATACTAAAGTGTGGGCTGAAAAAGATGGTGACTACAGTTTTGTAAAAGCTCAGTTTCTAATTTACCTGCATGAAAAGCCCTTGGAGGTGTGAAATGCAATTCTAGACACAGGAACACCGTCAATAGCTCCAGAATTTACCACTAGCTACTTAACACCTCGATGTCAAAGCATAAAATTACCTCCATCCAATAGTAGCTGGAAGCAACTACTTTTATAATGCTTCTTTCCTCTACATTGTTTTTATTTCATTTGCAAAGCTAAGTTATTCCTTTTACCTTGTATCTCTAATGATCTTTGTCTTTTAATAATGAAGCTTGGTTTCATTTTTCACACATCGCCACAGGGGAATCAGCACTTCATCTTCCCCTTAGCAGAAATGTGCTGATGAGCTAAATCATTCATGGGGAGCAAAACAGTCCTTAACCACACAATGGCCACAGGAGGTATGAGGGACAGTCTGGATTGCTGATGTGTGTCTTCTTTGTGCAGCCATTCCTAAAGAGCAGCACCAGGCCCAAGAGAGAGGAGGAGATGTTTTAACTTCTATCTCTCCACAGAGAAAACGATAGACCTTTGCCTGGCACAAAAAAAAAAAAAAANNNNAAAAAAAAAAAAAAAAAAAAAAAAAAAGTAGCCTGCATTGTGGAAACCTGCTGTCACTTACCCTGTTCTCCCCCATCTCTGTCCAAAGCAGGTAAAGGTGTGTTTTGCTGGACTAGCAACATTTGTCACAATTGCACAATCTGCAACAGAGCTGAGTATCTTTTACTGAATGTTGTTTGCTGGAGAGTGATCTATTCTTGTGCACGAGAGTGATCTATTCTTGTACAGGAGAGCTTGCTCTGTCTCCTCAGAAAATTCTGTGGTTTTTCAGGGTCCACTCCTGCAAGCACTTAAAAAAAAAAAAACAAGAAAAAAACAACCAAACCAAACCAAAAAAAAAACCAGGAAAAAAGAAAAGAGCAATTAACCATATTTATGTGAATAAGGAATCCAGCTTCTTGGCTAGAAAAACAGTGATGGGCATTTACACCAAAAAAATCAGAGTCACATCTTTGCAGATAAATGTGTCATCTACAAGACAGGCAGCTCTCCAGCTTGTTACATCAGCTTCCCTGCTCTCTCTACTAGCCCTGGCATAGCTGTTCTTCAAACACATTTTCCGCATTGTAAATGCCATAAGCCCACTCAATCTGCAACGAAGCACGAGTTCTCCATAAATATGCATCTCTCCTGCAAATCAAGCTGCATTTCCTAGGCAAAACTAAATCAAATGCTGTATATTTTAAATTACTATCTATGTAGGAAGAATAATACACACAAGTAGTTTGCAGAAGTGATAAAGACTCAGTCCGATTCATATTTCAGTAAAACCCTTTCTCATTTCTGCACAAAGACAGAGGTCTCAAAAGAAATACTATTTTAAACTGAAAGCTAGCAGGTGCAAGTCTCAGCACAAGTCACTCCATATGGAATCACATACATAGCTATTTTTGGCAACCGAGAGACTGTGGCTTTGCATCCGCATCCCAAAAAGAAACCCAAACCTGGAACATTTCCAAATCTAGTACAGTGTTAAGAAAGAAGAGCAAACACGGAAAGACTAGTACAGGTATTGTCCACATCACCTTGAAATCTAAATGTTGTGGTCTGGCCATGATAAATGAACCTTGTTCTGACCACAAGGCACATTTTATTTATTTAACTATTGTGAAGTTAGTCAGACAAATTAGGGCATTAACTCAAGGAGGAAGGCCTGCAAAAGCTTTTGTAGTTGACATATTATCATGCATAGAGAGATCATATTGAGTGGAAGCAGTAAAAGAAAAAACAAGTAGATTTCTCCAGAATGTTTTCTAGACAAATTGGACCAGCACAAAGCACAAGCCATGGCTTATCTGCACATTACCTCTGACTTTCCACTGGATGCATCTGGATGTTCACCTGTAACATACTCACCCTGCAGAGGCTTCCCATCAGTGATACACACAGGTAATATAGCTGCAGCAGGGAAGTTCTAGGCACAGGAGAGATTGCTTGGAGGATGAAGCTGCAGTGTGAGAATGTTTTCCTAGTTTTGGGAAGAAAAAAAAATAAAAAGAGATGTGAAAATAGCTGAGCATGATGCTGGCTGGAGCACACTTGAGGGAGCTCACCGCTCCCTTGAAAGGCATTAAGAGGTTTTCCAGGACACCAGGGAGTGCTGCTGTGTCCCTGCCCCAAGGGAAGGGAATTAGCTTAATGTACCTTACTGGATCCAGAAACTGAGCTGGGAGGCCTCAGGTGCCAGGGGAACAAAAGGTAGATTTTAAGGACTAGAAGAGGGAAGGAAACTAACAAGTAGGCTTGCATTTTATAAGGACCATTAAAGAACCCCTCAAATATGAGTGTAGAAAATAGAGGAATTGACACAAATTTATCTCTCTGTTCTTGGTGGTAAATTATTGCTATGGCTTAGGAGAAATAGAACCTTAAGTCTACAATGATCTATTTAGCTTTCAATCTTGTAAGCATCAGCACATTTTCTCCATGCACTTCACAAAACCACACTGCCTCCTTCTTCCAGCAGGTATTTTGATCCCCAAAGAATATCAAGCCATTAATATCAGGTAACCATGAAGGAGTCTGGGAGCTAAGACCCACAGAAAATCCCTATGGGGACTGGAAAGGCATGTGTGTCTTTAGGTAGGGCCTATCCCACCATTCCTCAGTGAGGGGGCAGGCCACAGCAATGTGCTGAAGTTAAGCCAAGCAATCAGCCTGCAAGCATCCATGGTTGAATATGTCTGTAGCAGAGAACAGTACCCCTAAGTGTAACTCAGGAAGTCCCCAAAGGCTCAGGGCTGAGTTTAAATAGGGCCATGGGCAGAGGTGTGGGTGGAAGCATCAGGTGAGGTTGGTCAGGGTCATTAAGGTGGGGAGCAACAAAACTCACCTCCCAGAAGGACTTAGCAAGGGCAATTTCTCCTCTCATCCATACTGATAGAGAGCACGTGGTAGGATCAGGTAAGTAAATACACTAACACGTGCAATCATATCAGACTGATAAAAAGGTAGGCAATGCCTGCATTTAAAATGCCTTCTTCATAAAGGTTCTACTCTCACCAGGTTTCACCTCTACATGGTACAACAGTTACTCAGCCTCCACATGCATAATCCACAATATGATGGTTTTCTTTAGTTTCCCCCTCATGTTTGCAACTTTTTGTCACAGTGGTTTGGAATAAAGTTACAGCCTGAGCCGTGTCCAGAGAAAGATGATCATCCAGGCAGAAATAATAAGGGAAAAAAACCCTCTTTATAGATCTGACCTTTCGTGTACTTGGGAAGCTAATTGCAATCAATATCATTAGCTACACACAATTTACTACAACATGATATGTCTGGCCCATGAGGTGAGTAAAACTGATCCCTGGCACTGGCCATTATTCTTCACACACCCCTTTAAGTGAAGCTATCAGGTTCCCTGTGTGTAAGACCTCTGTGATTTCATACTGAATTACATTTAAGCTTACAAAAGTGGGAACTGCTGCAAGCAGAACTTCCAACAAGCCACAAAGTGTAGCATTTTCTGCAGAATATAGTGAAAATTGAGAATTGTATTGCAGTAAGCAAAAAAGAGAGGGACCAATGCACACGGTCATCTCCTATGGAGCTATACTCTTATGGGAGATATGTCTATATATCGACATGTGAAAGCCCGTACATCCCACTTGATTATTTGATAACTTCCATGATATTTTCAAGACCATTCATTGTTCAGCTAGAGGAGGGTCAGAGGGATTAATTTACCTACTTGTGGTGTCTGCTTTTGAGGACATTTGAAGACAGCAACTCAGCAACTGAGTTCAGGATGAAAGTTGGCCCCCACTATAGAATGAGTAGCTCTTGCAACTTGATTAGGTGCCCTGTGAATATGTGAGAGTCTTGGGTGACTCAACAAGCCTAAAAGATTCTTCTCATATATTAATGTTTATAATGCTACCACCTCATCATGCACAGGGAACTGTCATTTGTTTTTTTTTAAAATAATGTTTGTTTTATTCTTCATTGTTCAACAGGAGAAGCAATGACTGCACTGGGCAACAGTTCCCTATTGGAAATGCTTAATGTTCACAGTATAATTAATTAACATGCACGCACAAAGAATTGCAGCAGAGTGATGCTATATCTTCCATTTGACTTAGCAATACAGCATTTTACCATCGCACGCACATTCCAATCTTTGGAAAAACAAAGAAAAGGTCAGCTCTGGTGCAACCTGTAGGTTAACTAGCTATGAATTCTCCTGATATCACAAACTCTGCCATAACACCTGATTAAACAACAAAAAAATTGTGGCCCATGTTCTGTATCAGTCAAAAAGTATTGCTGTTTTAATCGTAAACAAGAATAAGTGCAAGATAATGGAAAGCATGTGCAAGCCTTCTACATGAAGAGTTAAAAGCAATCTCTAACCATTAGGTGGAAATGAGTCCTGTGGAAAGTTGAATTATGGTAGAATTTCTAGTTTCAAAGATCTTCAACCTTGAAGAAATGGTACTAGTCATAGGTAAAGAGTAACATCACACCTAAAGAAATCAGCTTTTGATCTGATAGTGCAATTACAGTAGCATGCCTGGGTTGTTTGTGGTTTTTTCCTATTAAAATCATGATGAGGTCGTAAAAAAAATGAAATCCCAGCAGAAGATCTGAACCAAATATTGACAGTCGACTTCAGCGTTCAAGAAGCTGATCCTCAGACTAGGCACGGTGGCTTGCAAGAGCCTTTCACTGCAGAGGGAGAAGAGACCCAAACCCTCATCTTTGCCCTCCGCCCTTCCCTCCCACCCTCGCAGGCAGCTCAGGCTCCTGCGTGCCGCTGCGCGGATGCCCCAGCCCGGCCCAGCGGGCTCTATCAGCCCGCGGAAGACGCGTCCCTGCGGTCAGGGGACGATTTGGAGAGGTCTCCCGTCCGCCGAGGCCCCAGGGCGCGCTGCCCGCCGGTGGGGGAGCTCCGCGGGGCGCTGCCGGCCCTCGCTGCTGTCCGCGCCCGTGGTGCTGAACGGCAGCGGCCGCCCGGCCCAGCCCGGCCCGGTTCCCCCTGCTCCCTCCGGGACGAACGGCGGGATTAAGGCTGCAGTAATCGGGGCCGGCTTAACTCCCTGGAAACCGGCTGCAATCGGAGCAGCTGCAAATGTCCCCCCGACCCGAGAGGTGGAGGAAGGNCTCTTCCTCTCCCTCGCAGCCTCCCTCTCTTCACCCGGCCAGCCGCCTTCCGCGGAGGGGGCGAGACGAGCGCAGAGCCCGCAGCCTCCCCCGCTCGCCCCCGGCGACAAGCGATGGGCGACATCCCCGGCCTCGTGAAAATCAGCGTCTCCCTCAAAATCCAGCCCAACGACGGGGCGGTGTATTTCAAGGTGGACGGGCAGCGCTTCGGCCAGAACCGCACCATCAAGCTGCTGACCGGGGCCAAGTACAAGATCGAGGTGTCTCTCCGGCCCGGCACCGTCCAGGCCACGTAAGTGCAGCCCCCCCTGCTCGGGGCGGCTCCCCCCGGCCCTCCCTTTCCCCCGCTGCTTTATTTTTAGAGGGTTAATATTTTTTCCTGGCAGGCTGACAGCATGGGGTTTCCGTGATTTCTTCTCTCCCCGCCCGTTTGATGGGTGGCCCCGTTTCTAGGTCCCCGGCCAGCTGTTCCCAGTGCTTTGCTCTCCTGGCTCCGGCGAGAGGCTGTGTTCTGGAATCGCTTCCTTCTCTCTCCCTCCCCACCTTTCTCCGGAGCTCTTTCAAGCCCAGCTCCTCTGCTCCCTCCTTCCCAGCGGATTGCCCTGCAGACAGGGAAGATGTCCCTCCGGCCCTGCATGCCAGGGGTGTGCTATGGCCCAAGCTTCCCTGCGGCACGGCAAGGCAGATACAGGGACCAGGGAGGATGCAGATGGGGAACTGGCTCAGGGTGGGTGGGCTGTCCTGGAGAAAAATATTCATCAAACCTTTCCCCTGCTCCTCGAGGTCAGATCTCCATTGCCTTTCCTTCCTACACCTTCCCTGAGTGACTGCAGAGCTCAGAGTTTTCAGGAGCCCCAGTGAGTCAGCAGCACTTGCAGGTCTTGCTAAGATCCCTGAAGCATCCCCCAAGCACAGATGCTGCCAGACCATATGCTGGCTCCGAGCTGCTCGGGAAGGGGACCTGCAGGGCTGCTGAAAGGCTGGATCCTGTCTCTTTGCAGGACAATGGGCATCGGGGGCGTCAATGTCCCACTGGAGGAGAAATCGAGGGATTTACAAGTGGCCTCTTACACAGGGATCTACGACACAGAAGGGGTGCCCCATACCAAGAGTGGGGAGAGACAGCCCATCCAGGTCAACATGCAGGTATGTGTTCTTCAAGCAGGCATGGGAAGTCAAGTGAGGGCAGCAGGACATTGATTCCTAGAGAGGGAGTTGTGGAGGTGAGTTATTCCAGAGCAAAATACGATTGCAGCTGCTGCCCTCTCTTCTTTGCATAAGACCACTGGTTGGAGCATAGCAGGAAAATACAAGCTCTGCTTCCTAAAGCCTCTCCCTTTCCACCTGCCACCCACAGGATGCCCAAGGCTGCCAGAGGCTGAAAGAACATACACACAACTCAAGGACTGCCTTCTCCCTTTCTTTCCCCAAATGCTTCCATCCTCATATTATCTCTGCACCCACAAACCTAAGGATTTACTCAGATGGCTCCTCACCACACCCTTAAAGGGAAGCTCCAAGAGTCAGAATCAGTGTACACCATGGCCCCAAAGTGAGATAAAGGCTCAAACTGACAGAAGACAGGAACAGTAGCAAGCAGATTTCCATTGCACTCTTTGAGTAGCAAACTCAGGGTGCAGATGGAGATTTGTTTTGTTCTGACATGGGTTTTTCGAGGTTCCCCCCCCCCAAATCCTGATTACAGTTGTGAGGGAATCCTGCTTTTTTTTTTATGCCTCCTCTACCAAAAAGGAGAAATGGGGCAGTAAATCACCACCTTCATCTGAAAGTCACCAGGGTCTGTTCCAATTTATACAAGCCAAGCCCACCACATTCCAGCTTTTTCCTCACATTTTCTCACTGCACTCAAGATTTCATTTTGATTTTTATCTTGATTTTATTTTCACTGTATTTTCTTATGAAATCATTATTTAGCATGGCAATCCCCTTCTGACTAAGGGCTGTTAACACCTTCAGTTTCTAATATTTACAGCATGCATACTTAATTTTGGAGACCCATGTTACATTAACAATTACTACTTCATAATCTTAGGTTNCATCCGCTGCTTTTGGGAAGGGCTGGACCGACTGGGATCCGGCGGCCCCTCCTCTTCCTCCTCCCTCCTCCTCTTCCTCTCCCTCGCAGCCTCCCTCTCTTCACCCGGCCAGCCGCCTTCCGCGGAGGGGGCGAGACGAGCGCAGAGCCCGCAGCCTCCCCCGCTCGCCCCCGGCGACAAGCGATGGGCGACATCCCCGGCCTCGTGAAAATCAGCGTCTCCCTCAAAATCCAGCCCAACGACGGGGCGGTGTATTTCAAGGTGGACGGGCAGCGCTTCGGCCAGAACCGCACCATCAAGCTGCTGACCGGGGCCAAGTACAAGATCGAGGTGTCTCTCCGGCCCGGCACCGTCCAGGCCACGTAAGTGCAGCCCCCCCTGCTCGGGGCGGCTCCCCCCGGCCCTCCCTTTCCCCCGCTGCTTTATTTTTAGAGGGTTAATATTTTTTCCTGGCAGGCTGACAGCATGGGGTTTCCGTGATTTCTTCTCTCCCCGCCCGTTTGATGGGTGGCCCCGTTTCTAGGTCCCCGGCCAGCTGTTCCCAGTGCTTTGCTCTCCTGGCTCCGGCGAGAGGCTGTGTTCTGGAATCGCTTCCTTCTCTCTCCCTCCCCACCTTTCTCCGGAGCTCTTTCAAGCCCAGCTCCTCTGCTCCCTCCTTCCCAGCGGATTGCCCTGCAGACAGGGAAGATGTCCCTCCGGCCCTGCATGCCAGGGGTGTGCTATGGCCCAAGCTTCCCTGCGGCACGGCAAGGCAGATACAGGGACCAGGGAGGATGCAGATGGGGAACTGGCTCAGGGTGGGTGGGCTGTCCTGGAGAAAAATATTCATCAAACCTTTCCCCTGCTCCTCGAGGTCAGATCTCCATTGCCTTTCCTTCCTACACCTTCCCTGAGTGACTGCAGAGCTCAGAGTTTTCAGGAGCCCCAGTGAGTCAGCAGCACTTGCAGGTCTTGCTAAGATCCCTGAAGCATCCCCCAAGCACAGATGCTGCCAGACCATATGCTGGCTCCGAGCTGCTCGGGAAGGGGACCTGCAGGGCTGCTGAAAGGCTGGATCCTGTCTCTTTGCAGGACAATGGGCATCGGGGGCGTCAATGTCCCACTGGAGGAGAAATCGAGGGATTTACAAGTGGCCTCTTACACAGGGATCTACGACACAGAAGGGGTGCCCCATACCAAGAGTGGGGAGAGACAGCCCATCCAGGTCAACATGCAGGTATGTGTTCTTCAAGCAGGCATGGGAAGTCAAGTGAGGGCAGCAGGACATTGATTCCTAGAGAGGGAGTTGTGGAGGTGAGTTATTCCAGAGCAAAATACGATTGCAGCTGCTGCCCTCTCTTCTTTGCATAAGACCACTGGTTGGAGCATAGCAGGAAAATACAAGCTCTGCTTCCTAAAGCCTCTCCCTTTCCACCTGCCACCCACAGGATGCCCAAGGCTGCCAGAGGCTGAAAGAACATACACACAACTCAAGGACTGCCTTCTCCCTTTCTTTCCCCAAATGCTTCCATCCTCATATTATCTCTGCACCCACAAACCTAAGGATTTACTCAGATGGCTCCTCACCACACCCTTAAAGGGAAGCTCCAAGAGTCAGAATCAGTGTACACCATGGCCCCAAAGTGAGATAAAGGCTCAAACTGACAGAAGACAGGAACAGTAGCAAGCAGATTTCCATTGCACTCTTTGAGTAGCAAACTCAGGGTGCAGATGGAGATTTGTTTTGTTCTGACATGGGTTTTTCGAGGTTCCCCCCCCCCAAATCCTGATTACAGTTGTGAGGGAATCCTGCTTTTTTTTTTATGCCTCCTCTACCAAAAAGGAGAAATGGGGCAGTAAATCACCACCTTCATCTGAAAGTCACCAGGGTCTGTTCCAATTTATACAAGCCAAGCCCACCACATTCCAGCTTTTTCCTCACATTTTCTCACTGCACTCAAGATTTCATTTTGATTTTTATCTTGATTTTATTTTCACTGTATTTTCTTATGAAATCATTATTTAGCATGGCAATCCCCTTCTGACTAAGGGCTGTTAACACCTTCAGTTTCTAATATTTACAGCATGCATACTTAATTTTGGAGACCCATGTTACATTAACAATTACTACTTCATAATCTTAGGTTAATAAGATTACCCCGAAGTATTTCTCCACATTAATAATTTCCTATACAGTTGCCTCCTTTTAACACCCAGTAAAATCAAACACCGAGTCTGAATTCTCAACCAGCAGAACAGGACTGCTGGATACCCCTGTTGAGTACTGAACATCTTTATACCAAGAGGTGAAAAGGCAATGCTCCCCAAAAAACCATCTGCTTTAACTAAGGCATCCCTATTTTGATAGCCATGTGAATTGTACCCTCAAGTGTAGCCCTGAAGTTTAACTTTTCCTATGGGAAAAACCCAAGTAAAATTACAAACGAAGAAATGCAGAGGGGGTCTGATTTTCAGACACCAGTTCCAAGAGGGTTTGTTGCAACATCAGATGAGTAGCCACAATATTTGTCCAAATAGTTCCTTTTACAAATCAAATCCTGAAATACTAACCGTGAGACTAAAAGGATTTGCAAGTGTTAAGCAGCCCTCAACTCCTTTTAGGATGTGATCTTGATAGATACACTCTTCAATACAGATTTAGATGCCCACAACTGAGACTTTTAAGTATCAGATATAGGGAACTCAATAGGTTTAACTCATCATCCAGTTGCTTAGCTAGACAGAGACATAACAGATTTAGAAAACCATCCCCAGACACAGGAGTTTGAAAACTGCTTCTAAAATCTACTTCTGAATCTCCAAACCTGGGCTTACTGTATGCAGCTTTAAATCTCCCTATTTCCTTCAACTATAAGGAACTTCTGCCTCTACTTCCTTTACCAGAACAGGCCAGATTCTGAAGCCTCTGAGAAAGATAAGGACACTATTTAAAGCATAAAGTTTGAATTCACATTAGAAATAAACCATGAAGTCAGTCTTGCAATTAAAAACTGGTCTGACACTGCAAAATTAATGTTTAAAAACCACGAAGTCCATTAGCATTTATTTCCCATCCACTTAAAAACTTCAAGCAAATAATTCCTTCTGTTCCTACTTTAACTGGCTAGTAGACACCTTAACTATTACAGCAGTTTAAACATATAACACAACAATCCTGTTTCTGAATTCCAGAATTTGAGGACTTGTTTGTTACGAGAATGCTCAAGTATGCATTGTGCAAACTAAGCTAGAAACCTCTCTTTGGATATAATTTTATCCTTGGTCAGACTAGATTGTTTGAATAAAGAAGCTAGACCTCCATTCCTAGAATACAGAGCCATCAAATCATCCTAGCATGCCAATTCAGAGGGAGCGATTCACGCCTCTAGCAGTGAGTGACAGAATAGCAGTCAGGGAAATAGGCTTCTACGACTAACCTACAAAGAGTAGGGCCATCCCTCCTCCCTAGGGGAGCCTGTATACAGGCCCAGTGCAGGAGCCAAGGGAATTCAGGGAAGCTCTGAGGATGCAGTATGCCTATCACACCACAAAGCTGCTGCATCTGCTAAGTACAGGGCAGGGTGGGAGGCACATGAAAGTAGAAAAGCTCTGCAATTAATTCTTTCCTTCTTCTGGAAATCCATAGGAGTCAAACTACTCAGGGCAGCTCAGCAAACTGGGTCAGCAGAGGAAGATAGAATTTGTTTTCCTCCTTTATCTTGTTGAAATTCAGATCCTCCATACATTAATGAAATTAAATGTGGCTCTTGTATCACAGCACCTTCTACAAATGCTATGCAAAATGCCTTTTCTTCCTCAGTTCCCAAACTGAAGGTGGCTGAAGCTCCTTTCTGACAATTTCTGTGTGGATTGTGAGGAGTAATATCCTGTGTGCTTAACCTTTACTATCCTACATTACGAGAGCATCAGGATTATTATCAGACGATTAATAAAAAATCCTTCATTAAGGTTTTAGTTGCTGGGAGAGACAGCATAGCCTGTACATCTGATTCTCTGTCAGAGGAAGTGGCAGAATTTTTTCAGTTACTCCTTCAAGGAGTAACTTAGAACTGGAGCAAAACCCCGTCCCCTAACAGCTCACAGCAACTCGTGCTGTTGTCAAGGCTAAATTTAACTTACCACAGTGGGCTGGGGGAAGGTTTAAAGCAATGCCCATTATGCAGCAGCAACTTACAAACCACATCTTCCATTAGAAACTGGGTGCATGTCCTGAGAAAACTGGATACAGAAGGCTCTGTTTGCAACTCCTGAAGAGTCACTGGGTAAAAGAGCTTTCATACTGCCTTGCAAGTGTCATTGTAATAGGCAGATGATCAAAGGTCAGCTCCCAGGCACATGAAGGGAATGGAAAACAGTCAAGCAAAGAAGCTGTCATTAAAGTGAGTGATGGAAATATTTAAAAGGAAAAAATGTTGAAGAACATCGTTGTTCAGTAATGGTGAATCCTTTATCTAGTATATTCTAACAACACAATCAACACACTGCACTACTGGGACCAACAACAATGCATATGGGATTCACACCCACACTTTGCAAGGTCAGCAAGGTCTCAAGGCACAGGAACTCAAATTTTACACATGACTGAAGTCATGACCTATCCTTGTAAAGCCTTTTTCCTATAGTTTCCATAAAGTGAGAGATTTTATTTTACTGAACATGGTATAGCCGTAGTGCCACTCACTTCAAAGTTGCAAGCAGAGACAACTTGCCATCGCTCACCTGCAAACATGTGCTGTTTATCTCCTTTCCAGCCTCTATTACTCATACTCCATTTTGATAAGCTGCACTATAATAGCACAACTAGCAATTACTGAAACTCACAAAGGAGATGTTCTTATGCTTAGGTTTCACGTAAACTGTAGATCAAGGATGGAGGAAGTGTTCTAATAGCAGCACATCTCAGTCAAGACACTGCAAACACAGGGCTACAAAATACAGGGATGCTAAAGATTTCAGACTGAACAACAGAAGGAATCTTCCTGGTTGTAACTGCAGCCTCTAGGTAGGGTACAGAGGTGAAATGATGGCCTGTACCACTGCCCATCACTGCTGTATGATGTGTATGAGATCAAGACAAGTGCTGCCAGGTCATCTTAAGAAGTACCATAGCTTTGATTCTTGCTGTTAGCAACATTTATCCATATGGGAACTTGAACAGTTTTATTCTCTTGCCCATACAGGGATAAATGCAAGAGCACAGCACATGAAAATTCTGATCCTTCATGGCTTATATATAACTATAAAAGATTTTATGACTGTGAGAGCAGGCTTTACAAATCTTTGATTTATTGACTTGAACAACAACCCTTAATACCAGCTGGTTTATGTTCTACAGTTTCATAAGCATTGAGACTCAATGATCCTTATGGGTCCCTTCCAACTTGGGATATCCTATGACTCTAAGAGAGAAAACAACAAAACAATCAGCTCATTAACACTGGTATTCCCTCTTCCTCACAGTTTAATGACATTGGAGTTTTTGAAACAGTCTGGCAAGTCAAATTCTACAACTATCACAAACGAGATCATTGCCAATGGGGAAACAGTTTTGGCAGTATCGAGTACGAGTGCAAACCAAACGAAACTCGCAGTCTGATGTGGATCAATAAAGAGACCTTCCACTGAAGGGATGGGAAACCAACATTGCTGGACAATCTCCCAAAAGAGAAATCTACCTTTTAAAACCAGCAAGAAGCCTTAACAAAGGCATACTGTAATGTTGCTTTGTTCTGTAATGTTCCAACAACTATGTTGCATATACAGGTTGGTGCCACTAAAATCTTTGCCTATTACTGTATTTTACATTTACCATAGCATCTACACCACTCTTTATCTGTCACCCTGAGAATACTGTAAAGCTCATGGTAAAGAATATTTGATAGCTGGGTAGGAAGTCATACCATCATAATACTGTCATAAGTGTTTGGATGATGTCCACTAAACAGTTACACTAGATGTAAAAACTTTTGTGAAGTGTATTGCTGAATTGCTTAGAATTTGGATGCAACATCACATCAGTGATTTCTGTATTTATATTTGTGTTTGCTCCTAAATTGGTGTGCTCCTTCAAGCACTTTGGTGTACATGTCATCCCAGTGGACAGCAAAAAGGTCAAGTTATGGATGTTTGTAGGTTTAGCTAGTCGGCAGCTACTGCATTGTTGACATTGTGCTTCCACACCAGGGGATTTGGAAACTCAGTCTCCCCTTTGTTAAGTGCTGTAAGATATTCTGTGAAAAGTTTGCTAATTTACCAAATCTCTCGAAATGGGATTCTTTGCTGTTAATTTCCTCAGTCTCTGAACTAGTTTTAGGAAATTGCATACAACATGCTAACCTGAATGAAGGAAAAGCAATAAAAATATCTTTGATACCACAACTGCTAACAACATGGCTAATATCTATCTTAAGATCATGTAGTATTCTTGAAAGATACAGCAGCCATACATACATTTGGGTTTTACAATTCTGATAGTAGCCTCAATTTTTGTTTTGTTGACACATTGCTCATATCAGTAAAAACCTACAAATCAACTTTTTCAAGCCAGATCCCTGTATTGTACCAAAATCAACAGGATTTCTGACCAACAAACAGCCATGTGAAGGGAGCGCAGATCCCAGTGCATGTTTATACATGCATTGCACTCTTTCAAATAAAGATAAGCATGTAAGCATTTGCATGGTTATGACTAAAGGTGCTACATAAACACTAGATCAGTGTTTAAAACATACAGACAACAAACAAACATATATTTACTTTCTATAAAAAAAAGCAGGGAAACAAATACACTGTCTCATCCCCAACTTGGGCTGAAGGAAGCTGTCAGTTCTTGCATATCTGTTATTCCTTTTGTGAATAATTTGTAAATTGTGTATGTAAATTGTAACCATGACTTTTGATCTTTGTAATAAAGGACTTAAACAATCTCTTCTCTAGTATGACAATCTAAATGAGTTGAAAATACTGCGTCAAAAAAGGCAGTGGTTTTAGAAAGTCAGCCAGCAGAGGGTACATAGTCAGCACTCAGCACTTTCAGAGTCCAAAGTACCTCATGGTCTTTGCCCAAAGCCACTGTTTCTAGGAAACACAGACCCGATGCGGTAGAACGCATATGGTTAATGTGACATCACTCGATAGAGCTTACGGATAAAACTCGACATTTTGTTGCCCTAACGTAGTACGGAAAGTAGGTATTTAGGACAGAAGTGAAATATCAAACGAATATTTTCTTCTGATGAATTATTAATCAAAATGCCTGCTTGCAGATTTCTGCAGACAAGAGAGCCTGACAGTAACACTCATATAGCTTACCACTGGAACAGTGAGCTAGCCAGATGCATTTCTACTCTGAGGCAATATTACACAAGCAAATTTCACCACAATTAAATTCTAGAAATAAATTTAACTTCTGTGTTAAATTCTTACCTAAACTCTTCCTAGACTGCAGAAAGAATTCTTCAGTATGAAAAAGCAAATTCAAATATGACCTGTACTTGAGATAGTAGTGTTATTGGCAGCACTTTAGCAGAACAGGCTTCAATGATACTAATCTTCCAGCTGTCAGTCAATTCTACCTGCACTGCTAGGAAGTTCCTTTATTCTGCAGTAACCGGCATACTTTGGTTTATTTCGTTCATACATATGAACTGAAAGCTCATCAGTGAGAAATGAGTATGATGTCTAAGTTAGAGAAACTTCTGTGCTAGTAAAATTAAAGTGTGCAAGAGAGTCTTCCATTTGAGTTTACCTTCTGTGAAATCCTTGGCCCATGATTTCCAGCCTTTCAGCATTTAAGAAATGTTCTAATGTCTAATGCCAGCCTATCCTGGCACAAGAGGGCTATTATTCTCAGTTAGCTGAATGTACACCTTTCCCAAGGTAAATATTCATATTCATATAAATGCCAAATAGGGCAGCAATTTTCTTATGTCCTAGCAAGTCCTGAAGAAATTCAGCTGAAATTCAGTTAAGAGGGTGGTCAAGAAAGAGTTCCTTTTAAAAGGTAAAAGAGAAGAGCTGGACCAGCTGTCTTGCAGGCTCCATATCTTGATCTGATTGCTGCTCAGGATCATAGCACCCCTTTCACAGACAGTGGCAGCAGTAAAAAGGATGAGGACTGGTAAACAGCTTATCTTGGAAAGGTGTAAGTGGAATTTATCAACTGTAATGTGCTTCTCTCCCTGATGAGGTTTAAGCAGAGAAATGTGGCTTGATAGTCTTGTGTTATTCCTGCCTCAATTATTCATGTGATGTGTATTGAGTATCCATACCACAATGGATGACAATGCTGATACTCTACTTCGGGAAAGCAAAATGGTCCCATCTACTTCCCTCTGCTCAAACATTTGCTCCTAGTGGCAGAGACCCAAGACTGTAGCAGCTCTCAAAGTAATGTTTTGAATTTCTTTCATCCAGGACAACTCTGGTAAATATTCATAAAGCCTGAGTCACTAAATAACTGTTGCAGTGACAATGTGATGCATTATTCAATCAGCAGCATTTAATCTCAAGTTTATTCTTTACATACTTTTTTTTCTAGTTATTTCTATTTTGGGGCAGAACTCAAAATTCTGAGCAGGACACAATATGCTAAGCTTAAATATATATTTATTTTCATCTATTATAAGGTCAGAAAATGTTGATAATGTGTCAATCCAGCTGAAAACACAAAGCTCTCTTAACTGGAGTTTTTATACACGAGTCTTCTGAGATTTTTCTCATTAAGTGTCCAGCCTTGTGTTTCATAAGACTGAAACAAATATACCAAATATTTTAAAGTCATTTTAAAAAATCTATGTTTAGGTAGCAGTTAGCACTTCCAGACTGCTAAGTAAAAGGATCCAAGAGCAAACTCTTAGCCACGATTATTACAGCTGCTATCCTGCATGGGGCTTGCATTAGATCATTAGGGTTTGCACAATGTGTTTAGTGCAGCTACCACAGACTTTGTTATCTCCTACCATCTGACTGTATCTGAAAAATAATACTGCCAAAATCCCCATACGCCACTAAAAAAAGTTAGGGAGGTTTCACTGGCTTCAGCCAAGACTCTGCCTGTTGGTTTACAGAACCAGAGTGACCTGTAGTGAATCTAGACTAGCAGAGGACCAGAAAACCTTGTTTATTACATTCTTCCTGTAAAAGATATGAACAGAACTGCACAATGAAGCTATAAGCTCTGTAATACAGGGCTTCTACATGCCACCAGAGGTTGATTTCCGTTTGGTTAGGAGCACCCACCTCCCTTGCTAAGTAACATTTTGACAAAGAGTTCTACTCTTCCAGAGTCTAGGTTTAAAGCTTTGAGTAAATAAGCATTTTCAATGTGTCATGTCCTAACCTCCTTTTGAGATCTGAAACAAGCGCTGTGACTTTCAGAATTCAAAGCACTAATAGCTGTGTCAACCCCGAGGCACAAAGCAGCAGTATAATGAGTGTTACAAGACTCATGTATTCCTTTAGCTCTAGGAAGCTCCCAAGTGATGATTGGAAAGTCCCCTTAGTGCAGCTAATCCAGACAGGCACTCCTGCCCATAGGTCTTCCCTGCTGCATGCTTGGCAGCTTTCACCAGCATCCTTTGGTCTGCCTCCTTTTCCCCTCTCCCCAAAACCAGCATTCTGTGAGCCCTGGCTTTCAGCCTCAGGAAGACAAGGCAGAAGAGCCAAACCAGTCCTCCCTGCATCACTTTCCCCATCCCTACATAAAAATTGCTGATTATTTCTTATTATTCAACACAGCTTAGTTCTGCACACTCAGGAAGGATAATCCCATTGCTGACCTTATACATTACATTAACCTTCTCTGTCTCTTCCTGCAGACACATTGATAGGTATTCCCAAACACATCCCAACCATACAGAAGAAAATGACAAGCTACCAAAAAAATAAAGGAGTGACATTGGACCACAGATATCACTGCTGATGGTCAGTGGTGAAGGTCTTGCAGCATCTGCCATTATGGTGCTGGAGAACTCGGACAACTACATAGACTGCTTCCACGGTGCTCTAACACTCACCGAATTTCCTTAAGTTACACACAAGTGAAAAATCATAAGCTCTTGTGAGCTCTCCCACTGCACTCACCGTGAGTTGCATCACTCAGGTATGAGTGCAGACAGACAACCAGAGCTTCACTGGAGATAAGGCTTAAAAGCAATGATGGCTTTTTCATCTGTGTTGACATCAAAAATCTTAAATTAAAAAAAAAAAAATTCATAACAGCACATCTGCATTGACAAAGGGTAAGGTTCTGGCATTCTGGTTTTACTCATCTGGACAACCTTGAGTATCAATGCTATCATATACAAGTGCTTTCAGATGCTATCTTGATGTCTGTTTCCCTACCCCAGAGAAGATACCCTCCTACCTGCTCTAGGGAACCTGCTTTGGCAGGGGGGTTGGACTCAATCTCTTGAGGTCTCTCCCAACCCCTATTCTGTGATTCTACTCCCTTTATCCTAAATAGCAAGGAACAGCCTGGCATCCCATCCAGTAACTTCTTTAGCTTTGGGACAACACTGAAAGAAGCAATAATGAACTGTCAGTTGATAAAAGCAAGAACCATACAACTGTGTTAGAGGTAAGATGGACTTTCTGCCCACTCACAGCGTGGTAACTGCAAGGTTAGATGCCATCCTGCTGTTATGGGAGTGATAGGATAACATTGTCAGTAACACATACATTAAGCTATAGAACATGTGCTACAGGGAGCAAATATTCTCAGAAGCTCAAACTGAGTCATTAAGAGTTTAATGTGAACCCCAGAGGGCCTCGTCTGCAGGGAAGTGGCAGCAGCATGCAATAATATCACAACATACACTATTTTCTAACTATGATGGCACTCTTCCACTCAGTTTAAGTTGCTATGCCAACAGATTCAGCTACGGTACTTCCACATTTCAGATGAATTGTAGAGAACAAACCAATTCTGGCCAATTCTATGTATAGAATATATAGTCTAAAGTTGATGCTTTTTTTGTTTTGGCTTGTGTTTTTGTTTTGTTTTTAATTAACTGTATTATTTTTGTTCTGTCTTCAGAGACATCTCTGCCTAAATACTACACTACAGCAAGTCTGAACAAACATAAGAAATACCACTGTGCAAAAATACAACTGCAGACAACTGTAGGGAAACTATGGGACTGCACTCCAAAGATTTAAAGGCATCAGACCAAAACAGATTGCTTGACACCACTGCAGGCTGAACACTGTTCAAGAGGTTTGCAACATTCTGTCTCTGAGAGCAAGGCAGAAGTCACATATAAATGTGCTGATCATTCCATTCTCAAATGCACAATGCTTACACAGAAGTTTGCCCCCCTTGAGCTGGAGGGCTAACAAACCAAGAAAAGGTCACATTTCTAGCACAAAGTCCTACCAAAATGTATGGACTTAACATAAGGGACAAATTTGCCCCAATATGGTAATCTGTGGATTAACTGCTCTTGCTTAAAACAGAAATGTAAGAATTTAGACCTATCTGTCTTAACATAAATGAAATAGAATTCAATGATGAAATGCTCTAGGGTGGCAGTTTTAATCACAGTGAAGTGATTTTTCTCTGCAGATCATCTGCCCTATCTAACAAAATCTTTCTCTAGGGATCAAGAACTAACATTATGTTCTTGTATACAGATACAGAATCAGTTACATAATGAGCTAGCAGAGCTGAAATATTTTTTCTTGCATTTTAAATAAAAAAGCTATCAATTCTTACTTCCTCCTGCAATGCTAGCAGCAGCAGCCCTCAAGCAAAGGAGGAATGCTGCCACATGCTTAGCTCCAGGGCTGAGATGTGATCCAAACAGCATGGGAAAGGGAGATTAGCCACCTCCTACAGCCCTTATTCTTGGAGAAGCATGACTAGGACAGGTAAGTTCACTTTCTCTGTGCACCATTCTACAAATCCGTGAGCTGATCATGTCTTAGTAGACACCTAGTAGATACCTTTTAATAGTACAGCAAGTAAAGCAAGCAATTTTCACTTTCTGGAGAGAAAGATGACAAAGAGTTCACATACTCAAATGCATGTTCATACACACAAGCACATGCAAAGTCTTTTAATGTGATGATTAGCTCTATTTTTAAAGATTATTTACAAAAAAAAAAACAGGGAGGGAGGGTGCAAACCCAAAGATAACGGTAAGTTCAAGTGTCAAATCCAGAAAGTCTTTATCCTTTATATGTTTGTTAAAGTGTCAGACAAGGCATCAGTGCAACATGCATCAAATAATCCAAACCAGTGCTTTAAATTACCTCAAAAATACCAGAAAGATTCTCTGTGATTTTGTTTCATTTATGATCTACACATTTTTAAACAAGACTTTAAATAAGTGAGCAGGTACAAATTATTAGTCATTACAGTCAAGAATAAGTGCCCAGCTCCAGTAAACCCCTCCCTGTATTTTTATCATTATTTCAATTCCTGCAGCTCCAGTAAAAGAAAATTAACTGCTGAGGATTCAGAGACTTGAAATAATGTCCTTCCAGCTCAAGCTGCTTCGAAGAAATCACTGTAATGTGAAAGACGCAGTAAACCTCTTATTTTGTTCATAGTAGTGTACCAGAGTGAACAGAGCTTATGGAGTCTGATTTCCTGTCTGTCCCCTGCAGATTCTCTGGTGTTTTAATATTGTGGTTCAACAAATGTTGCAGCCCATCTTTCATTATGGACACTGATTTCAACCACTGTACTCTGTTCAGATACATAATTTCATGAAGCTGGAAGAAGGAGCCTCTCAATTTTGATGAAAAATACTTAATGTTGGAGATGGAAGGGCATGGGAAAAGCGCAAGGCAAAACGTGCTCAACACAAGCATCAATTTCGTAGGAAACCAGACTAGAATGAACGGGGGG
>VXBZ01004235.1:1573559-1587880 GCA_013399135.1 Heliornis fulica
GGGGTGGGGAAGAGCAGCAATCAAAAATACTCCAGGCAATCACTAGATGGTGCTACTAAGAGGAAATATGTACCACGAAGGAACTAGCAACCCAAGACCCACCGGTAATGTGTAAACCACATGAAAAAGACTCCCCATTTCATTTGTAACTGCGTAGGCCACTTCTCCCACACCCACACTGCAGAACCTAGTGCAAGTACATGTACACAAAAGGGACTCTCCTTCGCTATTGCTGCTATTTGAATTCAAACTGGCACCTGAAGAGCAGCAGCCTCTGAGTATTTTGTAGCCCAGAAGATCACAGGCAGACAGTACTGAACCCAATAGGGAACTTCTTCCAGCACCCCTCCTTCCCCTGACTTTAGCCTTCACTGCATGCAGCCTTGTGAGAAGTTTCTGCTTTCCCACAAGGTCAGGAGCTTCCATTTCTTGATATACACAATCATAAGGACTATTTATCCACCATCACAGTTCTTATAAACGAGGATACTACTTCCTTAATAGAGCAACTATTCCCTGCTTCAAAGATAACTCCAAACTGTATCAAAAGGAGAAGGTACACAACCAATTTCTAAAGACAGAACCAAATATCACTACACCATTACACATCACAAAAAACCATGCTAAATCATGTGCTTCTATAACCAAAAGTATCTCCACGTTGCTGCATGTCACAAACTAGACCCCATCTAGCTCTGAACAAGATTATAATTCAGCATTTTGCCAGTTAACAGGATCCCAGTACCAAATCTCAACACATTTTTCTGCAGTGGGTCAGCACACCGTACTTAGTCCTCCACCTGGAAATCAGTCTGAGTTGGTAAATCTAAATTTCCACTGTAATGCTAAATCATCCATCTCTCCCCACCCCCTCCAAAATGCTTAATTCTCAGAAGAATAACATTAGCATTTATGGAAGTAAATGCCTCAGGGTTTTAATAATGTGCTAATGAGCTAGAGCCCTCCACCCTCAGATCACAAGCATGAATTCCATTCCACTCAAGTGCAGAATTAATGCTTCTAGCAGAGATTTGATACCAAGATGGATTCTAGTTCCAGTTCCTCCATCACAAATTCATCTTCATGCTTTCCATGAAGTTGCATTTTCCAAGTCAGACAGGGCTTTGAGGTCAGCAGAGGCTTCTAACAAGAACCCTCAACTGCAGCTTCGAGATCCAACATCATTTTGATACAGATCTTCAGCATGTACAGAAGTGATTGTCACAAATAGAAAAGGAAAAATAAAAAGTAATGTGAATTCTATGACCTGGAATTCACAGAAGTGCCCGAAATACTGAGGTTATTCAGCAAAGTCCTGCAGAAAACAAAATCTGTAAAAATACCAGCTGCTTTAAACCCCTTTAACACTAAAGATCCACTGTGGCCCCATTATGTTACTTAAACTATCCAGGTTTGCTTGTGAACAGCTAGAATTGGTGCACGTTTTTAGAAATAAGTAATTCAAAATCTTAAGAACATGCTTCGGGAAAAAATAACAAGGAACAGAATTTTGAATTCCAGCATCTGCAAACGCCTACAGGGCTTGTGCCCCTTTTTCCTGCTAATTTAAAACCATAGCGTTATGCCCCAGTCACTGCAGAGGTTTGTCTCTTCCACCGGAGGGAGCTTTTCTCTTGCGAAGATAATCGAATCTCTTTCGCAGTTCTCATTTTGGAAACATGTAGGAGCTCTAAACAGTTCTGAAGAGCCCCACGCCTGACAGCTTCCACACAGGGTTAGCAAAAAAGAGTCAGAAAGTGAAGAGGGAAAAAAGAGCACGAAAAGCCAAGCCATTCTTGGACCCTGGTGTTGTGTTACACTATTATTCCTGGCACCCTCCCCTCCAAATGCAATTGCCCATAGAGCAGGAGGGGTGGGAAGGAAAAAAAAAAAAGAGAGAGAACTTCAAGTCCAACACAGGTTATATCCAGATATATTTGCCATATACAAGCTTCACTCATGTGACTGAGCAGATCAGCTATCCAGATAGTACTAGAAGAGGGACAGTAAATCACAGTAATTAAAAGAACATAATATCTTGAAAAAAAATCTGGTTTAACAGCTGAAAGATCTGAATACACATTTGAAAACATATTTTAAAGGACCTATAGGATTGTAACCCCCTCTGGACAACCATTTATTAATATAGCAAGCAAGAGTCAACTTTTAGTAGTGTTAACCTAGATGGCTGCTTTGTCCTGAAAAACAGCTCACTTCCATCATTCAGAATCACGAGCCACACTTGATCTGCAGTTCTGAGCTGCAATTTCTATCAACACAGCACTGTTATCACATTTCACAGCTGCTACTTCCACTATTGTTTTCTTAGTTAATAAATAAATAAGAAAAAAAATCATAAAACACAGAGGTGACAAGCCAAGCAGGAATAGAGCTTAAGCTTTGCTGTTCTCACTAGCTACCAGCTAGAGAATTGCATACTCCCTGCTGTCTAAATTCTACTCCAAGGGGTATACCCTTCTCCTGATGTGTATAGCTAATTCTCATCATCAACACTGGGGGGAACACATGCACACAAAGGGACAATGAGCCCTTGAGGCCTGTTGTGGAACTAATTTCAAAATATCAGGGTAAACATATTTTGCATGTGATAGGTAATAAGCCTGGGCAATGATTTCTGTGTTTAAGAATGCATTATGGGTTTGTAAACTCAGAACACTACAGATACCTTCTGTATCACTACTCATGTAGTTTCCAGTTTAGCACAAGGATCAAGAAACAGTTCTGCCACAAATAACTGAGATCTATACAGATATATCTAAACACAGATAAAACTCTGTGGAGCAAAGTGGGGGTAGAAAGGATTAGGCAAAACACATCTTCTGTTCCAAAGGTCTTACAATCTTGATTTATGACCAGCCATATATATAAAAAAACCCAAAATCAGCACATACTGCTCAGAACTCTTTTCCCCTATTAAATTCATAACATAAAAACATATCACAAGTTTTCCCTGTCTTCAATATTTGCTACTACTTCAAAGCCATCTATGGTATAAGCTTGCAGGCTGTGTTTCAGCTTATACCTAATCAACACTACTGAAGGTAGATTCAGGTGCAGACCATGGTCAGCTAAACAGAAGGCTAAATGTTAAGTCACAAGAGCCAGCTCTGGTGTGATAACTTAGTGGTGTCAAATTTTCTTTAATCATAATACTATCTAACGTTTTATTAAAAAAAAAACCCAAAGAACTCAAACATCTAAATCTGCAGACCATGTCAGATCACACCCAGTGCTCAGGGTGATTTTTCAGAACAAAATTCTTCTTATTCACAGGCATTTAACCCTGCAAAATTATCATGCTATATGCTAAACTTAAATTGCTAACAAAATAAGACTGAAACAAAACAGGCTAGACAGCACAGTTTGAGAAAAGACCTCAAGTCCCAATACAAGCAAAGGCAATCAGAGAGACTTGTTTGTATAACACTTAATAGGGCCCAGAGGGAAAAGTGACAGCTGTGTAAAGCTGCCTAGGTTGTCCTGCTGTGTGTTGTGTCCCTGCCTCCTCCCCCAGCCTTTTTTTCTTATAATCATAATTATATGTTACTGATGTTTCATAAAATGAAATGTCTAGATAGTCTCCTGAAAGTTTGGTATGATTACTGATAAAGTTTGAGCATAGAAGCTTAAAAAGAAGTGTCTTCTCAGTGATACATTTTGGAAATTAGCCAAGATCATCTTGGAAGGTTACATTTCTTTAGGTTAAATAAAAGTCTTTACTGAGGAATGCTGCATTTTCAGCACTCATTTGACTTATTTTGAGTACAAGGACTTACTGTGAACCTGACATCAAGTTTCCAGTAGGACTTGCAGCTCACAAGGACAGCATGTCACTCATTCAGTAATTCCTGTTATATTTCTTTAAACAGATTTTTTTTTTTGCTTAATTTGAAAAGAAATTATGAACTTTAAGACTCTGAAAATAATCACTCTCTTGCAACTTCAAACTGCAATTGAGAAGCACACAACACTGGAGTAGATTTTATGGTGAGATAAAGAGGCAAAGGATACAGTACAACAAGGTAGTTAATTAGAATTTAAGTCTGGGAAACAAGAACTACTTGGTTTCACTCCAGATCTGATTTTCACTCTTATAAACAGACGCAGAATGTTTTAACCAAAGCTAGATACCAGATATTTTGTTGAATTTCAGATTTGATAAGCATTTATCTGCTTTACTTGACTTGAAAGAAAAAGGGACTCTGGAAGCTGTAAGAATCAGCAAAATCTCAGACAGTTCTGAAAAGGAAACAATCGTCCCTGGATTTTTCAAACATTTCCTGAAGATCCTTCAAAAATTACTTTTCAATTAAAGCTTAGGAAAAAAATTGCCAAATAAAACTTTACCGAAAGCTTTTTCATTTCTAAGCATATTTAGCAGAAATATTTATACACAAAAAGCTAGCTATAAGTTTGGGATGCTCAATTTGTTGGATCATGTAGCTCAAAAATCTTGTAAGAAAAAGATTTCTGCAAAAACCTGCTTTTGTCTAAGAATCTCCGTAAGTAGTATGTCAAAACTAAGTAGTATTCTAAACTACTTCCCTCTGTAAAATTACTATGGCTCTTAGACATAAGGCTGATAAACATAAAATGTGATTTGTATTTCCCTTCCAAATATTGTCCTCTAACAAGATGAAGGGTCTCAACCCTTTTTTTATTCCAAATTAGCAAAACCAAACGGTAGGTTATGATCCTTACTAAGCTACATATCCATTTAACCCTGAACATTAATGATTACCATATCTTTTATCCCAATACGGCTCCTTTACGTGCTGCTCTTGCGTAGGGGCATAGCACAACTTTAACTACAAAAAAGGGGATGTGACTGGAGAGTTCAACTACAGTCTCCAGAGGGCATGATTTAACTCCTGCCTGGCAAAGCAAGCCCGAGAAGCCATCACAAAACAAGAGAACAGTTACCAGAAGTTTCCTGCTTCAATCAGACTGCCATTTGATTGTGAAACTTGAACTTTGACAGCTAAAGTGACTTCAGCATCAGAGCAAACTCAATACACGGATTCAGAAGCTCACTTCTGGGGAATATGAAACACTCACATGATGCTTGGACATCGTTACACATACAAAACCTGACAGAAGACATTGAAACCTTATCAAACCTTTTACAATCTGGAATTACTTTATTTAGGGTATCCAACCTTCCTGGTAAGAGAGAATATTTACAACATTCTATGTGATGCACTGCCATTTCTCAGTAATTTGCATCTGTGAAATACCAACGGAGTCAGAAATGTTCTTCATTTTCTACCTTAAATACAATAAAAATCCTGCACAATGCCTGCATTGAAGTGCAGGAACTGAAAGTTAAAATTCTCCACAACAATACCTTTTAAGAAAAAAGCCCCAAACACATAGAAAACATATGGACATCTTCACCAAGATTTGAAATATATTGATCATACAGAATCACTAAAATTGATCCTTTTGTGATCCTCTCTGAAATGAGTGTTGGCATTATTCCAAGCTGTTTTAAAATCATGTCTATAATGGGAAATAAAACTAAACCAAAAATAAAGTAGTAAAAGTAATTTACAGTGGAAAAGAGGACTGAGCTCAGTTGTAAAAAACATGCTTTCAGACCCCATCAGGTTAAGGATTTGAGAGTACACAAAACATACTGAGTCAGACCATAATTCTATCATATCTCCAATTCTAATACTGTTCTGTGAACTTTGGCACCTGTATTTGCAACACACAAGAAAGCTAGAATAGTCATCCCTCCCAAATACTAGTTGTTTCAAGTTTTCAGAAGCTGAAAAGCTGAGGCAGGGGTGGGTGGAGGGTGTGGGGGGAATCTGTCCAAAGTATCAGAAATAAAGAAGTTTGGTTTCCTGCACACTAATACTCTATATTTGGTTATCTGATCTTTCACAAGTTCAAACCGCCAGTTGAAGCATTCTGTGCAAGTGGGACAATAAAGTGTGCTCCTCTATGGATTTTTGATGCTTCACAAAAATTAGGCTTATGTATCTTTACTACTGTGAGGATAAAACAGAAATATTTCTCCCTCTGCTCTGTGGCCTGTTTTCACAGGGGAAGCTTAATATTTTTGGGAACTTTGCTTGTTAAATGCAGCTGATAACCACACATACCTTCCTCCTCAGAATCTAACTAAAAAGGCTTCTTAAATTGTCAGTGGCAGTTTCCTTTGGCCATGGTGTTGTTTGGTTTAGGGGTTTTTGTTTGATTTTTTTATGGTGTGTGTTTATGGGGGTTTTAAAAACTTAAGTAACTATGGGCATTCACACCAAAGATCCGTCTATCTACAAGATTTTAAAACAAAGGTGTGGATGTCTAATCCGAAACAGTTCTAGCCATAATATAAGCTCCATTTCAGCTCACTGCTAGCATACCTAAATGCTCATCTGGGAGGACCACATTTAGCCTTTGTATCTATTCCCTGGAATAGTAAGAGGAATTCAAATGTTCCAGAAACATCATTCTTCTCTTAGCAGTGCCAGAAATGTAATGTGCACCGTCCTTTTAGGAGGCTACCAGATCACCCAGTCTGGCAAACAGATGAAAACCTTGCACAGCACTAACACCACATATGGAGAGCTGCCGACTCCAATCTTCTTGCATCTATGTTCTTTTTTAAACAATACTCAGAACACGCACAAGATGTTTTTATTAGAGCTGCAGTCAAGGACACATCAGCTATAACGAAACAGTAAAGTCTAACTGCTGCCAACAACATTCTGCTTTGGTCTAGAGTCAGTTTGAGCTTCTGGCCCAACATCTACTTGCTATCATGCTCCCATAGAGTGACACTAAGCTGCTCCATCAAGAGTCTAAAAGTTTATTTTGCTTTTACTGCAACTCTTCACTATGCAGTCGCGCAGTAGTAAACATGACCTTAACTTTGAGTGGAAGTTTGGCAACAGCTTGATTGCAAATGTAATCTAAACAGCCACAGCAATTAACCAAGCCAAAAGCAGAGCTACAGATCTTAAAAACTCAGACTATAAATGGCTATACAAGATCACATTTCACACTGCACTTTTCTAGTGTGATTAACACTAGTGCTGTTACACCTGCAAGTCATTTCTCTTTTTTGCAAATACTGCAGAAGGAACATAGATGCCCCTGTGCCTGATTGTCTTTCAAACCAGGTAACAGAACCAAAGAGTGATAAATCAGTGGAACAACTTGAAACATGCACTGTTAAACAAGCATGCAAGTCTCCATGGGATCAGGACCTTGGATGAAGCGATGATCTGAAGTGTGCTGGAAAATAAAATGGCACCATAATTTTAAAGGCTTCAAATGAAGGCCTGGTTAATGCAGCAGATAAGAAGTAAAAGCCTTCACCCGGTTTTTAGGGCAGACATTTTAAAAGTTGAGCCCGTTAAGTTTTGTAGCTATAAAACACATACTACTGCAATGTTTTATAAGACAGGGAGCAGCCAAAAATGGAATATGTTTGAGACTTATTTACAAATAGCCTACTACCCTTGCTGCTGTTCAAAAGAAAGCCGAAATAAAAAGGTGAGGCTTCTCTGAAAACAATTGTATAAGTAGGGATACAAAGGTGACCAATCTGAAACTGAAGACATCAGGAGCTCTCTTATGATTGACTTGCTGCAAGAGAAAATTCCAGCAAAACACTTCCCAGAAGCGGTCATACGAGATGACACATCAAAGTTCCATCCTTTTAGCACTTCCTTTCTCGGAACAACACTTCAGTATAGTCGGTAGAAGCACTCTACTTGGGAATATACTGCTAAAGTCACAAAAACACTTCAAAATTAATATGGGTTACATCATTTCCTCACTTAAACTAGCTTAACTTCCAATACCTGTTTTTCAGCACTTTCAGTTACAGCATAGGCAGGCCATGAACAAGTAGCAGCTTTGTAATCAGCTGAATTTGTACCTGTGTCTCCCCACACTTATCACAATCCTGCACTCTTGACCCTTCTCAGTACCTGACTGGTGCTCACACAAACATGTGGTCAGCCAGACCAGAAGGACAATTTGGTGCACACTGATTTTGGGGGAGGTTATTTTTCAGTCACACTAGTTCCCTGAATTCC
Organism: Heliornis fulica; assembly: GCA_013399135.1. NCBI lineage: Eukaryota > Metazoa > Chordata > Aves > Gruiformes > Heliornithidae > Heliornis > Heliornis fulica. Next base: position 1,581,638 of record VXBZ01004235.1, read on the forward strand.
ACCACAAGGGAGAGGTCAGGAAGGTGTAGCAGGGACTAGCTGTACCTCAAGTGAACATGAAACTGCACTTTCATACATAAGTTCAGGCCTTGGCTCACTACCATATTTGCAACCCTGCTAAGCACAGCACGCTGCTTTAAGGCCTGTTACTATGGTGATGAGCATGGAATAAATGTTTATATATAATTAGAAAAATTCTCCCTTCAAGAAAGCAGTTGTCCTTCTCACAGGCAGCTACTCTTTTTACCTAAACAGATACTGAACAAAAAGTATTAAAACCTTAAAGCTTCACAATCACTATTATTCATTAGTAAAATTAATGATAATTTAAACCTATGCCAAGAATTACAAAAAAAGCATGTGATAAATCAGTCAATGAGAATCCCATCTTCCAAAACTTAAACTGCTAAACTCCCTAGAGATTAAGTTAATGCTTGGTTTTATACACTGTAGGGTTTTGCTTAAGAAAAACAAGAATGATTAATAAAACTCTTGCTGTTTAACAAGCTTATGAAATAACGCATAAAATTTTGAATGTAACAGTCTTTTTCTATGCAATCACTAAATCATCCCTACTTGTCAAATAGAAGCAGTATTTCCTAACTTCTAAGCTTACTGAGGAAGGAGTAAGCTGATATAAACAAGTTAACTTATTTGAAATGCCTGGTTCAGAAACTCATAAATCAGTAGCTTGCCTCCTCCTTCAAAAGATTATGAATCAGTAATTACAGTAGAACCATCTGCCACAGAGACGAATACTGTGTTTAGGGTTTTGGGAAACTCTGCCATGGAATTTATGTATAACTAGGACTTTTTCTGACTAAAAAAAAATCCAGTCCAAAATGTGATCACTAGTCATATTCCTTATCATCTAAAATTGCTTTAAATTTAAGGAATACTAAATGCAGAGTAAACAAGATTAATTCCTAAGGTCAATAGCTATAAAAGTTAATGACAACTTCACCAAACACTGAATTCCTCCATGAAGAAAAATAATTGGCAAAATGTGGCAGAAATATTGCCAGCTGATGAGCTGCCTCATTCTTTCCACTATGATGCCATCTGTTGCCAGCTCTTCCCTGCCTGCACGCACTACGTTCCCCCTGACTCTCAGCCTGACCCAAATCCAACCCTGATCTCAAGTCTGGTAATGAAACCCAGCTTTATCAACCCAATGGGTGTCAATATACCTATGACCAGAGGCCATGCTTTGGTGAGAGCTTGCAAGAGACTTCTACTCCCAAACACTTAGTACTGCTCCTTCACTAAATTCACCTCCCTTCTCCCCAGCCTGTGAATATAACTACATGTGCTGGTCCTCCCCAACCCAATTGTTGGAGCCTTCACAAAAGCTGCAACTACAGAAAGGGAAGAGTTTAAGATACAAGTTTTAAATGTTTTAAGAACTGAGGAAGCAGGCATATGCAGGTTCATGCAAACAGGTAATAAAGGGGAAGCTTCCAGCAAGAAGGACCAAACCAACAATGTATACCCTTCCTGCAGCACAGTGGGAGACAACATAAACACCTGGCATCCACCAGCACATTATATCCTATAACATTATAAATAACAGTGAAATCTTAACTGTAATCAAATCATTGAATAAATGGGCCTTTACACTTAGTCTGCAAATTCCTCCAAGGTAAAGGCTTTCCTCTGTGCCTCTAACACATTATTGATACACAAAAGATCATAGGAAGATGTACAGCTGTTCGTGAAGCAGCACAGTAATTTTTACTTGCTCTAAGAATAGGCCAAACGCCTTCCTCCAGTTCGCATGCAAATTTATTACTGAAGACAATGCAGGTATCTGAGAGAAGAAACTCAAAATCTGAAAATCTCTTCAGGAACCATCCAAATCAAAAACAGGTCTTCTCAAACACTAAGGTTCACAGCTTTAGGATCTTCTATCAAAGGATTTTTAAGTGATAAACATTTACATATTTAAAGAAGCAATCTTTGTTTCAGTTGAGTATTTAGTTATAGCTGCAGGGAGCAGCATGTTATTGCCAAAGTCAGTAACTAGATAATTAGCTTGATCTAAATCTCCTATCTTTGAAAAAAACCCTACCCATTACTACTGATTCACCAAGCATTTACAAGATGATACATAGTAGGGGGACCCACATCCCCAAACACTGACACAATTGCTATCAGTTGTGCTGAGAGCCAAGTAAATTGCTTATTGTATAGCTAAGCAATACAGAGTGGATTTTCTTATCAATGCCTTTAATATTTTGAGCTTTTTTTCAAGCTCTTATGGTACAAAGTTTTAGAGAGCTTTACACTTTCAATTAAAAATGAAACAATAAAGAGTTGAGTATTTTTTGTTAAAAAAAAGATTAGACCATAGTACTGAAGCAAAAAGGATATGCAGCTTTTACACATTTTTCTACCTTTTAATACCTGAAATTGTATTAATGAGCTATTCTGTTCTCTCTTATGCAGATTTCTGCAGATCAAAATAAATAATTAATNACACTTTCAATTAAAAATGAAACAGTAAAGAGTTTAGTTGAGTATTTTTGTTAAAAAAAAGATTAGACCATAGTACTGAAGCAAAAAAGATATGCAGCTTTTACACATTTTTCTACCTTTTAATACCTGAAATTGTATTAATGAGCTATTCTGTTCTCTCTTATGCAGATTTCTGCAGATCAAAATAAATAATTAATCAATTAATACTGTTTATATTACACTTTGAAGCCTTTGTTAAGTGAAGAATCTTCCCCCTGTCCCCCCAAAATCCTCAATGTATTTAGGTTAGAAATGTCAAACACTGTTATAGTTACTGTATTTAAATATTGTGTACAAAAAAAAGTACAATTATAAGTAATTATTAATAAGAATTTCTGAATCCTCTACCTAGTAGTGCCTTTCAAAGAGGGTATTTGAAAAAATGGCTTTAAATTTTAACTGACCATACAAGTGATATGCCTAGTGGGCAAGGTCACATAGCAAATGAGCGACAAATTTGGTGGTAAAAATCCTCAGTGGTATTTAAGCTCAGTGGTATGAACAGAGTATTAGTGGAATTGTTCCTAAAGCAACATCCAGGAAAGCAGGTGCACTAAAAAACTCATCTTGGACTTTAGGGTTAATACTTATCCACCTCACAGATGCTGAAGTGATTGATTTGTTAATAGTAGCAAAAAACTACTGTGGTCCTGATCAAGGTTTGGCATACCCAGCTCTACAGGAAAGAGTTCTGACGTGCTTTATCTCATAAAACAGAACAGATAAAAGAGGGTGTAAGCTAAACCTTATGCAGATAAGAGCTTCTGGACTTGTTCCGTGATCTCCAACACCACAACTCAAGCAGGAGCACATTACTACAGATTAGGACACTTTTGACCAAGGTGTGGTTCCTGAACAGGACCACACACCATAGAGGGGCATTAAGGATGCTGTAGAGCCTATCTGCTAGCTCTAAGAGAGTGGGCAACAGGGGCTGCCCACAGCAACAGCCTTCCACTGGTCTGCTCAGAGATGCAGCATGCTTGGAGCTCAACTTTACAGCTCAGTGGGACCACACAATCTCTGGGAAACTATTTTCAGCTCTTAACTGGAAGTTATCTGCAGTTAAACCCAATTCAAAGTATCAAAATATAATTACCCCACAACTGTCATGAGACACACAGAAGACTCATGAATGGAGATCTTGAGCAAACAATTAAACTGGCTATACAATGCCAAGAAGTATGTATTTTAAGCTTCCACTCTGCTCTGTAGCATACAGATGTATGCATTCAGTCAGCAAAAAACATATTCAAAGCAAGATAAACATACATCATTCCTAAGAAGTTAACCATTTGAGCAGTAAAACGTGCACTGAATACTACTAAAATACCAATAAAGAGCCAACCATTAGGGAGGAGAGTTCTTCCCTAATGATTATACAACCTAAATACTTAATTGAACACTGTACAAACAAGATATATTCCCAAACATGGGGTTATAGTAGTGCAAGTTGGGTTTTGGAGGTGGGGTTTTTTTTGTTTTTAAATTCTTACACATATCACTTCATATTAACATAAATTACAAGATAGCAAAGTCCCTGGTTAAGTTCTATTTTATATCAACCAAAGCACTCTCAAGAATCAGGTGCTTCATCCACAGACCCCAAGCCTTAGAAGACTCCAGCTCAGATTGCTTCAACGATGGATGTTTTTAATCTTAACACTGTAACCTTTAATGGCTTTAGACATTCTGTGCTCTTTAACACTGTCAGAGGCCTGGATTGGATAGCAGCATTTCTTCTTCAAAAAGCCCATCTGCAGGGCCACTCAGACTTTGCACTAACTAGGAGGTTCTGAGAGCAATACAGCCCAGAACTAGGGAAGTTCAGTGCTTTGGTTTATTTTTTAAAACAACTGCTTATTTCACACAACTGTTTCAAAGGCTTTAACCTTCCAAGGTTTGCAGGAAATAAAAAATGTTTTAAAGCAATATCCAAAGGCTTCTGAGTTTTGACAGCCAGGTTATACCGAAAATTATTTCCCTGAAGAATTAATCTAAAACATGCTCTATTTATTGCACTCAGAACAGCAGCACTTGAGAAAACCTAACAGCCCACACAAGAAACGCTGCAGGTTGCTCAACATGAAGGGTAGATCTGCGTTTATGTGCCTAAGAAAGAGAAAACCTCCAACCACACTGGACAAATTCTTTCACTGTACCAGATGCAGGTATATCTGACATGCTATTGATCAGGACTGCCCTGGTCAGCAGAGGCAGAAAGGGACTCCCTCCCCAGAGGATTACATACCTTCTCCCTAACAGCTTTTTTTTTTTTTTTTGTCCCCACCCTAAGCTAAACCCAGGAGTAACTGCCCCTGCATCTGATCTCTAGGAGACTGGGTATGTGTTCATTTGTATTGAGGCATCAACTCACTCCTTTCATCCCAGAGTATGATCACAAGTACAGGGAATGAAAATTCTCAGTTGTTTGTGTCCAAGGTCCCCCCCAAAGTACAACTAGAGAGTTTATACCCAGCAGGGCAAGATGCTATTGATGACCTATTTTTATTCTTTGCTACATATGTCAAAATTGGTAAGTGGCATTCTGCCTCATCATGCTACAAGGGGTGTTTCTTTCTGCAAGAGGGCCAGAAGATAAACATTTCCCAGACATGCCCAACACTTTTAGCTCTGCTGGTCAGCAACAGGAAGGGAGCAAAAATACCCCTGTGAGCACAAGTGAGCCAGAAAACTGCAAATTACACTGGACAAAATACTACTACGGTGTTGTTTATTCTAGCCCAAAATTGGCATGAGCTATAACAGGAAAGAGTCACTGCAACTACACTAGGGAGGTCTGTCAGAACAGCTGTACTCTCATCCACAGGCTGCTGCTACTTTGGGAGCAGTGGGTCCAGCAGAACTGTATGCACCTCAGTAAATCGTTGCTCAGCCTCAATCCATGCAGCTGTATCATTACTCAGAGGTAACATGCTTATTGCAATACCAAGTTTCCCTATTCTTAATGCCAAGATTCAATGCATTACAGACCTCTCACAGCATTGCTGGTACAATTGCATACTGCACCTATCCATGTATTAGCTCTCCATTCCAATTTTACCAGTTATCCCTAAAACAGCAGTAAAGCCACAACACGCAGCAGAATGGGAAAAGACATTAAGTTCTTTAGATGAGAATGTTTTGGGGTGGAAATAAAAAAGCAGAGTTAGTTTTGTCTTATTAGTATCATCCTGATACTGAACAATCTGCTCTATTCTTTTTTTTTCTGTGATATTGTTCTCTTAAACCTGCCTTTAGTTATAAATAAACACATACACCCAAACTATAAAACCTTCTGCTGAGTACCTCGCCAGCTGAAAAGCATTAGAATTTCTACAGGTCTTATTCTTTCTGCGGCTTTCAAGACAGACAGGAATGGGTCTTTTTAAACTAGGTCTCTAATAGAAGGTGGATGCAAGATCTTTTGTTGTAGGATATATGCTGCTTAAACTAGGGACAGCACAGCTGAGATTAATATCCAGTGATAAAGTTGTTTGGGCTTTAATAAGTGGTGGTACTTTATTGCACAAAATCTGAAGTTGTTTTTGGACTGCAAAGCAAGCTGCAAAATAAAACACCATTTCTGAGGAGCAGACTCTTCTCTATTAGCAGAGGGAAATAAATAAATAAATGGTGTACGACTAAGTCACCCAAAATTTATTGGTATTTACTTAGGAATTTCAGTTTCATTATGCATACCTTATTGTCTGCAGGGAGACAGAA